>OZ059810.1:8937207-9279927 GCA_964057025.1 Standfussiana lucernea
AACAAAATATCGATAGCATCGATATTTTATTTATCGATAAGCAAGAATGTATTGATCATGACACTATTAGTTTTGTGGGAAAAAGACAGCGATAACATAGTACCTAGTGAGTGAAAGTCTAAAGACATCATCAAGAGTCACTACCTTAGCCACTATAAGTTGAGCTCTTTCTAAAATGGTTGATTTTATAATTTTACTTAACAGTTGAATATAATCCCATCTTTTTTTATAACTCAATTTTCCTCACCATTTAACAGCATAGATAGTCGTTTTTTTTTTGAGTAAATCGTAATGATCAAACTTTCATACATATTGAATTCTTTAAATTGCTAGCGTCATCACGGGTCTAACTTCTCGTCGACACTGAAGAGATCACAGAACATATATACTCTAAAGGAGGAAGAGATAGATACGCACATCGAGTTATATTAGTATTAAGCCACAAATATGCGGCGTGCATAAGATGCCTTCTATGCGAAATCTAGTGGAGGTTATCTGTGTTCCTTTTGAAATCATTGAGTGGAGGTGACAAATCGGCCATGCCATTTTTTTTAAGTATAAAATGTAATTTTAAATTTCAGAGAGGGTAAATTACTCGAGACCTTTTAGTGACAGCACGGAGGAGTCTGCGTCAGGATGGCTGGACCAAAAGAGATTTTAGAGGTTTGAGCAATACCAAGCTTTTATACCTATTTTATAGGTACTATATTTTAACGAAAAGATGAACTAGTTATAACGCCTACAACTAGGTGAAACCAGTTTGGTCCAGCCATTCTGAAGTCAGAATGGCTGGCCACTTTCCTCGTAATAGTTTTCCCTCTTCAGCGAGGTACTAGTTTTTTGATGTCTGGTACCAAATAGTATAAAATAGGTATAAAAGCTTGGTATTGCTCAAACCTCTAAAATCTCTCTTGGTCCAGCCATCCTGACGCAGACCACGGAGGAAACTGTATGTAATAGGTCACCTGCCTACGGACCGACCGTAGCAAATATTATGTATAATCAAATAAGTCTTACACCCGTATCTATAAACAAGTCAAAGTTTTTACTTGAGTAAATGTCATAATTTAAGATACGATTTTTATTATGTAGTTTAATAATAATTGCTTGAAGTTAGAACTGTAAAACGGTTCTTACTTCGTCTAAATTCTTGTCTATTGCACAAGTAATTACTTTAACTTGACTATAGATACGAGTGTTAGTATTGCTTTGTATTTGTCTTAGTTAAGTTTCGAAATAAAGTTGTTAGTTAAATTAGACGGTGGTATTATCCACAATATGTTACTCACTTCCTTGAAGTTTAGGCAAATATACTCTACCTATTCATATCTCTGCTCATCAATCTGGAATGTACCTAAGTAGTAAATAATTCTTGGAATGGGAGCGTTTGGGGGTGGTGTTATTATCGGGATATCAAACCTTTCTGATAATCTCACAAGGACTTTTGTCCACCTAATATGTTCTAAGTGAAATACTGTGGGACGCCCCAAGAGCCTTTGCACACAGTGCGTTGCGGCGGCGGCGCTCACACTTTCTCGTTAAAATATTCATGTTCTTCTTATTTTTGGGTCCGGTTGAGTACAATCGGATTGATTAGTCTATACAAATATTATAAAGAAGTAAAATTTGTTTGTAAGTTTGTATGTGTAGGAGGAATCTTCGAAACTACTGATCCGAACCTAAAAATGTTTTCACTGGTAGAAAGCTACATCATTCGTGGGTGCTTTAAATTATATTTATATCATGCTTATTAGCCGAGCTATCATAAGTTTAAATAAAACGCATAATTACAAATACAATTTTATTCAGCAAGTCACTAGGTCATATAGTTAATATAAACGCAACACTTAGAACAATCTTAAGTCTTTGTACAAGGCAATTTTCATGTTAACAATATCGACACCAGGGGGACGGGGCAAACTGACAGTGAAACATTCCATTTAACATACAAGCTTTCTTAGGTTTGAGTCAAACTATACATGGCGACATTCATCAGGATGAATAACGGTATACCACGAGTTTATAAGAATTGCAGGGAGATATGCTGTCAACTACTGATAAACAACCGGTAAATAACATTCGATATCCAATTCTTGTATCCAAATTATACGAGACAATCCGCTACACAAACAGGTTAACACAGATTTTGCATCATTTCAGTACAGCAAAAAATACATGTTATTTTATTGGAATAAAACGCTATTTTACAAACAAAAAAAAACCATATATAACGATGACTGTTCCGTAATCTGTGTGTAAATACAAACGTAGGTTTTGCAATTTCGACCATATTTGTTAAACGAGACATCGAAAATTCATTCATTATTACATGATAAAACCATTTATTCCTGGTAGCCCTGAATTACACTGTTTTTATTATGAATACTGCTAAACTGTCAGTTAACCCTTCTCGTTCACGTTTCAACCTCCACGAACAATCCGTTAGTTACAGTTACAATTTGACTAACCCTAATGTTTCGTGTATTCAAATAATTGTAAAATAATATATAAAATATAAGCGAACAGATAATTTGAGTATTGCAACACATTAATAATAAATATAAAAAGAGTTATTTGTGGTATACTTTTAGCGTTACATTTGGAATAAAATACGTTCTGATTGTTGGTATCATGACATTTATCAAAAATTATAATATAAAAAAAACGACGTATTTGAAGATATTAGAGACAGAATACTGTGTGAAATAAAGTTCAACGTTAAACGTATTTAGTGATGAAAGTAGGTTTTAAATGCCACAATAATCACATATGAAACAAATATGATTCTAATCTCGAATGTTACGCTAAAAATATAACACTATAAAAGGTCTATTACATATTCTAATCTCAATAAGTACGTAGATCGATATATTTAAAATTATTGAGCGCTCAATTCGATTCAGGAATGTGATTTTGACCATTTTTCGAGCGAAGCGACAAGCCAGAACACGCCAATATAATATTTTAAACATTATTTCGTTATGATGAGAAATAAGAAATAAATTATTATTATTATAAGTTGGCCTAAAGATATAAAAGGCCAATTCAAGAATACATTAAAACAGTGTTCAATTCAATACTGTCTAGTATATTATTTTTTAAATTTATATAAAAGCATGACACAACTTAGTCGCTTCACACAAGAATTGGTTGAGGCGTGAATGATAAAAAAATCTTCAATAAATATTTCACATGATTTCGTTAGTCTCATTTCCATCCATTTTTTCCTTTAATCTCTGTAAAAATAAAAAATAAAATAATTGGCGATACTTATAAATTTTTAATAACTCCTTGTAAGCGATTTTGAAATGACCTATTAAGAGCGTTTACGTCTATCGCGCGAAGTCAAGTTTAGGTAATTCAATGCATTTTTTACACACACAGAAGCGCGCGTGCCTGTGTGTATAGCGCTGGCGCGCTCTCGCGCGCTATAGTCAAACTAACCCACTATGATCCGTTCGAGTGCAATTGTTGTAGTAAAATTTAATTTGAATTTGAATTTGAACGTACACGGATTACTAAAGTACGAGTGCATAAAATAAGTATTCAATAATATATTGCAAGTATAGCTATAATTATGATTAATATTAAAGTCGTTTTTTAGTTATTCAAACATGAATTTGTTGATCTAAACTTTAGAAAGAAACCGAACTTCGTTAATTATTATTGATTTGTGACTGATTAATAAATATTTCTTATTCTATTCAAATAAATCACTTTATACGGATTTACTTACGTTTATTTTATATTATATTTTAACCTGACGCGATGTTCCTCTTAGTGACACCTCTTATGAGGGAAATACAATAGGTTGGCGTTAACTTTAAAAACAATTTATGTTCTTATTTACAAAAAAATAAGTAAAAGTTTTAATAAATAAAATTCGTATGTAAAAAAATTGGGTAGATATTGGTTGTCACTAAAAATATTGTCAGTCATCAAAAATAATAATAAAAAAATTTAATCATCAAAGTACCAAGATTTTTTAATCACACTATAAACGTCCGCTATCCTTCCAAGTACGACTAAGGTCAACTCGGGTCAGGCAGAGCGCCGAGCGACATGTCCTCTCTCTAGAAAGCCTCGCGGCGGTCTGATTTGAAATTGCTCGCGCGCAGTGATTTATAGTAGTTTTCAAATATTTATAGAAAAATAATCACTGTAAATTATTTGAAATTTTAAATTGGATGTTTTAAAGCATATGTTCTTCTATTATATTATGCTATTATTATATTAAATCAAGTAAGATATATCGGTGAAAAAATCATTTTAATTCCTTAATATTTTACATTGTTTGAACTTTAATTTCTTATATAAAGAAACCTAAATCAAAAAATTTTCTTCTCCAACTATATTCCTTAGGATCTTAGCAATAGGTAAAAAAAAAAATCTAATTAGGTTTGCCAGTGGTTTCCTATAATTAGAGCGTCGAAACTGACGCTAAAAGGGAAATTAAGAAAACCTCTGTTGAGTTATCTTGATACAATTTACCAATACTCTATTAATTGAAATATTTTTCTCCCCAACTATTGAGACAACGAAATTTCCTAAAGTTATTAGTAATTATCATTTTTGTAAAATAAAGGGTTGATGGTATTAAAGGGTTTGAAAAGTACTGTTTTGGAGTCAAACAGCGCATGGACGGCGTAAACGCTCTTAAAGTAATGTAATTTTTCTAGGGTGTGTATAAAAGTTTATAAGAAAAGTAGCCAAAAAATTACAAATAATAATATGTTATAATACTTTGATGAACATTTATAAGTCTCAAGTTTATGAACTAATTAAATGTTATTACTCTAATTTTGGTGCGATAACAAAAACACTCGTGATTGATAAATGCTTAGTGAAGAACTGTTTAGTTTTAGTGTAAACCATATTATGTAGCCATGGTGATAACTGATAACATAACATCGCGCCTGCACATCTCCGCAGGTGTAGGCAGAGTGAGAGGTGTACCCACATCTTCTTTTTGATTGCACTGTGAGATAAAATCAACTCTAGGATAGCTTGAAAACATCTCGTTTTCGTTTAGACATGTCATTAGTGTCACATAATGTTAGTTTTTCTGCTCCAATCGATGACCCAAATTATTTCCGACTGGTACGTAGCAACCTGGACACCTCTGTCGGTTTCCTCATTCGTCTTGGGGAGTGCAGTTAGTTGTGCACCACGTGCAGGAGAAATAGTGTGGCATATTTGTTTTGGGGGTCCACACTCAGCAAAAACATGTATGTAAATACCAAAACTTTGGACCCAACATTTTTCTTAACAGAATTTACTAATAACTAAACAAATCCTTTACGTTTCAAACAGTGAGATTACAAACACAAGTGAACGTCGAAATGCAATACATTGAGCCGACTTGACAGTCTTCCAAAGATACTTTCTCACAACAACCAAAGAGTAAAAATAAAGTAAAAATTTAGTTTGTCGATTGTCGTTGGATATCAGGAACTAATATTTTAAAAAGCCAAAAGGTTTTAATCAGCAAAGTCCATAGATTTAAATCGTTCGATGTACAATTGACGCGACCTAAGTACGATCACGTGGCAGCGTCTACAATAATACAAAAATTGAGCCAGACATACTGATGGAATGATATAATGGGGTGGACCAAATAAAAAGAAAGTTGATTAGTCATCCCCAGGGGTATCCGAAAATACCCCATGAGTATGTTCTGAGATTCTTGATAGTTCGAGTTAGTTTCTTGAAAATTATCGTAATCATTTCTTTATGTAGAGGCATTTTCTAATCTCATTAGCATGCAGAGTAAAAAACTAAATAAAATCACACGATTTCGAATAATAAATAAATCGAATGCCGTATTGCATCAAAGAGATATAAAAGAATCTAATAGAGCGGACGTTGGGAATATTTTCATACAAAAATTTTGATCTCGAACATTTTCGTTTTTGACACACGAATGAATGCTCTACCTGACAAGCAGGCGTATGACACTAGACAGAACGATTTGTTACTGAGTAGTAACAAGTATTGGATTACGATTTTCTTCGTCTTGTCCCGCCTATCGCTCGTAAATATTTGAATGTCTATAAATTACATGGATCTTGTATAAACATAACTGGCAGAATGTGGGTGTACTATTAGGTACACCTCTGTCTACCCCTTCGGGGATTACACGCGTGATGTTATGTTATGCGTCAGGCATTCACGAATTATAACTCGAAAACTATCAAGAATCCCGGAACATACATGGGGTATTTTCAGATACCCTTGGGCAAGAGGAATGTATTTTTTTAAGACGTCACTATATGGACCACCCTGAATAGTTTGAGTATGAGTGAGCGAGGAATACTCTTCAAATGTCATTTCAGATGAAACAGTAACGTTTCCACCTTTAAACGTACAAGTAAATTGAACGATTTAAATCTTCGGCAAATACGATATTTTTGTACCCTCTTATTCATACAAATAAATGTTATAACTACAATGATGTTTTAAATATATTGTCCTTACACTTTGTATGAAAATGACAAGGTTTTATTGTATTACTAAAGCGTATCTATAAATGCAAAGTTATTTTTTTTTATGAATAAAAGGGACAGTTATATAAATAGTCGTCTAAATTATATTTTTATCCTAAAACGAAAGATTCATAACATATTTTTAAAGGATAAACAGAACAATCATATTTTAAAAGAAGACATTTCAGACATAACATTGAATTGGGCATTTAATGCGGGGTAAACTATCCATTTTAACAATACATGATTATGTGAAATTAATGAAAAGACAAACTAAAGAATGCAGCTTATTATTAAATCAGATATTTATACGAATATACGTAGTATTGATATTTAACAAAGTTTATACCATTAAGAGCCGTTTACATCAATAACCGCTAAACACAAATAGTGGTGCTTCTGCCCGTACTCGGAAAATCCACCACCATCTTGTTTTTAACCGACTTCTAAAAAGGGGAGGTACTATTTCAGATTTCTTTCCAATAGCATCCTCCTCAAAAAGCCGGTATAATGCTAAGCCTATTTAAAATATTATTCTGGCTCTGTCATCTTCAAAATATGATTGCTAGAAACACAATTATGTTTTAAGTGTTTAGCGTTAAATATGTTAAACGATTTGTGCTGAAAGTGAGCCTTATCATATTTAGTAGTGGAACGTATTTTGCCACACTATTAAGTAGTATAAGGTCTGTTAGTAATTTCGTTCAAATGAATTCTCAATTTTAACCGACTTAACAAAAGGCAGAGGTTGTGTATTCACCGCCTTTCGTCTTTTTGTTGTACACACTGCTTCATATTTGGCCATATAAATACGTAGTTAAATATCAATACTTGCTTCTAGAAATGGTATGAATCGAGCACTACATACAAACTTTACTATATTTAACTTTTTATGATGATACTGAAGTAGGCCGGCCGCGAATTCAGACACCATTGTGTTGCCAACGTCTTTATATTTTTTATTTCTAGCCATCTTAGTAGATAGTGTTGCCAGACTTTCATAGCACAGGCTGAATGACTTGTAAAAATCTAGTTTTGTGCTAAAATTTAATTCATTTTGAATAGATTTTTACATTTCCTAAATTACGCACACAACGACTATTTAGGCCAACCTAATTTTTGCTCTGGCAACATCATTAATAGAGACAGCATAGATAATAAAAACATCAAATATTCAACAAGAAACTGAGTTCAGTTCAAATATTATCATAACATATCATAAATATCACTTAACATATTTTAAGCTCAAAACACTTCAAATTCACACATTTTGATAGATTTAAACTGACCTCAGTCCACGACCTTGACTTTTGACCTCTATAAGGTCAACCCCACTCTACAATAAGGTCTTAAGACCTCAAAAATCTATTTTGACCTCTAAGGTCACTGAAATTTCTAAATTTTGCTCTATAAGACCCCATGGACCTTTAAATTTGGTTGTTATAGTTTCATTTTGGTAGTGTTTCCGATAGTGTAAACAAAGCATTCATAACTTAACGCCTATAACCCTCGTAGGGTTAGGCAGAGGTGTAGGTACTTATGAGTCCACCCACATTATATTGTCGGGCAACCTATTTGTTCATAAATCTTATGTTTGCTTGTTTAAGAATAGTTGCTATTCTTTTATTCAACCAATCACTTTTCAAACACACACATACATTTGTCGGCTAAATAACTGTTCCTTAATTTCGTAACATACTTTCAATCACAATCGGAAAGCTTTTGAAGAAAATTCAAATCCATTACTGCAAATCTCGGAAACAATCGTCTGCTCAACAATGCAACGTAATATTTACAGAAGCATCGTTTTTGATTACCTTAAACCCCTTTGACGATGTCTTTGTACTTATCATTGTAGAAATTTCTTACTACAAAGCAAAAAAGTCCCTTACATTCACACAAATACGAAGGAAAATGTGTTCACGATTTCAGGATTCGTCTTGTAAAAAATAAATCACAATGAACGAGTAAATGCATCCTAAGGAAGCTAAGGGTAAACCAAAGCCAAACTTCTATTATGATATTTGTTTACACTATCACAAAGCCACCAAAACCTTAATATTTTATTAAAAGCATGTTATCTCTTCTTTAATATCTGCCTACCCCCATGGGAAAAGGCGGGTGTTTATGTATTTACGTCTTGACCAACATAATATCTTGATACATGGTAGAAGTTGGAACTAAGTTTGAAAATTAAACGTAATGCATTGACAGGCGGACAATTTTTTTAGCGAGCAGCTAAGTGAAGTTGGTCAAGTAATATATTAAGTGATTTGTTAAACGTGGGCCATACTTTATAGGCTTGTAGTACTCATGTAAATAAACAAATTTTACTTTAGCACTAACCATGCAATATCCTCCAAGCAATTAAGGTCGCATAGCACGAAAAAATATAATTCGGTTGAGCAGTTGTTTGCGCCAAATTAAATAGTTTACTTGATAACAAATAGGTTTAAATTAGGTTTTTACAAATTAATATAATATTCTTAACACTGTGTGCTAACGAGGATTTTGCAAGAAGACATTTTGGAATGATTTGAACTGAACGAATGAATGAGTGAGAACGGTGAACGGGAAGGCGATGCGAATGTGTCGCAGACAGCAGTCATGCAACCACGTCGAGTTGAACTGCGAGTGGTCACGACAAAAAAACAGCTGATGGTTTTTTTTTTATCATATTTCAAAGTTAGTCCTGGAATAAAAGTTGGTTATATTTATGAGTATTTCACTACCAGCTATCGCTACATTTAATCAATCACCCTTTATTTACCAACATAATTTGAGAAATTAGGGGGGCGCTGATTGATGAGAAAATCGTCATCCACCTGTCAGATACCGTACATTCCTAACGTAGTTCCAAATTCTGCCACGTATGAAGATATGTTGGTCTTGTAGTAAATGCATGAACTGATCTCTGTTGGTGTGTGATCTCTGTAGGGTACTGAACCCGCGGCTATGGTCGACACACGCTACGCACGCGTCTAGTCGGCCTTCCGCGGCCTTCGCTTGCGGACCTCGGAGCGCTCCGCGGTGTCCGTCGGCTTGGAGTCGCCGCCGCCTTCTACTGGCTTCTCTTTCTCTTCTTCCGATGACTGTGGGAGAGGAGAGGATTATAAAGATGATTGTCGCAGTATTCAAAATTTGCACGCTTACACTTGGTCGCTAGCCCGCATTGAGTTGCCCGAAAGACTACTCGAATTCGGGCACTTGATGCATTTATCTACGAGTAGTTTGTCTGAAGTCGAACCATGAAACCAAACAAGAATGCCAGACGGGCAGTCCGTCCGTTTACACTTGATTGTTGTTTGTCCGATTTACATAGGCAATCGAATTCGGGCTAACGACAAAATTTAAACGCGCCAAAAGAATTGCAATGGATTTTCTTGTTGGTACTTCTCCATAACTTTAAGGACTAGAAAGGACTTTATTACGAGAGAAATATAGCAGTCAAGACTCTAGTTCTTAGTTTATTTTTACTAAAATGATATACAGTACAATATCATTTCAATAATATCCATTGTGTAAGCCAAGGTTTTCGACAGTGTGGAGACGAGCTGAGCGGACACGTCCAAGATTAGAGCAATTATACGAAAGACGTGCTGTGGATTTCAAACAATTTTATCGATTGTTCCCGTTCCTCTCCACTCCACTCGCTTCCGCTTCAGTGGTAACAGGGTTTTATGGGAAGCTGAAGACCATGCCATGTTTTTAACTAAATAGCCTTGCGTTTGGCCGCAACTCGCCTGACATGAAGAGATAACGCGGCCTAGGTTGGAGCACGCGCGCCTAGCAGAAACCGATTCACTCGAACTTTTAATAGATCCATGTTATAATGATCAGGAAACAGAGAAGCTGGCAGTGAATGGGCCGGCCCACAGACTGACGGCTCGCACAATAAATGCGGAGGCATAGCGCTTCGTAATTGCCATAATCCTTTAGTAATGTTTTGCGAAACCTACGAGTGTAGGGAAGCTTGTCAAAAATGACGAAGAGGGTTCAAATTTGTACAAAAAAATATACACTGTATAGTGGTCGCGTTTGGTGGTGCCTCTTAACAAAGAGTAAAATATAAATGAATATAACTCACATCGCTGGGGGAGTTTTTCTCTGCATCACTATTATCCACGTTCTCTTCGTCGTCCACAATGTCGTCGTTGATCAGCTCCTGAAAAATATTCGCCATTTAGTAAATAGCTACTTGGTAGAGATGGGCGACTAGACTGCTAGTCGCCGACTACAAATATGGCCGGGCAGTCGGCTTACCCGACTAGTCGGTATATCTCTACTAGTTAGGTTTTTTATAGTTAGTGACGACTGTTAAACTGACTGTTATTGTAATAGTGTAATTAATTAAGCGCAAAATTGTACATAGCTTTTATCTACATGTTTAAGACCTTTCTTCTTTTTTTCATTGTCATTTTGTTTTCATCTAATAAATAATAGAGTTAAAGTAAATTAGGTATATTATTATCATAATAAATTAACAATTTTTTTCACTAATTTCAAAAAAACATCGTATGTTAAATATTGTTTATAAATTTGTTGTCCAAATATGTACTTAGTATTAGAACACATCGCCTGTGATACAGGTTTATCCTAGTACAAGCATCTAACTCTGTTTTACCTACATTATTTCTAAGACTTATGTTGTATTGTAAAAAAAATAACTTTGAATAAATTGAATTGAATTGAACTTTTTGAATTGAATTGTTGCAAGCCGACCAAGGATATGGTAGACATTTGACGATGTGACCTGCAAGGTAGGGTCTTCTGGTGTTGTTGTTAATGGGCGGGAGGTATTCACTTATCACAACCTCATGTTCCATTACTCCAAAAGATTGACAGAAATTGAACGATTTTTTTTATTCTTAAGCATTTCTTTCTTCCTCAAATATCGAAATCGGTACAATTGCCAATCGGTGAAATTCCTTTGCAATTTGTGGTATAAGCACTTAAGCAGGCTTTAATCTGTTTTGTGTGGTAAAGTTTTGTACCTGGTCATCATCAGACTGCTTATCCTTGCCATCTTGGTCGCCGCGCGCTCTCTTGTCCAGCTCCTTTTGCGAGATGAACACCTTGTCTCCTCGGCGAGGCGGGTATAAGAGATCGATGATGCATACTAAGAGCTGGAAGAAAATTGGTATAGGTTAGTATGAGATGTACATTCGTAAGGGCGATGAGCAAAGAAGACCTGGAGTGGAGACCGCATATCCGCGGGCGTATCGTGGGATGTACTGACGACCTTAACGTTTTGAACACCAGAGCATAAACGCGCGCGCGTGCCCTCCACGCCAAGCCACAATTTCACCGCATACAAAAAAAAAAACCTACAAAAAGAATACGGATTCCAAAACTTTATCGATAAACAATTTTACTAAAGACACAAGACAAAAGCTTAAATATTTAAGGTATACAAATAAAAACACAAAAGTTATGATTTAATTGTTCATTTCGTGTTATAGTGCATAGCATTTTTTGTCACATATTTGTGTCGTTGGCGTACAGGGCAGGCGCTTGCTTGTCAAGTATGTGACGATGGCATTCAAAAGGTTCAAAAGGCAGCTGAGACAGAAGGCACATAGAAGGCGGATGGCCGCGGCAGGGACGTTTGGCGCCGCTTCGGCCAATGTCCAGTAGAAGACTGACTGCAGTAGGCCGACTTGATTTAAACTTTCGTTACGCGGTTTTATATCTTTTAGTTTTAGGGACCTCGCGCACTTTGGACACTGGTCACGACCGCAACTTTTGGCCACAGAAGCACCGACCAGGAAGAAAGTTTGGTAGCATGATCCGGCGTCCGACCAGTTTTGTTGGAGATAACGGCCGGTCCGGCCATAAGACGTGGTCGCGTAGTCCCTTACTCTCGAGTTTATTTCGGGATTGCCGGACTACTCCCGAAATAAGAAACTCAAATTAAAAATTTCTAATTTCATGCAAAAAAGTGAGCGTGTGAGTGAGCTCTATGAGCATGTGAAGGGTGCCTTCGCATACATACATGACTGTATTACCAGCGTGCTTGCGTTTAATTTACGCTTACAAACTTACTCTGTTGCCATTTGAGGCAAATATTCAGTAAAATGATGTCCACTTTTTTGGTAGATGGTATATACCCAGAAAAGAGAGCTAGGTTATAAAAGATACTGACCAGTCCAAGCAGAGCTCCGATGAAAATGGTGGCCAGCGCGAAGATCAGATAGGATCCCCATGTCGGCAGTCCGTAAGTCTCCATCAGCATATTGTGAACACTCTGTAACACAGAACGATTACTCCATTAAAGCCGCAGTTAAGGCATTAGCCTTTTCAAGTGTATTTCTCCATTGCACCCTATTTTCAGCTTTATAATAATAATAATAATAATATAATACGTGGCAACACCAACGTCAACAGTACGTGTTTAATTCTGACCTTACAATTTTATCAACTTAAATATACAAAATCAAATCTCAAGCCATTCGAAATTTCATATAATATCCAAATTCAATAAGTTCATCCAGAAAACATCAAGAAAACCAGAAAATGCAATATAATATTTATTTTATAATGAAAATATGCAACCGAATTGGCTTTGACAGCTAATGTCAAGTCATGAAAAATCAAATAAAATAAAATCACAATGAATTAACAATGTTGACGAGGGCAGCAGCACGTCGCGCACGCCTACCGCCTCCGGACCCGTCGCTCAGCTCCGCCTCGCCGCCGCTGGAACCCAGCCTCACCGTGAGTGCTGTGACACCGGCCGTGGCAGTTGCGTCGAGCTCGAGCGACGAGTATTTCTCTCCGCCCACGACGCCACCACCTGCTCGTCGACGGGGAGGACGCCGGCCGCCGGACGGTTTAGGACCTCGAGGCCCACCGGCCTCTGATAGGGTCCCAGCTCCCGGCGGAAGTGTGCAGCGCATGCGATGGACGCAGACCATCAATGAAAACGTCATGCGCTCATACTATGGGGCTACAGAGGGAGGAAACAACCTGACCGCGTACCGTGTTCGGATGCTCTCTCTGTTTCAGGTGCTTGAGCCAGCTGTCAACGTTTCG
This sequence comes from Standfussiana lucernea, assembly GCA_964057025.1. Taxonomy (NCBI): domain Eukaryota; kingdom Metazoa; phylum Arthropoda; class Insecta; order Lepidoptera; family Noctuidae; genus Standfussiana; species Standfussiana lucernea. The sequence continues at coordinate 8,950,728 of OZ059810.1, forward strand.
GCGCAACGACTGTCGGATCAGGTGCGAGTCATCCAGCGTAATCGTATGTTGGATGACACCGTACTTGATCGCCTGCGGACTGAAATGCAGAGTAGCCATGTCATTACTCCGTCGGTGCAGGCTGTGGTACCACCACAGTCTACCACAATACCGGATCGCGCTGACGACTTGAGTGATGACATGACTATTAATGTAAGTACCCAGTGCAGTGAGGAAATGAGGTGTGCTTTGGAGGGTGCGATTCGAGAATATCGGTTCATGTCGCCCGACCTTAGACCGCGCATACCGCGTTTGCCCATGCATAACAAAAATAGGGCGCTGGTGGCTGTTCTGGATTCGCAGTTGTCAAACTATTTTGATAACTGCGAAGACCTCACTGATGCTCACTCAATCCTGTATTGTGCGGCTGTAGCGGCATGTCGTGTAGCTCATGTCAAATTTTTTGATGACAGAGCTACACGACCTAAGCCAGCCGTACCAGCATGGCAGTACAGGATTGAGCGACGTATTGATGGGTGTCTAATCTGTCTAAATAATTATCTTCGAAAATCTACACTTGTCATTAGTTTAGTATCGCTATTCGATAACAGATGGCGTTGTGCCGTGACGTCACTTTTGTGAATCGCGGTGTTAAGATTTTCTTGCAAGGTATGACCTTCTCGGTACGTTTTATATTAAAGTTTTGTCTTACTCTGGACACCCTTGTTTTATTTCTATGTGAGATATTTTTGGGACGTTGTACAAAGTGGTCCTTCGAAACCGGATTAAGGACTGGTGTGCATTGTCACTGTTGTGGTGGAGTCAGGTTGAATGGTCAACCTGCTGCGAGTGTGTCGTCACCGCGGTGAGCAGCATCGGCGGATCGTACAAGGTTGGCGCTTAAGCGTATATGTACGAGTGGTACACAACGGTCAGCGCTGGTGCTGCCGATGAACAGTTCGTGTTGGCGTGAGCAGCAGCTGCGGTGCGGGGGGAAAGTACCCCGCATATCATCGCGACGAGCAACGCTAAAGTGAGTGACAGTGAAGTGATTGTGATACCAGGATAATCTGTGAGTACTTTATTAATACATTGAGATTTAATCATTACAAGCAAATATAGACCTTATTAGCTTAGAAAATTTCAATTAACAATTTGGACTTAGAAACTTTAACGTGTGCATGGACTTAGAATAATTTCAATAAAAAGTGAACTACGGGGAACCTATGCCCGATTTTGCAGCGAAGAGTATTAAGTTCAAAGACTTGTGATTTTTACGTGAACTTAGCATAGCGTTCCAGAACCGTTTATTTAAAAGACTTTATTTATAAATTCAACATGGAAGCTTTGAGTAATTTACAGTTCAATCTACATTCTACTATCAGTAAAGCAAGGTCCAACTTTAAGAAATCTCCAAAGGAGCGAGTAACTAGTTCATACATAGAAACTAGATTAGAAAATTTAGAAGCAACCTGGTCAACATTTTCTGAAACCCATATAAAAATTGTATCATCAGTTAAGTCTATTGAATTCGAAAAATCGGATTATTATATAAAAAATACATATGAGACCACGGAAGAATTATTTACTGATTATAAAGCAGAGTTGAGGGAAGCATTGAAGAAAATTGCAAGTTCCGATAGTTTAGGTAAAATGGCTGAATCTTCTGCGAAAGGTTCTAAAGAAATATGTCCTGTAAAATTGCCAAACATTGAGTTGCCCATGTTTACCGGAAGTTATTCTGAGTGGATTAGTTTTAGAGATTTATTTATATCCTTAATACATAATAATACACAGCTAGACGATGTTCAGAAACTGCATTATTTGAAATCACATTTGTCTGGAGAGGCTGAAGGTCTTTTACGGCATATTCCTATTACTAGTAGTAACTATGCAACCTGTTGGACTAAATTAGAGAATCGGTATAATAATAAAAAATATTTAGCGAATTGTATAATGAAACGTTTTATGAGTCAAAAAAATATTGTAACCGAATCCTCCAGTGCAGTTAAGGAATTATTAGATACTTCTAACGAGTGTTTACATGCCTTGAGAAATTTAGGCCTAATGGTTGAGCATTGGGATATTATGGTTCTTTATGTATTGAGTTTAAAACTAGACACTGAGTCTCGTAAACAATGGGAAATGAAAATTAGTGATTGTTCAGATGACTGGCCTACAATGAATCAGTTCCAATCTTTCCTTGAGCAAAGATTTCGGTCTTTGGAATTTTTAGATAACAAAGGTCAACGTCATCAGACCAATCGTAATGTGCCAGTCAAATCGCTCCATGTGTCAACTACATCATGTGTTTGTTGTCAGGATAACCATAAGCTTGCTAATTGTAAAAAGTTCGCCGGTCTCGATATGGATAAGCGTCGTAATTTTGTCCAAACAAATAGGTTATGCTATAACTGTCTAGGAGCAAATCACTCCGTATATGCATGCCGCCAGTCCACCAGATGTCATTTATGTAAAAAGAAGCATCATAGTCTTCTTCATCTCAAGAATGTCTCCAAATCAGTTGATGATAGTAAGAAAACTGATCAAGTTGCAGAAAGTAGCGTTTCTACTGATACCACTTCAACCCAGAGTAATTCCACTAATATTGTAAGTTGTTTTGCTAATAGTCATAGCCAAATATTATTGGCCACTGCGCTAATTGCAGCGGAATCAAAGAGCGGTACTGCTATAGTGTTAAGATCCCTGTTAGACCAGGGGTCTCAGGCTTCCTTTGTGACGGAGTCCGCAGTCCAGCTCTTAGGTCTCAAAAGAATATCAACTAAAGGTTCAATTTCCGGTATAGGTTGTGATCAAGGCCAATCAATGATTTCATTAAATTCGATGGTCCTCATTAAAGTTAAATCACGCGTCGACCCTAGTTTCATTATCACTGTCAAAGCTTATGTCTTAAAGAAACTAACGAGTATTTTACCGGAAAGGAAGGTCGTGGCAAACGTTTTGACGACAATCTCGTCTTTGGCTTTAGCAGATCCTTCGTTTGATACTCCGAACAAGGTTGATTTGCTTTTAGGTGCCGAAGTTTATGGTCAGATTTTGTTAGAAGGTTTAATCAGAGGACCACCTGGTCGTCTCATCGCACAAAATACTAGACTAGGATGGATCTTGTCTGGTCAAGTAGGTGAAATCAACCAAAGCGAGACATGCCACAATACCGTAGTTACATTGCATTCCACTCATATAGATGAGAACACACTCCTTAAAAAATTTTGGGAACTAGAATCTGAGCCCAAGGGCGATCACGATAAGGTTTACTTAACCCCAGAAGAACAGAAGTGCGAAGACATATTTAAGGCCACGACTAAACGAGACGAATCTGGTCGCTATATTGTGTACATGCCTTTCAGGTCAAGCGATCCTGCTTGTAAACATGGGGGATCGAAAGACATCGCTCTTAAACGCTTTTTAACCTTAGAAAAGCGATTTGTAAGGAATCCCGAGTTCAAGGCTCAGTATTCAGCAGTTATAAATGAGTATATAGCTCTTAATCATATGGATATAGTACAAGATAGGGACAAAGAAGGTTCCGTGTACTTACCTCATCATGCCGTCATCCGCAACGATAAAAGTACAACGAAGTTGCGCATCGTATTCGATGCATCGTGTGTAGGTAGCAACGGGGTATCTCTTAATCACGATTTAATGGTGGGCCCTCCTCTACAACCTGAGCTTCGTCATATCATCATGCGTTGGCGATGTGAACCTATCTGTCTGGTGGCGGACATCGTCAAGATGTATAGACAGATTAAGGTATGCGATGAGCACACGGATTTTCAGAAAATATTATGGCGTGAGAATCCAGATGAAGAAGTTCAAGTGTTACGCCATTTAAGAGTAACGTTCGGAACATCATCGGCGCCTTACCTAGCAGTAAGATCATTACAGCAGTTAGCTCAGGACGAAGGCACTGAATTTCCTTTAGCGAAGAACCGTGTTGTATCCGACTTCTATATGGATGACCTAATGACGGGTTGTCAAACCGTAGAGGAAGGAGTAGAAGTATATAAGCAGACATCGGAGTTACTTAAACGTGGAGGTTTTCAACTCCAAAAGTGGGCCAGTAACGACAGAGAATTACTAAAATTGATTGAAGACGGTGAACAAACATCACAAACACAAGGAAACATGGAACTAAAAACAGATGCAATTTCAAAAATATTAGGTTTAACGTGGGACAAAGACAATGACGAGTTCGTTTATACTATTCAGCTTAATGATATAGATTTACCAGTGACAAAACGTAAGGTTATTTCAGACATAGCGCGACTATTCGATCCCCTTGGGTGGTTAGCACCGACAATCATCACTGCAAAGGTGTTTATTCAACGAATATGGATGACTGGGATCGAATGGGACGCAGAACTACCTGCACCATTGCTGACAGAGTGGCTTGACTTCCGGAAGAGCCTTTGTAACCTCATTAAGTTTCGTCTGCCTCGTTGGATCAACTCTAGCAAGGATAACAGGGTTCTAGAATTGCATGGTTTTTCAGATGCGTCCAATGTAGCATATGCCGCGGTGGTATACGTCCGCATCATTGATAGAGATGGACATATTCACACAGCCTTGGTGACTTCAAAAACCAAGGTTGCTCCTGTTAAACAGGTATCAATCCCGCGACTAGAGCTTTGTGGAGCTGTCTTACTAGCAAAGCTTCTTCAGGAAGTCGCTTCAACTCTTGAAGTTCCCAAACAGCACTTATATGCGTGGACAGACTCATCCGTCGTTTTGGCGTGGTTAAGCAGCCACCCTAGTCGATGGAAAACGTTTATCGCGAATCGTGTTTCCGAAATACTTAGCATCATGGATAGAAGTCAGTGGTCACATGTGTCGTCGTCGGAAAATCCAGCGGATTGCGCATCTCGGGGAGCAAGCCCTTCTGAGTGTGGCGATATGCAGCTCTGGAAAAGAGGCCCAGTATGGTTACAGAACGAAAAAATAGACTATAATAGAGGAAATATACAAATGACTACACTAGAAGAAAGAAAAATGAAAACAAAATGTCATGCAACCGCGTTAGAAGGCAATGATAGTCTATTTACTAGATTTTCTAAGTTCGGTAGGTTAATAAGAGTGATAGCTTACTGTAGAAGATTTTTACGAATGAAGGATACTGAACGTAATAAAAATAAAATTACTACTTGGCTAACCACTAAGGAATTAAATGAAGCTGTACTTACCTGTATCAAACTCTGCCAACTCCAGTCCTTTAGTGAAGAAATAGAATCTGTAAAAAAAGCCCGTAAATTAACTAAGGCTAGTAAACTTACCTCGTTGAGTCCTTTTCTTGACGACGACGGAATCTTAAGGGTTGGTGGTCGCTTGCACCGGGCATCTATTGATGAGAATATGAAGCACCCCATCCTAATTCCTCATAAATCACACTTCACCAATATTTTGATTGCGGAGGCTCACGAGAGAACTTTGCATGGCGGGCCGCAATTAATGCTAAACTACTTAAGATCCAAATACTGGATACTCAATGCTAGGACTCTCGTTAGGCAATATGTTCATAAGTGCGTAATTTGTGTTCGACATTCAAAACAAACACACCAACAAATGATGGGTCAATTACCGAAGGCCAGGGTGTCTGCTCAGAAGCCTTTCCAATGCAGTGGCGTAGATTACGCAGGACCAATCAGCATCCGAACCTCCAAAGGTCGTGGTCATCACTCCACTAAGGGTTATATATGCTTGTTTGTTTGCATGTCCACTCGGGCTATTCACCTCGAGGTGGTCAGTGACATGACTTCTCAGAGTTTTCTAGCGTCTTTTAAGCGTTTTGTAGCCAGGCGTGGCCGGGTATTGGACTTGTGGAGTGATAATGGGACCACATTTATTGGTAGTGCAAGGGAATTGCGACAGCTATTCAACGCTGAAAGGTCTATGGTAGCTTCGGAAATAGCTGACTTCCTATCTACGAATGGTACGACTTGGCATTTCATACCTCCCCATGCTCCAAACTTTGGAGGATGGTGGGAGGCTGGTGTCAAGTCCACGAAGCACCATTTGAAAAGAATTATAGGCACCAGCACATTGACATTTGAAGAAATGACAACTGTGCTGGCTCAAATCGAGGCCTGCCTTAACTCCAGGCCGATCTCTCAACTTTCTAACAATCCAGAAGACTCGTGTCCTTTGACGCCTGGGCATTTTCTCGTGGGTGAACCTTTGGTAACTGTACCTGATGCCAATTATGAAAATTCATCCATTAGCAATCTGAAGCGGTGGCATCTCACACAAAAAATGCTTCAAAATTTCTGGCGTAGGTGGTCATCAGAGTACTTAACTCAATTGCAGCATCGATATAAATGGACAGATGTTAAGCCTGAACCTGAGATTGGAGACATGGTTCTGGTGAAGGAGGACGGTCTTCCACCCGCTAGATGGCTATACGGGGTTATTACAAGTAAGCATCCAGGTTTGGACAATATTACTCGCGTTGTGACCATACGGTGTAAAAATAATGAGATCAAAAGGCCTGTGTCTAAATTAATTTTTTTACCTGTGAACACTTAGTTATTGTTTACCATTTTATTGATGAATTTTATATTTAGTTTTTAATTACGCCATATACATAGTTTGTTTTTTATTAACTTGAATGAACTTGTATTTTTTTACTGTGTTTTACTGTTTACCTTTAACTTTATTTAATAAGGCATGAACTTTATCGTAGACATAAGGCACTAGGTTTAGGTTATAGTGTATAGCAACCAACCAATCATAATTATCTTTAAGTTTTTATTGTCATGTTAAGTTTTATGGACAGAGTCGTCCATGGTGGGCGGAATGTCTAATCTGTCTAAATAATTATCTTCGAAAATCTACACTTGTCATTAGTTTAGTATCGCTATTCGATAACAGATGGCGTTGTGCCGTGACGTCACTTTTGTGAATCGCGGTGTTAAGATTTTCTTGCAAGGTATGACCTTCTCGGTACGTTTTATATTAAAGTTTTGTCTTACTCTGGACACCCTTGTTTTATTTCTATGTGAGATATTTTTGGGACGTTGTACAATGGGGCCAGAGCACTCATCGGCAAACTAATCTCCTTCAGGGAGGGCAATACGCGCCCTAGAGTGATGCGCTTTGTGAGGCGGGCGTTCTCGGGGACTGATATTAGTCCTCGAGACTACATCTCCCGTGTCACAGAGCGCATCGACTTCCTGAAGCAGAAAGTGTATGCATGGGCGAACCGTATTCGTAGGTATAAGCGACGGGTGGAACGATACACTCAGAATCGCACATTCCAAAGAGATGAAAGGTGGGTTTATAGGACTTGGGAGCGACCGGACCAAGGTGTGGCTGACACGCGCCTGCCGGATGATGACGTCATGACTTCGTTCTGGCGCAGCATCTGGTCGGTGCCTGTCAGCCATACCGAGGGTGAATGGACTCGGGAAGTTGAGCATGCGTGTGATCCAGTACCAGAAATGGGGGCAATCACTATCAGCCCCCAAGACGTAGCTCGTGCAGTTCGTCCGTTACCAAACTGGAAATCCCCAGGGCCGGACGGGCTGCACAACTTTTGGATCAAATGGTTCCAAAGATCGCACGCTCGCCTGGCTTCCCTGTTCCAGTCAGCCTTAGAGTCAGGATCGCTGCCCGAGTTCCTGACAACAGGTATAACCCACCTGCTCCATAAATCGGGTAATACTGCGGAACCCAAAAATTATAGACCGATTACCTGTCTTCCAACAGTCTATAAAGTTCTTACATCCATCTTGAGAGCTAAAATTAGCGAACACGTTAATGAAAATTCGATCATGTCCGCTTCTCAAAATGGATGTAGGAACGGGTCCCGTGGTACTAAGGAGCTACTCCTCATTGATATGGCCATTAGCCAACAGGTTCGCCGTTCCCGAAAGGATCTGTCAACATGTTGGATAGACTATAAGAAGGCCTATGACTCGGTACCACATACATGGCTCATGAGGGTGCTAGAGTTGTATAAAGTTGATGCAACTCTGCGCACCTTCCTGATGTCGTGTATGGGGCAATGGAGGACAGTCCTTCGCTATCCAGGATGTCGGCAAATCCAGAGGAATAGCGAACCGATAAGGATTGAGCGAGGTATATTTCAGGGCGATAGTTTGAGTCCACTTTGGTTCTGCTTAGCCTTGAATCCTCTTAGCACGCTGCTGGAGGATTCAGGTCTAGGTTATCGGTTGAGGAGAGGTGGTCAGGTTATATCTCACCTCCTTTACATGGACGACCTGAAACTCTTTGCCCCCAACGATTTGCAACTGATGGAACTACTGAAGGTAACTGAAACTTTCAGTAGCGCCATCAGGATGGAATTTGGTGTGGACAAATGTGCGGTCATGCATGTAAAGCGAGGGAAGATTGTGGAATCTGTGGGAACCCAACTCTCGGATTCCATAAATCTTAGATCCCTTTCAGCAACCGAAACCTATAAGTATTTGGGTATGTCGGAAGCGCTGGGCATCAATGTAGCTGACATGAAGCAATCGTTGAGGGAGCGCTTCTTTGGCCGCCTGAGAAAAGTATTTAATAGTCTTTTATCAGGCGGGAACAAGGTGCGTGCCTTCAACGGTTGGGTCATGCCGGTTTTAATGTACTCTTTCGGCATACTCAAATGGACACAAACAGAACTAGACGCCCTGGATAGGAAGGTTCGTACATTGTTGACGGCATATCGAATGCATCACCCACGATCTTCGGTTATGAGACTGTATATCCCGCGGAGGTGCGGAGGTCGAGGCTTTTTAAACGCTAAGACTCTCCACAATCGCGAGATATGCAGTCTCAGGGAATTTTTCCTAGAAACCGACGTGGGGATGCATCGGGATGTGGTCGCGGTGGACAAGGGCCTCACCCCGCTCTCCTTGGCTAAAGAGAACTGGCGCAAACCTGTAGTACTTGACACTAACGACCGCAGGGAGGTATGGCAGAGTAAGGAGCTCCACGGACGCTTTTTCCGGGCCCTTCATGGGCCCGATGTAGACCTATCAGCGTCCGTAGCCTGGCTACGTTCCGGCGACCTCTTCGGAGAAACCGAAGGTTTTGTCTGTGCAATTATGGATGAAGTTATGATGACGAATAACTACCGCAGATTTATTGTGAAGGACGGCACGGTTGACATATGTCGGGCATGCCACCGTCCGGGCGAATCAATTCGTCACATTATCTCCGGGTGTTCTCGTCTAGCTAACGGTGAGTACTTGCATAGACACAACCTTGTAGCCAGGATTATCCACCAGCAACTTGCTCTAAAATACAACCTTGTGGAATCGGAGGTGCCGTACTATAGGTATGTGCCCGACCCAGTTCTCGAAAATGGCAATATCACACTGTACTGGGATCAATCCATCATCACTGACAGGACTATTGTGGCCAACAAGCCTGACATAGTGGTGGTGGATCGATCAGAGCGGCGCGCAATGATTGTCGACATAACGGTCCCGCATGACGGGAACCTCGTGAAAGCCGAGAAAGATAAACAAATCAAGTATCTTGACTTGGCTCGCGAGGTTGTCGACATGTGGGAAGTGGACACGGCGATCATTGTGCCGATAGTCGTTTCAGCCCATGGCTTAATTGCCAAGAGCCTCGACCAATACCTGAGGAGGCTCTCGTTAGGCGGCTGGATCAAGGGCTTGATTCAGAAAGCGGTACTCCTGGACACGGCTCGTATTGTTAGGAGGTTCCTCTCTCTGGAGCCCTGACCGCCGGTAGCTTGGACCCTGTTCCCGATACCGGTGGGCTACTATTTTTTTATATTTTTAAATGTTTTTTTTTATAGGAATATTTAAAAATGTAAATAAGTAAGTAAGAAAAATAAATAAAGGAAATAATAATAATAATAATAATAAACCATTTATTTCGGACAGAATCCATATAAGTGTTAGTAACAATTTGCTTATAATCTAAGTTAGTAGTACAAAATCTAAAAAAATCTAAAAAGTCACAATCTTCCCGTTACTATTCCCACCCAGTGAGCCTGTATGGGACAGTCGTGGCGGGATGCAATCATTTGCAAAATGCTGTTGGTACTACCGCGCAGTCTTTGAAATAATGACGCCGCTTTCTTACGCACTATAGCGTGGAAACCGTCAACACGCGCGTTTGCGAACATTTGTGACGCACTACAGTGGCGCGGCAACCCCAACAGCATCCTGAAGGCATTATTATACTGAATTCGTAGGACGTTGTGGGCGGTGGTAGGGGGTTGTAGCTTTGTCTGTTCAATAGTTTTTATGTTTTGGTTTGCGTCATCCAATCATCTGAGTATCACAGGTGGTGGAAGGGACGCCGACGTTAACACAGTTACCACATTTTCAGTACTTCATTCTGAACCCCACATTGAAGTTTTGCATCGGTAATTATTTTCAAAATCAGTGTCCCATACATCTAGACCAGTCTTTCCCAAAGTGGGCGATAACGCCCCCTTGTGGGCCCTGGAGGCCAAGAGGGGGCGGTAAGGGCCCCAGATAAAATTTGGCGGGTGTTCAAGTGGTTTAGGGGGGCGATGTCTGATTAGTAATTTCATCTACTTAATATTTTAAAAAATCACTGAAATTAAAACCTACCCTACTATACAACATCCATTATTTAGTTCATATTTCTGCCCTGTTTGATAGTATAAAAACTAAAAAGTTTTAACATTTGTGCAATCTTGTATCAATCGGCCGGTTCATAGTCTCGTTTAGAATGTTAGTTTAAACTCCACGCCAAACTAAGGCGCGGGACAAATATAAGAAGCGTCGGGCGGAGGCGAGGCACGGGCGAGGCGAGGTCGCGGCGCCGGTGCAGCGCAGAACAGGCGCGCAAACGGTGTCGGAAAGACGTGGTGCGGGCGAACACAGTGGATGACGGCCGGTATGCCATGCATATAGGTAACAGCGAGTGCGCCGAGGGCGAGGAAGCGGCGCCCGCTCCTCGTCCGCGCCGCGCCCCCGCCCCGCCGTCTCAGTTTGTCTTGCGCCCCACCTCTTCTATACATTTTGTATGAAATATGAAAGAAGTGGCGTCGCGCCCGCGCCTCACCACCGCCCGACGCTTCTTATATTTGTCCCGCGCCTAATATGGCACACTATAATAAAATTAATTAAAGTTATGAATGTCATTGTGGTTTATGTGGTAAAGTAAAAAAATTGGGGGGTGCTGAAAAATAATTGATTTTTAAAGTGGGCGGTAGACGAAATAAGTTTGGGAACCTCTGAATTCTAGACCATGTAGGTATTGCACTTTTGTAGGGAACAGCAGATATTTTTTAAAATTACCGATTAAAATTTTCTGTGGGGGATTCTGAATGATGTATTAAAGACGTGGTAATCGTTTGTGAGTCAATGTCCCTTACACCATGTGTAGTACATAAATACTGTAGTTCTATGCGGGTACAAACAAACTTCGAAGAACTTCTTTTTTCGAAGAGCTGAAAGCGTAATAATCTTTCATGCTTTTGGACTAAACGCAGTTCAGCATGACTTCACTGGACTCAGCGTGGCATCCCATGGAGCAGTATCAACTCCACTCAATACCGAGAACCTAATTACTCTAGCAAGTACAACTAGTGACTCCTACATACCCTCAATGCCTGGCTGAGCTTGAAGAACTCGGCAACCAGGGTCATCTGTATAGAGTGTGGCGCCTTCCATGACGGTACTGGTTCAGTCTGCTTCCACCGCTGGTCTTCCACATAGCCCAACATGGATTCCACATCGCGGGGACCCTTGTATTGCCGGAATTCGCCGTCGATCACACTGTGGTGGAAAATTAAAAGAATTAAGAGACATATCCTATCATCCGAGTGCCTCAGAAAGCACGCAAAGAAGTTGGGCCAAGCGATTATTCGTAGTAGTCGTTACGGATGGTCAGAAGCTTAAGTCTGACCACCAGTCTAGCCAAGGGCTATTGTGTTACCCAGTAATTCGGTTGTGGAGGTCAGATAAGCAGTCGCTCCATGTAAAATACTACTATTTGGCTTCATCCGTTTAAACTGGAAGTTGACCCCAACATAGCTGAGAAAAGACTAGCCAGATGATGATTCTGTAATCTGAGTTATCGCACATCTGTTTGTCAAGTTATTAGAACTTGACTCATTACAATAAATCGCCCGTACTATTTCATTCGGTATTTTCTAGACAGAGCTAGCATAAAATACTGACCAGTCACATCACACCTGTAATCCCCGAAGGGTAAGGCAGAGGTGTACCTTAGTACACCCACATTTCGCCAGTTATGTTTTTTAAGTCGTAAAAGGGTGAGAGCCTATTGCCATCAACCGCCATCAGCGCAAATCCAGACTCCGTGGCTGTTACTGAGAAACTCCTGATGGAAAAACCCAATAACACTTTACTCATGGTCAGCGCTTGCGACCAACCCTACCAACGAGGAAGTCTACCCAAATACATAAAACCGATACTCACTGGAAGATTGTAGGCAGAGCAGTAACAACGAATCGTCCGCTCAATCCGGGAGACTTGGTGACGTCAACGCCAGCAGTTCTGACGCCCAGCGTCTTGCGGGTTGCGCGCGACGATAGCTCCCGCCATGCTGGGGACAGGGCGTTGCAGGCTGGGCACCAAGGAGCGTAGCTGGAAAAGATACGTGAATTTTAGAAAAGATACATGTATGTCTTTGGGAAGTGTCTGTCATGCCTGTAAAATAATCCTAGAAGGGTTAGGCAGATATGTACCTCATGGGTGTAAGAAGACCATAAAACGAAGCCGAAAGCCACCTGTTCTTCCCCTGTTTGCGTTTATTTTTTGTTCTGGACCATACCTGGGAACCTTCTTTTTATAGTACACCCACATTTTGCCAGTTATTCCGATGTTATATGGGCAAGGCTATCAACCTGTTACAAATGGAGACTTTGGGCTGCTACTGAGAACCACATTTCGCCAGTTATGTTTAATTCTACGTATGTGAGGTCCAAACCTATTGCCACCAACCGGGCACAGATCCAGACTCCGGGCGGGAAATGAGAATTTCCTGGTAGAAGAACACAATGACACTGCTCGATCTGAGAATCGAATCCGAGACGTCATGCTCAGCTGTAGCGCTTGCGACCACTGGCCCAATGAGATATCCAATCGAGATATCATCTTGAAGTCAGGAAGTATACGATAAGAGATATAAAACGTAAGTATCACGAAAGTGCAAAACATGTAGTTTCGAAGTGTTTGTCGATAGCTATCGGAGGGATACCTATCAACAACCTAATAAACTCGCATGGGTGACAACGCTACAATTACAAACACGTTATCAAACAAGTTGTTACATTTTATGCACTTGTACTGTTTCAAGATTATCGATTGCACTCAAGTGGAAGGCTTACAAAGTTGCAATCGTTTGTGCATTCTTGTAGACTGAACGTTATTGTATAGAATAGAATATACTTTGTTGTACACCAAAATTTAAACAGAACGGTTTTAAAATATTGTTTATTTTATGGTTACAATGGCGGTCTTATCGCTGATAGCGATCTCTTCCAGACAACCTTTGGATGGACTGTACGAACCTGAAATAGATATAATAAAAAGGGTATCCCTAGTCAGTGGTACCGCTAATACTATCAAAATTTAAAATAATACAAGTTATTCACTAGTTATTATATTATAAATACAAATATATATATACATATAAATATATATAAATATTGTCTGTTTTATAAAATTAAAGAAATTACAGAGAATGAAAATGATTTGCAACTAAGCTTTTAAAAGCAACGAGTGACTGAGCTCGTCTTACCGACACCGGCAATTCATTCCATAAACGGACAGCCTGGACCGTGAATGACTGCGTGTATACTTATATTCAAGAAAACCTAATGGAGAAACATAGTGGTTCTACTATGTACGTGCGGCTGCTTAGGGTTCCCTCAGCAGCCGCACCTGCGATCAAGAAGACAGCGGAGCAGTTATTAATTTACAAAAATACTAAAAGGCATATGAACTAGACGCGCATACTATTAATCGATACACGGGGTTAGGAAACAATGCAATATCAACATTGAAGGAAACAACAAACAACAACATAGCAACATTGATTACATTAACATTGATTAACATAGGAACATTGATTGAATGGTCACGGAAGGACTATGGTAAGTTGATTTTCCATAACTTGTGTATAAATGCGATCAATAGGTAAAGAGAGTAGACCAGGGGTGTCCAACATAATTTTGTGGAGGGCCAAGTTTAGAATTTTTGTAACCGTAGCGGGCCAAAAAGACGGTCAGTGGGTCATCTTAGGGGCGGAGTTTTCTAAGTCTTTGCGCCATAGCGCCCCTAAGGCTACACTCCAACCAAAAAGACGCAAAGTGACCTCTAAATTTAAATGAAACGGCAATTTTCATGCTTCAATAAGTATTTATGAAGGAGGAAGCTCCAGTTGTATAAATTATCTCACTTAAAATGTTTATTCTGAAAACCTAACTAATGATGATGTTTTTATACGCTATTGATTTATTTACGAAATGTGTGGAATACGATCGCGATCGAACAAGAGTAAAACCAAAATACTCGCATTGTTGACAAGTTTGCGGGTAGGTGAGGTCAGGCGGGTAAGTAAATATGGAGCGGGAATATCTGACATAAGGACATTTTTTAAACAATGATCGAGCAATATTTGCTTATGCCTAATAGCTCGCGGGCCGGATGAAAGACCTATGCGGGCCGCTAGGTGGCCCGGGGCCGAATGTTGTACGGGCTTGGATTAGACAATAACTGCATGTTTACATGTTTTTAGGGTTCCGTACCTCAAAAGGTAAAAACGGAACCCTTATAAGATCACTTTGTTGTCCGTCCGTCCGTCCGTCTGTCAAGACCGTTTTTCTCAGGAACGCGTGGAGGTATCAAACTGAAATTTCTATATGATACTTTGTTCTACTGTCCCTGGAAGCTGTAGAAAAATCAACCTTCTAAGTCAACGCAATCAAAAGATACAGCCACTTAGGCCGCAAATTTCCGCAAATTTTCGACGCACGGGAATCAAAACCTACAGGGTACTTCCCGTGAACTTAGAATCTTGAAATTTTGTACGAAGTCACGTCTTATGGTACAGATATAGGAAAAATTACGAAAACCGTAAATTTTTAGTTTCGTCATATAAAAAAAAGTTATATACCCACAGGTTTGTACGGAACCCTCGGTACGCGAGTCCAACTCGCACTTGACCGGTTTTTTTTTTGTATACATGTGGCGATCATAAATCGCCTAATTTAGCAGATTTTTTTTCATGTTTTGTGAAACCACCACCACCAAATCTCCCTAGGTCATCAAGTCTGTCACCGAAAGATCTAAGTTCCTGTCGTGACGTATGATTCCATATAAAGACGGTTCAGTGTGCAAGCCAGTGAGAAAGTTTCAACACTGTGCCTGTGTGGAATCTTCAGACATTAAATGCTGTAATATAAGTATTGATAGCCTCATAAGTCGAGTGGTCACGAGCGCTACCGCAAAACATGAGGTGCTGGGTGTGATTTCCGATCGGACAGAGTTTTTGAATTTTTCCAGGAATTTAACAGTACCTTGGAGTCTGGGTTTATTCCCGGTTGATGGTATGCCTTGCTGGCTTGCGCCCTATGCCATGGGACTTGAAACATAAAGTTGGCGAAATTCGAGTGCCCTATTGGTACCTCTGCCTGACCCTTCGGGCATTACATGCCTAATATTATGTTTTTCATAGAACTCAGTTAACTAAGATAAAAACAACTACCGGAACAAAGCTGAAGATGACCTTCCACTGCCTTGAGCAAGTTGAAGGGTAAGAGGAAATTAAGGTTGAAGGCAAACAATGACTATCCACGATTCTACGCAGTGAGGCAGAACAAACAGTATCGATCGACCATTATTTCTAGCCAGTGTGTGTGCATAGGAGTGCGTATCATCTAACTCCGTGGTTCTTGGAGAAAAAGATATTTAAAAAATGTAGTCAACATAATTATGTATTATATTAGCATTCCGCGTGTTATCTCCGAAGGGAAGCACCTAATAGTACATAAGTCCCATGTTATAGAAAATTTGTTAGATTTTTTTGTGTCAAAAATAAAATTAAAATCAATTCATTAATTCAATAGGCGGCGAGCCTATTGCCATCAACCGGTAAAAAATCCAGACTCCATGGCTACTGATAAGAAATTCTAAATATAATTATAAACCTTTGCCCGGCTAGGGAAACGAACCCATGACTTCATGCTCAGCAGTCGCCCTTCCACTGCTTTTAGTATTCTTGAGCAAGCAAGTCGATCGATTTTTTTGCACTTTATTTTCAACTCTAGGTATTAAGCCGAGCTTATACAATCCAAAAGAGCGCACCCCATCATCCCCACCGAAAAAGCGAACTACTCGGTTTTAAACGCTCGGGTATAAGAAATGCGTTGAATTGAAAATAAAGTACGCGATAAAAAATCGTCACATTGTAAAATCGGCCGTGCGAATGAAGGGCTTACATAGAACTTTTAGTTTATAGACAAAACAAAACCACAGGTGGGTGTGCCTCATGATAACACGCTAACAAGTCACATCATACAATGATGAAACGTGCCGTCATCATCACAAATGACATCATACCGTCATACTGTTTGCCGTTAACGACTCTTTGCCAAGAATGTACTGTTTATCTTTAAAAGACAGAGTAATGAACATTACGGACGATAAAACACCGGGTTTTGAGATAATTTTTAATGAAACAGCTCATTTGTGTTGGAGGAAAGGTAACGGTTTGATGTTTATTTACTAGCTGATGTTTTTTTTTAAGATATTTGGGTTATGTATTATTAAGCTAAAACAAACCACGAGAGGTTACTACAGACGAAGCGTTTCCTTGATGAAATCTCTACTTCTCGCTTTCATCTGTTAGTTGATATCTCTATCTCATCAGACAACATGATTGTCAAGTATGTGAATGTTTACCCGGTGGGTAGGCACAGTTAGAGAGAATACGATCGCAGCCAGGCCGTTCCAACAAAGCGATTTCGTCTCGTAATTAAATTACTAATGCAATGATAGAGTGTTTCAGGGTTGCTAGATTAGGTTTCTGAATTTATTTCCATAAAAAAAAATATACATTTTGTTATTTTTTTCCCTATTCAAACATGATATTAAACAAATCGGGAGATTTAAAACTACATAATTATGTTCATTCACAAAATAGGCGGATCACACGCACACTCGCAGTGCACACCACCTTTTATCTGTTTACGCTTGGTATCGAATTATGTCTGTTTGTCCAATACATCTCCTGATTTCCAAAGTTCTACAGGCTGATGTCTTGGAGACTGTTTTTCCAGGAACGTTTTTATTTTCCCAAAAAATCCCTTATCTACCAACGCTGTAGTGTTCGTTGCTGGAGGTCTACTCTCTAAATACGTAACCCGTAGTTTCGGCCGAAGATACGAGCGTTTGCTACTCCGTATCACTTACGGAGAAACGATTAGTGAGAGACCCGAACTAAAAACGAATGACAACACGATTGAACAGTTGGTGCTACTCCCGATGTATTTTCAAAACTCATGAATCCGAAAATAACAGGGCGTAGGGTTCATTTTGAAGTTTCGATCTACTTTCGTACGGGCCCGTACCTTCGCTGACGGACTTAGAGAGTAGATTGATCATGAGCAGTGACTACAGGTCCGTCCCGTAAATATTTGCTTACGTATGCTCACAATGGAAACACGTAAAGCTCGAATATGAATCAAGAGCAGTGTCTGAATGTTCCTTTTTAAACAAGACATTCATTTTCAAGTGCTGTTTTATTCCATTCTTTCAGTTTCTTGGCTTATTGCCAGAGTAGTCTATGCCCTGAAGATATTGATGTATGAGCATGTACTTGTTCAAGGACATTAATTTGTCTGCATTATCGTAAAGAAATGTGGGTGTACTATTAGGTAAATCTCTGCCTAACTCTTCGGGGATCAGAGGCGTGATGCCATGTTATGTTATCGTAAAGAACAGCGGTGGTCCAGTGGAAACGGCTGCCAATTACGAGTGTAGGTCATAAGTTCGAAACGTGCCTCCTAATTTGCACAAAGTAATTGTGTAAATTATTTCACCATCACTGTTTTCAAAACGGTGAAGGAAAACATGGTGAGGAAACCGCCATTCGTCCTAGAACCAAAAAATTCGAAGAAACATGACATCCAACCAATGCACACTTGGCCAGGTGGATTACAGTCCACTCTCTCTCACAAACCTGTGTCTCAAAGTTGTTGTGCTGGGACATTTTGTGTACCCGCACTCCAGCCAGAAGTGACGAGGAGGAACACCGTGTGGTTTTAGTCAGTAGGAGTCTGACAGACCCCTCCCAACCGGCCCCACGGCGGAGGACATCCATTCAGGATTTCCAGACGTAAAAACAGACACCGCCTTCCTCTCCTTACCCACATTAAAGGCTGCTTATGCAACAGTAAAGTATCTCATTTGCTGCTGCCATTCTTATCATCATAGTAGGTACTACCGAGTTCACTGACGGTCGACCAATTTTCAACCTTATTACTTAAGTCATCATCTGCCTCGCCTTTTCCCAACTATGTTGGGGTCGGCTTCCAGTTTAACCGGATGCAGCTGAATACCAGTATTTTACATGGAGCGAGTGCCTATCTGACCTCCACAACCCAGTTAGTACTGGGTAATACCATACCAAAGTGGCAGACCACCAGTGAACTCAGTAGTATTTCATTATGAAAAGAAACAAAAATAATTATTATAAAATTGATGATTTCAACAAACAATGCTGTGTCTAGTTTGTTTCAGCTATAATTAACTTACATGTTTTGTGTACGTATTTCCTTCAGTAATATACAGTAAGCAAATGATTAAAATACACAGATTTTTGTACAGATTCTTGTTTTGTCTTTGAGTCTTTATTGTTTTCCTCTTTCAACTGTTTACATATTAGGTTCACAGAACAAATGGATGGATTGTGTGAGGAATGACACGAAAGAAACAGGAGCAAGAGATCAGAAAAGGTAGAGTTTATTTTCTTGAACTTCAATGAATACGTAACATAACATCATGCCTGTAATCTTCATCGGGTAAGGCAGAGGTAACCTAATATTACTAGCACATTTCGCCACATATTTAAATCCCATGTGATGGGGAGCGAGCCTATTGCCAACAACCGGGCATAAATCCAGACTCCGTGGCTGTTACTAACAAATTCCTGATGGAAAAACTCAATAGCACTTTTACCGACCCGGAAATCGAACCCAGGACTTCACGCTCAGCAGTCGCACTTGCGACCTCTCGATCAACGCGGCAGTCTAGGCAACTTTAATTATATTTGTTTTATAAAAATATTACTTCCCTATTTGAATCGGATTTCGTTAGCTTAAGATACTTCTTATAACATCAGCTATCTGCTAGTAAAAATCAGTCAAGCCATTTCGGAGATTATCCAGAACAAACAGACAGACAGCCAGACAGAAATAATAAAGAAAAAAGTTTTTGTCATAATTTTACCGTATACATTTTCATATGCATTCAGTAAAAAACTGTTAATTTGAAATTACAAACAAACACTTCAATTTTATTTATTTTTATAGATTATGATAAACTATTCAAGTCTACACCAAACATCAATACTTGCATGTAGCATGACTAATAGTGCTGCGAATTAGCATTAATGTATGGCATAGTGATGTAACACCTTTGAGTCGACTTTCAAATGTAGAGTGAGTCATTGGCCCAAATTGTCTATTACCCGGCTTGTTTTGTTCTTGGTATTTTAAGAGGTTGGCATAAATTGCAGTAACTGAATTTGATTATTAGATGTTTAGGAATTTAATCTTTAAGCTTCAATTAGAAGAGACAATTATTTATCTGATCTATTGTTGTAACACTTGAAATGGTCTTATTTTCATGCTTGTTAGTATTAATGATTTATGCATGGTAATTCATAAAATACTGCTTTGCATCATAATCAGCCTATAATATTCCCAATGCTTGACACAGGCCTCCTTTCTATGCGGGAGTGGGCTAATATACAAGGTGGAAGGGATAGCGATGCTAAGCTGGTTACCACGAATTCAGTACATCATTTTGAACCGCCCCACATAGAAATATTGCTTCGGTTTTTTAAAAAAAATCTGCTGTTTCCTATGAAACTGCAATACCTACACGTCAAAATGTATTCGACAGCAGTATTTTTTTTTATAACCGATGAAAATTTTTTGTAAGGGGGGTGGGATGGGTTCAGAATTGTGTATGTGTTGTATCCGGCTTAGCATCGCTGTCTCTGCCACCCTGTATACCACACAGGTCCAGTGTAGATTGATAGATTTTTTAATCAATTATTGGATGTTTTCATTTAAACTATGTACCTGCATTTTTACTGGAAGTTGGGCTATGTACCAGCATACAAATATAAAGTATTTCTGTATTACTGTATAGGTATAGTTTATTTCTTGATTTGTGTAATTCAAGAGAGTCTAATGAACTCAGACTAAGTTGTGTGTCAACATACGTTCTAAAAAGTAGGTATTAGCATGTTCCGTTAACACATTAGTCAAATTATGGACATAGCACGTTTACTTTTGACTATAAATAGTGTGTATTTATACACAAGTAATGTGAATCCACATTCCTGCCTTTTTGAAGTTGTTAAGGAGATAACATTATCTTCTTTTTTGTTATTCTGCCCAGTTTTATGTTGCCCCGCTGATTATACATTTCATTTTAAGATTTCTTCTAGAATTTTTAATGTGGATATTAGACCTGCCCCTAAGATGACCCACCAGACGACCTGTTGCTCATTTATGGGTTTTGTGAGCAACCAAAACATTAAACACATATTATATAAATTGTAGATAATTTGTGTTATCAGTAAATTAAAGTAACATTACAGGTTGATGTTTACAATTTAAGATTTTAGTCATGAATCTGTAAAACGAAGGTGGCAGAACATGCTAAGGCAAAAACTGTTCAATGGAAATTTTTCCATGGTGTAGCACAAAATGGAAGCTGAATTGAAATACAGCACGGAGCATGTCAGCGTGCGGAAGTAGCAGACATGTACCAACAATAGACAATGCGTCACGGTTTTCAAAACGGTTCTTTTACATAGACCCTATCGACCTTGTAGTGGTTATTGAACCCAAACGAGTGGGCTGTTCCTCGAGTCCAATTACACCATAAAATAACTCGTTTTAGAAAAAATAACTTGTGAAACATAACAATTAGGTATTTATGCATAGTTTTATGCAATGTTTGAACCTATAGTAACGTAATTCACACCCAAATAATCAAGGAAAAAATTTGACACGTTCCCCGTAAATTGGTTGAAACCGGCTATGGCAAAAAATACTTACAACTCGACCATCCATTCTCCTTCGAGGATCTCCTTCCAGTTATCTTCATCTAACTCGCGGTTGGCACTCACAAAACCAGTAAAACAACATAAAATAAATGAGAAATAAAGGAAAAAATGTAAAATTTGAGGGACCGTGTGTACGCGCGCCATGTTTAATCTTGCTGTAATGTTGCCTGTGTTTTTAAATCTTCCTACTAAAATCATTAAAGTTTTGCTAGCGTAAAATATAGAATTCATGTGGTAGATCCAAAATTATGAAATGTTTTATTTTAATTCAACTGTTTCATTAATTATAAAACAGATTTTTATTACTATGGAGGCTACAGATTTATTTACAAAATAAAAAACTAAACAATACGGCTGCTGCCATCTAGTGTGTAGAATAAACAAAACGTTTTGTTGCGTAGATTGTTCACAAGATGTCGCTATGAGTGCACGAAACATTGAAAAGCATAACCTTCTTCTATCCTTTCTTCTACCCTCGTTATTAGCATACTTATTTGTAATAATTCCAGCGATCCACAACCAATAATCGTTGGCTACTGCTTATGTGTAAATATTGTTTGTATATTTTGGCTTGTGGTGAGAAATAAACACTTTTTATTATTATTTATTTTTATTAATTCATGTTACGTTAAGTATGTATTTATAATCATGAATGAATTGCGATCAAAATCTAAGCACAAGCACTCAATACAAATATCTATTATATCGAATTAAAAATTATTCATTTATATTATTACACAAGACGTCTCCCTTTTTGTCTGTTCGGGTCTATACAGTGTGGAAACAACACAATAATGTCTACCACGTCTTCAGTAAGTATAATTATAGTTGTCGGAGAAAGCGATAACTTTTAAACATCAAGTTGCTGATTTGACCATTGTAGTAGGGGTAAACGCCGTGACGTCAGATGTTGTTTTAATGGCGGCACGTGGACAGAGTCGTTTTGTAGAGTGGGGATTGTGCCGAGATCACTTTTGCTCGGAACTCCAACGAAGTCACTCCTTCAGAACGAAACTGTCGGTTTGCCCATTTTGTGGAGATTATTTGTTAGTGTTATTTAATGTAAATTTGTGTTAAATAAAAAACTGTGATTTTTGTGTACCGAAACCGAAACTATTATTTTAACATTTCATCATGAACCCGGTACCACCGAACCCTAATGACAACGGCGCTATCGCTCAGCCATCGCTTACGCCGTCATAGTTATGTTTATTGGTTAAATTATTCAGAACCCACCGAAATTACCGAAGCACTTTGGTAGGAAACCTCAGATTTAGTGGAGAGGGGGTTTGGTATGATGTACCGAACACGGGGTAACCGCTTGTGCGTCGATGGGGATCCAGCCTCTATACCTAAAAGACTGAAGATTATAACCTCAATTTCGAAAAAAGATAAAAGAAGAGCTTATTGTCTATGGTTTTTATTGTCATCATTACCTACTATCCAACAACAAGCAAGTCAACCAAAACGGGTTAATGAACAACACACAGTATGACACTAAGCTAGGTATGTAGGTACTATTCGAACATTGACTCCATAACCTTCATCTGGCTAGCCTTTTCCCAACTATGTTGGGGTCGGCTTCCAGTCTAACCAGATGCAGCTGTGTACCAGTATTTTACATGGAGCGACCGCCTATCTGACCTCCACGACTAGTGTTGCCAGGTCCGATTTGTTGTAAATCGGTACATGAGGTCAAAAAAATCGGGATTTAGGGTTGCAGATCGGGACAGTAAACAAGAAAAAAAACAAGGGGTTTTAAGTTTATTTAATCTTACATAACAAGTAATCAGTCTTGCTAGACTGGTAGAAATTATAAAATAAAATCGTACTTTAAATGTAATTGACGCACTTCAGAAGAATAAAGTACCTAAGTATTAATGTAAATTATTTGTTTTTATTAAAATTATATTTTTTTTTGGACTTTGCCGCCTTTAGAATAGCCTTGATTTTTATAACATAGTTATAAAATTCATTGCATGTCATATTAAAGTTGGTTTTAATTTCTGCTTTCACATGCTCGAGTGTCAAACGGTTTCGCCTCTCAGACCAAATTAAGTTAGCCTGGGAAAATACCCTTTCTGTTGTTGTGTTTGATACTGGAATTGAAGCCAATCGAATCTTGATTGTCTTTAAAAATGTTGTGCCATTTTCTAGCGACGTTAAGTCTTTGTTTTGCACTGCTGCCTTCACTAATTCTTTGATTTTACAAACTTCTTCATAAAGTTGATCCATGTCGAAAAACGTATCAATTTTTAGATTTTCAATAATGTTAACCATTGACGAGTAAGTAAATGAATCATCCTGGAGAGAAAATGGTTTAAATAAGTTCAATCTACTATTCTTGAGATCATATTTAGTTTCTATGTAATGAAGAACATATTTGTACCACGCACAACAGTCTTTTTTTATTTTAGTCACTTTATCAGCAGGCAACTTTTTAATCAAGTTACTACACGTAAATCCCATAAATTCATCTTCAATTCTCTGCCTCAATTTTTCACTAACTTCTAGCATTATTTTGCATTATTTTGTGACCTTCAAAACACAGCAATGTTTCGTTTTCAAGACATATCACTGCATCCTGTAAGACTTTCAGTGCATTTTGATAAAATGTCAAAAAAGGTTCTGTTTCGTCAGAATTAAAAAATTGCCACAGCGTACTGGGACGTCTTCTCCCAATGATATAAAATAATCTTTCAGGATATCAAAGATTTAGTATTTTTTTTTTTCATTTTTGGATAATCGGGACATTTAGCGTCCCGATCAGGTACAAATCGGGACGCGTCCCCAGACCCCTGAAAATCGGGACGTCCCGCGCAAATCGGGACACCTGGCAACACTATCCACGACCCAGTTAGTACCAGGTAATACGGTACCCCTTGGTAAGATCGGTTGTCAGAATTCCGGGCCAGTGACTACTTATAACGACTGTCAAAGATCTTCAAATGACAGCCGGGACGGTTGGAGTATAACTTTAGGGGCGCTATGGAGCGAGGACTTACTTTTTTTCCGAAATCGAAAAAAAAAATTACATTCTACTTTTTCCAAGTGTCGGTAGATCTTAAGCTTGCATATCCTAAGGGGCTCAGGAAATTTTTTGAGTATTTTTTTTTTCGGTTTTTCTGACATTCTACATCATCTCATGGTTTACAACTAGAGCAACAATTTCTTTTCTGAAAAAAAATCATCCGAACTGCCATTTTGGAAATATAATAGAGTGTTTATAAAAAAAAAAAAACAAAAGGTCTTAACTCTCAAACGGTGCGTCGCCATTTAGGTTCTGAGAAGCATGGCGATGCTTCTCAGAACCTAAATGGTTTCTATGGTCAAGGTTAACCCGATACTGCAATAAAATTGGTAGATTTGGAAAAAAAAAACGAAAATTTTACGTCACAATTTTTTTTTTATTTTCTTTGCTTCTCATAGTGTCCCTAAGCGTATACTCCAACTCCACAAAATCCGCCCCTAAGATGACCCACTGACCGCCGGGAGCAACGGCTTAACGTGCTTTCCGAGGCACGGAGAAAACTCGGTATGTAATGGGTGGTCACCCTTCCACAGACCAACCTAGGAAAACGCGGCTTTACCTGAAGATTGATCCGAGCGGCTGTTATTATTTTCGCCACGAGCTCCTCATTGGCTCACATTAACTCCATAACCAACCGTAGATTCTGAGGGTTTCATCATAACATTTAAAACATTTCAAATAAACCTTATGACCTTTAAGGATACGCAAAGGTTTAGCTAGGTGTGCCAGGGCGGGCGAACTGTTGCTGGATTTGTCCATTGTGAAGTTCTCAGTAGCAGCAGCAGTAGTTTGGAAGTGGAAGGTATACCCCAGTGAGTCGGAAAGCATTTGTGAAGCAGTGGGGTCTAGCTGCGCCTGATCTCTCTTTGATTGGCGTCCCAGCGGTCTATGTGAGTGACAGAAGATGGAGTGCACCTGTGTCTGCGCTCATACTTGTGGAATGTCATCAGCTGCCTAGCTAACAAACTATGTTGAGGTCAGCTTTCAGCTGAATACCAGTTTTAACATGGAGCGACTGCCTATCTGACCTCCATAACCCAGTTATTACTGGGCAATACGATACCCTTTGGTGAGACTGGTAGTCAGATTTCGGGCCACTGACTACCTGTAACGATTTCTTTTCGGTGTTTGATCTTTATGAGGCCAGTCCAACGAATACTTATTCTTTCCTTCTTTCATAGAAAAAAAAGTACCTACTTGAAGTAATTGTTCAAGTCAGTAGTTTGTATAAAACGTTAAAAACCGTCGTCCAGTGTGGCGCTTATCGACAGCGGTGTCGATGTCGCGCTCCTAGGGCTTCGCCACCGGCTTCGTCTACTATCGATCGGCTGTACGACCTCCGTTATGTTCACGACTAAGTGTAACTGGGGTCAGCTGGTACTATAATAAATTATATAAAATTACTAGCTGACCCAACAGACCTTTCCTGTACTTTCTGAATGTCGACAACAGCGTCACCTACCGGGCATCAAATGAAGCTGCAGTCCCAGAATCAAGGCTTAAAACCTGTGAAAGTATTGTGGTTGCCAATTGGCAACTACATAACAGTACTTTCACAGTATCCTCCATAGAGATCTACGGTTTGAACTCAAAATCACTACAGAATAACGAGCAAGAAACTCCATGGATACTCTTTTTAATCAGAATGCTGTTACAAAACCTTGGTCAAATCAATAATGTTGAGAGTGGACCTACATTATGTGAGAACGATGTACCAAGACGTGCACGTTAAAATTGTCCACAATAAAGACAATAAAAAAAGGCTACCAGAAAATCGCCAAGACGATGAAGCTTGACGATTCCTAGAAAAACGATTGTCCCCAGTCTTAGATCCCGCAACGAAATTACTTTAGAAAAAACAACGGAGGAGTTAGAAATAAACATAATTGCAGAAGAAAGCGATAATAATGATTAAGTACCAGGTACTGGAGAGTAAAGACAACCAATTTCATTAGAATAAACCTCGTGCCCCTCAGCGTGAAAGCCAAACACCCGGCCACTGCGTCGAGTTGATTTCATTGAAGTTTTAAAAGCAATCTTGATCTTATCTAGCATTTATACCTAACAGCCTCTGCGTGGTTATACAACCGCAATTAAAACAAACCCCACGATCGAAACTAGAATTTACAAAGCAGAAGCAACGAATATAAAAAAATAAAACATATTAGTTCGTTCTAACGTAACGCATAAGCATTTAAATAAATAAATAGATATCGATCAAATCCTACGTGACAGTTGTCAAACATCAAAATATTTTACGCGCGCTTTTTTGTGATACTCTGTCTATGGTCAGGGTTGGCTGTAATGGAATTATTTAGGGTGCTGAGCGTGAATTTGTGTTTTTATTTTTTCGGTGAATAATTGGCTATGAATACCTATTTAATTTTGGGGTTTCGTATTAACCTGTAACTGAATTGTGGAGATCTGTTATGCACTTATTCTAAAATACGTAAGATACCTGGCATTCAGTTGTATCCAGCTAGCCTGGAAGCCGACCCCAAAATAGCTGGCGAAGTAGATTATGATTGGCTTTTTAATACGTTTTTGGTGCCGGTAAAAGTTTTCAGTGTGGTAAAAACAGGACTAGATGCCAGGTAGAACACAATTTTATACCTAGATAATTATTGATATTGTAACGTTTTTTTGTAATATATTATTTTTCTGAAATATTGCATCATCATCATCTGCCTAGCCTTTTCCTAACTACGTTGGGGTCGGCTGCCAGTCTGACCGGATGCAGCTGAATACCAGTATTTTACTTGGAGCGACTGCCTATCTGATCGCCACAACCTAGTTAGTACTGGGTAATATGATACCCCTTGGTAAGACTGGTTGTCAGACTTTTGGGCCACTGACTGCTGTAACGATTGTCAAAGATCTACAATTGACAGCCGGGACCAACGGCTTAACTCGCGAGCCACGCAGGAAAAGTATTGTATCAAAAGTGAATTGTAATTAATTACAGATATGCGAACATATTCTTAGAAATCCAAAGTGAGTTGTGCGAATACGTGTGAGATGTGATTGTAGAAAGGCTTTGTGATAAGTAGGTATATTTCTGTAATGATCTTGTCATTCCAAAAATATATTTTGCTTTATTGACCAGTAAGTATAAATATGTGAGAGGGACATACAAGTACGTGTAAGGGGGTTGGAAAATTAATTATTAGGATTTTCCAATATTAACAAAGTGACAACCCTAACACCCTGCCCTAGTTTCATTCGAAATTCAAACGCAGCCATCGTGTCTATGAGCGTTTTATTTTTTCAATTTTCAAATATCGAACGAATGGAAGCTTCAAATCAGTTGTTTATTTTCATAAGCATAATAGCATTGTTTGTGGACAAGATTATTTCGTATCTCGATCAATATGGCGTATTTATTTTTATTTTGGAGTGTTTGATACGTAACAACTAAGTTTTTGTGGATGACTATGCGTTTTACGTTTTATTCTACCGGGACTTTGATGTGGTGATATTTTTTTGTCATAAATATATTTTCCTGTTATGCATAGTTGTCTATTTTGCGGTTGGCAAGTGGGCAAGGAAAGTTGACTCAATTTTAGTGTTGATTAGCTGAGTACTAAAACGCAGTGCATCGTAGTTTTCATTCATTGCAAAAACTGAGTAGGCTTTTTTACCACCAGCTTTATTAACTATATCTATGGCTTTAATTTTAACAGTCTTAAACATTGGCATTAAATGGGTTTTCTTGCTTTTTGTATAGATCTGTTGATCTGAGTTGTCAAGAAATCGTTTTTTACAAAAAATAACCAACTTCCGAAAAAAAACACAAAAATAGTGGAAAATAACTTTACTTTCGGAAGTCGGTGACTATTGTTTGTTTCATTGACATTTTTGCCACCGAATTCCGAAAGTAAAGTTATTTTCCACTATTTTTGTGTTTCTTTTCGGAAGTTGGTTATTTTTTTGAAAAAAAGTTTTTATTTTAAAATTTTTAGTTATCGTATCCCACACAAATCCTTGTCAAGTATCAATTTCGCAATTTATTTTACTTGGATGACATATTTTTTCCAGCTATGTATATTGATTTAAAAACCAAACTACAGATCCGATTTTGATGAAATTTCTATGGGACCAACCGGGAAGTATATCCTTTTAGATAAAAGCAGAATTTCGTCGGTCATAAATCGGTTCATAAATGACGAAGATATGAGGTAACAAACACAAGAACCTACTCTTTTTTTCAAGCCGGTTAAAAATTACTGGCGAAAACTTTGCCTAGCTCTTCGGGGAGACACAAGCATAGTGCGATGTTTGTTATCTACACATTCATCAAGGATTTTACTAAAAAAAACCTTGCATCGCAGTAATTGAATTCCTTCTTGATCGACGTGTCACCTAACAACAAACTAATAGAAAATTAATAAACCGTATAAAATACTCGACGTGCCTACGGCCCAATATCCCACGCAAAGGACAATGTTTTAAAAAAAAACAATAATTGATTGAAAAAATGAGAAAAACATAATCCATATCCCTTGAGGATTACACGACAAACCCATTTTGGTTGGCCACACTGAACCTGGGGGCTTCCAAATTCATATTTCAAAAAAACAACGTCGAACGCTTACAAAATATTTGTCGTTGGTGTGTCTACTTTTGGGGATCCGCAAGATCAATCAATCTTTGATTCGTCAATCAAAGATGTTTGTAGTTAAAGCGCCAAACCGAACCTACGAAAATTAAATCGATTATTTTCCATTTACCAAACACGAAAAAAAATACAACCGAATTGAGAACCTCCCCCTTTTTTGAAGTCGGTTGAAAAAGATAGGAAAGTTCAGTAGTTGATTAATACTTTAATCAATCAGGCAAACGAGTAGCTTGCTCAAGGTGACCAGATGAATTTTTCAAACTTACGAATCAAAGATTTATGAACCTTCTTCGAAATCCTTCGGTTTGTGATAGACAGCTAAGATGCAGCTACCATAGCAAACAGCGCTTTTATTCTTCTTACATATCGATGGTACGTTTTATCAAAACTACTTAGACTTACACCCGTATCTATAGTCAAGTTAAAGTAATTACTTTAGCTTAATTAAGCAATTACTTGTGAACATTTTGTTATGCAATAGACAAGAATTTTAAAAAAGTGAGAACCATCAAAGAAAGCAATGCTAAAAATTCAAACTTTTTACAATTCTAACTTCAACAAATTACTAAACTACATAATAAAAACCGTATCTCAAAAAATGACATTTACTCAAGTAACCACTTTGACTTGTTTATAGATACGGGGGTTAGACTTACTAGGTACTTGCTTCAGCGGCACTGAAAATCAGTATTGTTATTATACAATTATGTACCTAAATTCACATCTTTTTCCCATGGATACCTCCATACTATAGCAGAAACTAAATCTTTCGCCTTATCAGAAATTCCACTTCTACCAAACTGTGAAGTCATCCCGTGATTCACAGACAAGGCATCGATAGATAACGGCCATGTTGCCTCAATACTCAGCCGTTATAAAAACAATTTGATCTGATCTATGGCCACAGTCGCTAGTCACGAGATTACCATTGTGTGGTCTGTGACGTCAGGGAAGGGAATGCGTGCGCGCAGGTCTATTCGATTTATAGAAGAGGTCAATATCAGTAGCACTAGCAGCCCGGAGTTGGGACTTGTGCCCGGTTGATGGCAATAGGCTCGCCCCCTATTACATGGGACTTAAACCTAACTGGCGAAATGTGGGTGTACTATAATTATAAGTTCAGGTGGGTTACCATGATCTGTTAGTGCAGGAATGTTTTAGTATATTTCCGAGAGTGGGTAAGAGATGGCGCTAGACAGCTGTCTAGCGCTGTCCCTGGTCTGCCAAACCCTTCCAATTGATGCCAATTGTGCCTTGTTTTCAGCATAATAAATCAATCACAGACAAAGTTTTATTATAAACTCGTGTATCACAATTTGTTTTAGCTGCTTTAAGTAGAAAGTACCCCTTTAGTCTCTGGTAGCAAGCGCGACTTGAGCGTGTGGTCTTGGGATCGATTCTTGGGACGGTCTTAAAGTGCCGCACGGAGTATGAAAGTTGGCAGGATGATACTCCCGTGGCTCGGTACGCACGTCTAGCCGTTGGCTTCGCCTGATCTCTCTCTGGTCGTGTCGGATTGCCGTCCCACCGGCCTATGAGAGTAGAGGAACAGAGAGTGCACCTGCGTCTGCGCACACACTTGTGCACTATAATACCTCCCGCACCGATGGATACTCTCCGTTGAGATTGGCCGACACGACGGAAACCAGTCAGGAGGATTAATATTAGATTGTAAACAGTTTCAGTTTCTTACATTTAAAGCAGAAATTAAATTGGTCACAATTAATTCCTGACCTTCCAAGCCTCATTTCTAGTGAGCCTTTCATTGTCCCCTCAAATTCCCCACAAAAGTAAATAGGGGTCGCGAATCCACGACATTATAAACTAGGACCCCCTTAATGCGTCTGGCATCCATTTCCTCGCCGTCTAATACCGTCATGACTAATGCTACAATCACTTGAACTGCCTACCCCCCGACCTTTAAGCACGTGAGCTTATGTACTCGAATCTCTTCGGTAGGCGAATGACATTTTGTGACACTCTTGACTTTTAAATTGGGTCTTTGAGATTTAGTTAGGCACGTTAGGCATTGTAGATGGATTCGTTACTGATTGTTCATAATTGCTTTTGAATTGGGGATGCTCTTTGTAATGATTGTGCTCCAGAACTTGCTGAGTCATTTGAAGAAGCTGGTCCTGCTCCACAGCTACTTGGGCTCACGTTCAATCCTTTATCTTTTCTTTTTTTGAATACTTAGCTAATTTGATTGCCATTGTTTTATATTTAGAAGCATTTTTTTTGTAAATGTGCGTACCATGCATATTTTATCCTAATCTTTAAAATGTATCTAACCGTCTTTTTCCTTTTTCTACATTGTGCACACATACCTATAGAAGCAACAATTTTGTACCCAGGACTATGTAATATGATTTGAAAATAGTGTCCTTGGAGTTTTTTGCCCATTCCTCTCCATGAGATCTACGATTTTGGAATGGGCAAATACAGTCCATTCACAGTTATTATGCTTGTGACTGGACTGTAGGTAGCTTATTTTTGACTATGCAAAAGTGCCTGTCACGGGTCTATTTGAAATAAATGCTTTGAGTTTGAAGGACGGACGGCAAGAAAGTATTGTAGGTACCTACTTACTTCTTCTTTAATTAGGGTTGCCATAACCGGTCCGGAATTTTAGGTCAGTGTCCGGAAAGCATCGGGGTCAAAAACGACCGCAATTTCCAAAGTTGATGGAATAACAAACAGCGAGGCCCTTTTCACGCTATGTTGGGATCGGGTTCCAGTCTAACCGGATAGAGCTGAATATCAGTATTTTACATGATGCTTCTGCCTATATGACCTTCACAACACAACGCAGTTACCGGGTAATACGATACCCTCTTGGAATGACTAGACGCCAGTCTTTCAGGCCGTAATTAATCGGAAGTGAGATTTACGAATGACAGCCGGGACGAACGCCTTAACGTGTCCTTTGATGGTCACTCATCTATGGACCGACCTCGGCAAGAACTGCTTAACCTTGATCGCTTCTTCGGCTGTTACTTTGTAATAGAGTATAAAAAGGGTAAAATAAAAACGTTTTTGCAAAAAATAACCGACTTCCAAAAAAAAGAAAACACAAAAAAAAGTGGAAAATAACATTACTTTCGGAAGTCGGTGACTATGGTTCGTTTCATTGACTTTTTTGGCACCGACTTCCGAAAGTAATGTTATTTTCCATTTTTTTTAGTGTTTTTTTGGAAGTCGGTTATTTTTTGCAAAAACGTTTTTATTTTACCCTTTTTAGTTATCGCATCACACACACATTCCTTGTCATATATCAATTTCGCAATTTCTTTTACTTGGATGACATATTTTTTCCAGCTATTTTGATTTAAAACCAAACTGCTGAACCGATTTTAATGAAATTTCTATGGGACCAATCGGAATGTAGATCCATCCAGATAAAAGAAGAATTTTTCAAATCTGTTCATAAATGACGAAGATATGAGATAACAAACACAAAAAAAAAATACAACCGAATTGAGAACCTCCTCCTTTTTTTGAAGTCGGTTAAAAATTATTGTATTCCGTCAATTAATATTATTGCACAAAATAAAAGGAAACGTCCGGAAGCTTCTTAAAATGTCTTTCATGTTTCCGGATTTGTTTTCGTAGATCTGGGAACCCTACCTTTGCTTGTCATAAATGGCTTCGTAACTTCTGATAAACAATATAATCGTGGAATATTAAAGCTAATGGAATATATTACTTATGCCTACAGATAGTGGAATAAGTGAATATTTGCAATCACTTAACTGCTTGACTGTAATGATATCCTTCCATTTGCGTCATTGGCGCTTGATCACAGTTATTGAAACACTCTTTGTAAGTTGTAGGTACCAATGATTGCCGCATGAAACAACTGAAAAACTTCCTCTAACGTCAAAAATATGAAAGTTTTATTTTCTTATTTTCCAGCCAACAACATTTCAAAACAACAGCGCTTCAACAAAAACAGAAGACGAGACTTAATCCTCCCAACCAGTCGAACATTATTTGATGTCCAAAAATTCTAATCATAATTTTTGTTGAAATTCTACAATGAAATATTAAGCCATTTCATCGGAGTATACCTTCATATCGAATACTGTCAAATATCAACGGAAATGTGACACGACTGTCAAGTTTTTTGTCATTACACGATGCAGAGGAATCAAATTGGGTGTTGCCTGTGCTTTAGAATGGTTTTTCCACAGTATTTTTGGAAAATCTGTTTGGACTTGAGCTCTGAGATGTAGAAGTTTCTCTACGGTCCTATTAGTATAGGGCTGCCAAAAATTTTAATTTTGACGGCACTGGTGGCGCAGTTTCTGAGCGACTGGCTGCTGCGCCGCGTGCCGCAGGTTCGATCCCCGCACGGAACACATTTTTTTATGGCCTACAGGTAGTTGCTCTGGGTCTGGCTGTTTGTGTATGATTGTGAGTTTAAATGTTTGTAAACGCATCCGAGATGCAGGAGAAATTCCTGCTGCGGGGCAATGCTTTTTTAACAAAAAAAAAAAAACAAATGCTGAAACACCGACCAGGATAATTGTAATGACAAGACGTTGTGCGTTAGTTACATTTTCGAGGACTTCTTTAGCCTATGTAGAGATTTTTTTTTCAAGGGTCAAGTTTTTCAATCGTCAGTTTTTTACGGAAATCTTATGTTGTCTTTTCATAAACTATTTTATTTCTGTGTATATTAGTGATTAAGAAGACTAATGGACCCGTTACTTACAATCAATACTATAATTTGTAGATTAAAAATCCTAAGGATTTAAGTCCCTTACTTGAGGGTAAACCCTTATCAAACGAAATCTGGCAACACCATCCAAGTTTTTCATGCAACCGCAGTTGTCAAATTAGATGGTGTTCGATATTTAACACTTTGACACTGGCAGCTAATCCTCTCGGTCACTCCTCTTTTTGTCGATGGTCTCAAGTGTCATGGCCGACGTCGAATAATCCTTTTAAACGCGCGCTGTTATTAAATAACCTGTGTCGTATTTCTGTTCTTATATGCTCATATTTTATGTAAAAAAATGCAATCGGAAACTCTGAATTTGGGTATCGATACAGAGAAATCGAGTAGTTGAAGGGATTGTAGTCGCTAAAGCGGTTTATGAATAGCACTGTTTTAAACATAGCTTTAGCAAAGCCTGAAGCTCTTAACATCACGTTTCACACCTTCAGGTTAGAAAGGTTTTGGAAGAAGTTCCACAATGAAAACTTTTTTTCTTAGTGATAGATAACTGTCGATAGGAAAGTGTTAAAAAACATAGTAATGTTTTGACCAGACTTTCTTTTTTTAATTTAAGGAGGGGTAAAATGGAACTATGTAGTTCGAAGTGTTTTCTCAAATTAGATCTGACTATACCAATACCGATCTGACTAGACCAACGGTCTAGAAATCGCAAGCGCGACTGCTGAGCTAGAGCCTGGGTTCGACTCCCACGGCGGGCCACAGTATTATTGGGGTCTTCCATCAGAAATTAATGGATATATTGGAGGGCAAAGTTCCAACTTTTTCACATTTTTTTTTAAATACAAGATTTTAATGTTATTTCTTCACTTTAGATCCCCAAGATCACTGTACTATTCAATGCATCCATCAGCACAATGTTTTGAGTGCGTTACATTGAGTCCTACCGTAGACCGCGATTTTACATCCCAAAAAAGCAGTTTTCAGCAATATTTTTTGCGTAGAGTTACTTAGTTTGATGTACAGAATGCTTGGTTGACGGCTTCGTGAAGGGTCCGTTTACACCTTGTATAACACCCATTTCATACTCTGGCCATATATGAGAGGTACGGAATGAGAAAGGGGAGGCCTGCCCAGTAGTAGGACACGATGTATGCAAGTAAAAAAAAAAAACATTTATTTCTACACAACAATTTCAAAACAGCTTGTACTTACTTACCCACGAGGAAACAGCGGTTCCGAATAACACAGTATCCTTGTAAAAGCAATTTTAGGCATTATAAATGATTGGTAATCGAAGTTTAATATTGTTTTGTGTTGTTACATAAATAGCATAAATACTTCCCTGACTGTAAAAATAAGGAAAACCAAAACGACAAACTTCAATAACTTTTAGTAATAAATTCATGAAATTAAGCGAAATAATAATTATTATTCAGCCAAATGATGGCCCAAACATCATTTAAGTGTAACTATAAAGGTTAATAATACCATGACTATTGCTATGGCTTAGCAATCGCTGTGGACTGACCAGTTATATAAGGAAAAAATAACTGAAAATAGAATTATATATAAAAGCGACCAGTAACTAATTTCGTTATTCAATTCTGGTTGTTTTGTTATAGCAGTTGTATTTGCAATTATTTAAAAATCATTATAATTGAGTGTTGACAGTTTATTACTTTGCTAAATAATGCTTTATTAAATAACATTAAAGTTCTTTATTGATTTACTTAAACATGCAGACAGTGACTGTCTTTGTTTTGTTTTTCTCTCTACAGACTATTAGTTTGGCTCAAGAAGTGACAGTTTATCATAATGAAGATTTTCGTAAGTAAAGCTTTCCTTATTTGATTAAATTTATATCTAATTAAAACGGTATAGCACCAATTACAATAATTAACATAGAAACAAAAAGTAAAACATCCAGTTGACAACATTTAAAACTAACACGGAACAGTGGACACTCTTGCATACTTCACATCATGGAGTTATCTGTCTAATAAAAAATAAATAAAAAAAAAGGTTTTTTTTTTAATAAACGTGCATAGTCATGAGAACCAAACGTGTGTGCCAAACAGCCCGATAGCTTATCACTGGTGGTGGGTGAAATATTGATTGCAAAATTCCGGGACATATACATACGTAAAGTTAAATAAAAAATAAATAGGTATCTTCATATAATATATAAGGCATAATAGGTGTGAAGCGTGCAAATCGCGTTAGAAACACCACACTGCGTTCCATAACTCAGGTTGCGGATGTCACACACAACAGCCAAGCCAAAGTGGGGGTGGGCTGGCCACGTAGCGCGAATGACAGGCTCCTCCGACCAGATGGGTGTTGTCTGGTCGGCTAATGCCCGACGGTCGTCGGGGTGTTCTATTATGCTCTTAACTCGCGGAGTTTGATTTCGATTTCAGTTCTTAATTAGCGTCATAGATGGCGCTGCGGTACTTTTAAATGTTTTTATCTATGCCGCATCTTATTATTTTCGAGCAGCACGCAGTTAGCATAGGTCTTTCGAAGCTGCAAGCTTTACACTATTGGTATCTATGTATACTAACAACATCCCAAAGTAGTTTTTGCGAAGTCACTCGATTTTTGTGTTTACCGTGACTGGCATAAGAGGCAAAACGAGATATCTCCATGCATTATTTTTGTGTTTAGGAAACGGAAAACTTCATGGGACTAAATCGCAGCTCCCGTGGGAGTTCGACTATAACTCGAGTATTTATGTCTTTACTGACGTATTGGTTACGAATCAATCGCCGAGTGTGACTGCGATCAAAATAACATATAATAAAGGTAAGATTCAAGTTTTTAGACGGAGTTTTCTTCTAGAATTGAGTTATTGTAATGTAACATCAGTCATCTGCCCTAATCCCAATTTTTGTTTCGTCGCAGCATGTCATCTTCTTCCATAATTATGTCTCTATTAGTCGTAACTTTTTTAGGCATATCATCTTTGCACAGACCTTCCATCGTGTCCTTCGTCTTTTTACAGCCATACACATTCATACTCAAAGCTTTCGTCAGCACATCGTCGTCATTCCACCGCATCACATACCTATCTCAGGACAACCGATTACCTCACCATTTTTCAGTCACCAGTGCCTCAGACTTCCTTTAATATACTTACTCATTGCACGAGCTCCTATAACTACCAAATAAGTTATTGTATGTGTATTTGCACCGATTGAGGTTTCCTGCACCTGCAGCGGCCACCCCGTTTCTTTTTATAACCATTCGCATTACATCATACATGCTCCTATAGCATTTTGATCTCAGCTACATTTGCCTTTTATGGTCAAATATTTTGATTACAGGAACATATAAAGCATATTCTGTACAATTTTATTTCAATTTCATGTTCGTACAGTCCTTCCAAAGGTTGTCTGGAAGATATCGCTATCAGCGATCAGACGACCATTGTAACCATAAAATTAACAATATTGTGAAACCGTTCTGTTTCAATTTTGGTGTACATTAAGTATATTCTATTCTAGTTACAGTGTAATTACTTATTATACTTTTTTATTACGTTTCAGATGGCAAAATTATCGAGGCCATGAATAATACAAGACAAGCTGAATTTTTTTACCAAATCAATGGATTTTTACCGTCTGAAACGAACGTTACACTACATTTATATAAATCCAAGGAAGAATGTTCGACACTATTAATCGCACACGGACGGAATATTTCTAAAATATCGAAGAAGAAAACTGAAAAGAAACAATGTGAGAGAATATTATATTGTTACAATATTCCTGGTCGAGTCCGTGTTCCGAGGTCCTGGGTTCGGTTTCCAAGTCGAGCAAAGTTCAATTGGGTAGCAGCCACGGAGTTTGGATTTGATGCCGGTTGATGATAACAGGTTCGCCCTCTATCACTCGGGAGTTAAACATAACTGGCGAAATGTGGGTTGTAATACTACTGCACCTCAGCCTACCCCTTCGGGGATTACAGGCGTGATGATAAGTTCTACTGAGATCATCAATACAGTTCTTGCAATGCTTTTCGATGTGTATTGTTTAATGAAGATTATCTATGTGTAAGAAGCCTTTAATATTGTATTATGAAAAGGAAGGTAACTATTAATAAGTGTTATTTATCTTACAGATCGTTTTGATTTAGATAATCACTATGACCTAGTAATTGATTTAAAAAATAAATGTGACGGTAAGCCATTTGTATATTTACCCTGTTTTAAAATAAATATTGTGATACCTAACCACTTGTCTCGATGCCCTCGACTTACTCGGGAGTAAGCTGTTACCCAAAGCATGCTGTGAATTGGTGTAAACGCTTTTCATGTGCGTGTGCGCCGATTCAGCCCATTGTTCCTAGTTGCCATACCTGCCATTATCTGTGAATCACTACATAGTATAAAACAAAGTCGCTTTCCGCTGCCTGTCTGTCCCTATGTATGCTTAGATCTTTAAAACTACGCAACGGATATTGCTGCGGTTTTTTTTTTAAAATATAGAGTGATTCAAGAGGAAGGTTTATATGTATAATACATGCATATAATTGTAGAGAAACCATTAGTATCTACTACATTGCACCTGTGCAAAGCCGGGGTGGGTCGCTAGTAGCTAATATAATAAGATTTTTTTGAAGAAAATGAATTAAAAGTAAAAATGGAACTGGGCAGGCCACATCTGCCGCATGTCGCAATAAAAATAATAATTGGTTAATGTCGTAATAATAATTGGAACAAAGACAACAGAACCCGGCGATGCGGTAAGCCCAGAAGGAGATGGCGTGACGAGCTGGACTCTTACCAAAAGGATTGGGCCCAAATAGCCAAAACGAGAGTAAAACGGAAAGAGGGAAGGGTGGCCTTTACCCTGCAGTGGGCCACATAAGGCTCATAGTAATTAATATTTACGCGGACCGTCGCGGCCATCTTTAACTTTTACATAGACAAATTTCTGATATTTGCGAATTAATTTTTGGTACTGCACTCATGAATGTGGTTTTCTTGAACAGTTTTATGTCCAGTTATACGTGAAAAAGTATCAGTTCCAGTGGCAAAAGAAATCTTAGTCTTAAAATTCCGTATTTAAGAACACATAAACAGACCAGGGGTTCTAAAACAGAACATAATAGGATAATAATATGAATCACATCAAAATTCTTAAAATGGTCACAGGCACAGTTAATATGTTGAATTATCAGTTTGTGACCATTTTACGAATTGTAACGTAATTAATATTGTTATTTATTTATTTATTTACTTAAGGTAAGCCAACAATTGTTTACATACATTACATTGCGATTGATAGATATACATTGGCAAGTGTAACAATTACTTAAAGGCTAACACCGCATGCACAGGAAATGGATTAAACATACAAAATTAATCATTATTATTACTTATTCTTTGATTGTGGATTAGGTTAGTTAAAACACTTAGGTTAGTTATCCCATTATGTTCTGCTAAACTGGCCATTTTAGACCCCCAGGTCACGCTATTATGCCATAAATTCGTCGAATTTCAAATTAATCATAAACGAAAAAAAAATGGAATTTTTTTAAACTTTCTACTCCACAACTCTAGGAACTCAATAATAAAAATTCCGACCACTATAAACTTCGATCCATCTTTTGAGTAATTTTTTGTTAATTGCAATCGGCTATATGTATAGAAAATACTTTCTGTTACAGAAACAAAAGACAATCATGTTTCTGATGAAGGCAACATGAGAAAAAATCAACATTTTCCGTATAATGTTTCTACAAACGCAAGTTCTACGACTAACAATGATTCAGTAAATGATACTAGTAAGTATGGTCCTTGCAGCCATCTTGTAAAGTAGTAACATCCTCCACTGTTGCATAAGGCCAAGTCAAAGGCCGATGGGCGGCATAAAAACTCTGACACTAGGTTAGGCACTAACCACACGATAAAGAAAGACTGTTGCGTAGGATATGCACGGGGAGGTTGGCCATGCTTCATTTGTTTCCCAGCATTTGTGTGTAACATATAAAGTGATTTAGAGGAGCTCGTGGCTAAATAATAACAGGCGCAAGGGTCGACCTTCAGATTAAACCGAGCTTTCTTAGTTTGGTCCATGGATTACATACCGAGTTTCCTCCGTGCCTCGGAAAGCACGTAAAGCTGTTGGTCCCGGCTGTCGTTTGTAGATCTCTGGCAGTCAGTGGCCCAAAAGTCTGACAGTCAGTGACCAGTCTTACAAGGGGTATCGTATTACCCAGAACTAACTGGTTCGTGGAGCTCAGATAGGCAGTCGCTCCATGTAAAACACTAGGTTGACCCATGGATAAGTGACCACCCATTACATACCGAGTTTCCTCCGTGCCTCGGAAAGCATGTTATGTTGAAAAAGTTAACTTTTTTTTAGATAATCTATACGCTGTGTTGACGTACGTGATACCACTAGTGATAGCGGTGTGTGTTATAATATTGGCGTTTTACATATGTCGTAAAATATATCATCGTCGCAATTCGCGTCCAGAAGAATCTATAGAATTGGACACTTACGTAAGTTATATGTTAAACTAGCAATTATCCTCGAACTTCGTCCGCGTGAAATTATTAAGAAAATACTACTTCCCTAATTGAATCCGATTTTTCGAACGGAATCCTAATCCTTTTTCTACCTAGCCTAAGTTACTCCTTGTAACATGAGCTATGTGCCCGTAAAACTCCCGTCACAATCGATCCAGCCGTTTCTGAGGTTAGCCGGAACAAACAGAAAAAACAAAAAAGTTCAAATATGTTTTGCACAAAACTCAGCTACATGAAATTCCGCTCACTGATGCAGTCTTAAGGTCTTCAAATGCGCAGGTGTCAGGGCATGCGGCACAAGATGGAAGGTGGGCCATTGTCTGTGGGGAGACACAGCATTCGCACTTGAGATCTGAGCAGTCTATGAACCCCCATCTGTGGAGATTGTCTCTGTTCCGGCCGACTTGACGTGGTGAGAGAAAACACTTTTTAAAGATATTTCTAACATTGAATTGTGGTTTTTCAGGTCACCGCAAAAGAAGTTTTATACGCAGATCTCAGTTTTGCGCATGGAGACAGTCAAGCATTAACATATGAAAAGGAATCGCCATATGCTCAAATTGTTGGGGTCTTGAAACCTGTTGATGAGAAAATTGAAAAATTAAACGAATAATATAGATTTTTGATTTGATTTTTCTGCTTGATTACCAAATACCACCAGAGGATCTAGGCGAGTGACAATCGGTTTAAAATTATTTCGTATTTCTGCAAGGACTTTCAATAAGATCGACATAAGAATGATTTTCGGTAGCTTATGTCATACATTTTAACTTTTCCATCATAGTAACGGAATCGTAAAATGTAATAAAACCAAGCAAAATACGAATAATCAGATTCCATAGATCAAAAAGCATAGATACGCAAGAAGTGACATTTCTTATTTCTGTTAGACACGTCATAAAAAATATTTTTAAAAACGAGACGGGGCCAGTGTTTCCTATCCGACTACTCTGAGAACAAGCTCAGAGGTTACAGTCTCTTTTAAAGTCCACACATAATCATGGTCAAGTCACAGGAGGACCTGCAGATTTACGTCTGAGATGGTCTATTGAAGTAAGGTTCACACAGATTTGAGTGGACCTTGAGAAGTGAAACTCAAACAAATGCTGGACAGCCAGTCAGTGCAAGCATTTTTTAACGTAGCTCGACTCACAACTGATTTCGCACGAATTTCAATGATCAAAACAGTTTTTGACAAGTCATACGTAACTTTGAATAGTCAAAGGTATCGTCCACCCGTGTCAAAAGTAAAAATGGCTACCCAAGTAGTCGTATTGTCAAGTTTATTGCTAAATCATTGATCGTCGATAAATATGTGGATCATTCACACGGTGGATCTCGACAGGTGGCAGCACTTGCTATGTCACTCATAGATCGAATCGCAGTCTATTGAATTAGATTCCTTTTTTTTTATTAAATGTGACGTTTGTGCGTGAGGTTGGTTCCGTGAAATTGTTTGGGCATGGAAAACGCTTTGCGTAAAAGTTAGGTAAATCCTAATGGTTGATTACGAAATTCGGTGATTTCGATAAAATATATAATTGAGGTATTTTATACCTTAATAAAGCACAATGAAAAGCTAAAATTAAACGCATCTACAGTTACGGTAACACATTACGAAAATAATCGATTTAATTTTCGTAGGTTCGGTTTGGCGCTTTAACTACAAACATCTTTGATTGACGAATCAAAGATTGATTGATCTTGC
This sequence comes from Standfussiana lucernea, assembly GCA_964057025.1. NCBI lineage: Eukaryota > Metazoa > Arthropoda > Insecta > Lepidoptera > Noctuidae > Standfussiana > Standfussiana lucernea. The sequence continues at coordinate 8,992,589 of OZ059810.1, forward strand.
GGATCCCCAAAAGTAGACACACCAACGACAAATATTTTGTAAGCGTTCGACGTTGTTTTTTTGAAATATGAATTTGGAAGCCCCCAGGTTCAGTGTGGCCAACCAAAATGGGTTTGTCGTGTAATCCTCAAGGGATATGGATTATGTTTTTCTCATTTTTTCAATCAATTATTGTTTTTTTTTAAAACATTGTCCTTTGCGTGGGATATTGGGCCGTAGGCACGTCGAGTATTTTATACGGTTTATTAATTTTCTATTAGTTTGTTGTTAGGTGACACGTCGATCAAGAAGGAATTCAATTACTGCGATGCAAGGTTTTTTTTAGTAAAATCCTTGATGAATGTGTAGATAACAAACATCGCACTATGCTTGTGTCTCCCCGAAGAGCTAGGCAAAGTTTTCGCCAGTAATTTTTAACCGGCTTGAAAAAAAGAGTAGGTTCTTGTGTTTGTTACCTCATATCTTCGTCATTTATGAACCGATTTATGACCGACGAAATTCTGCTTTTATCTAAAAGGATATACTTTCCAATTGGTTCCATAGAAATTTCATCAAAATCGGTTCAGTAGTTTGGTTTTTAAATCAAAATAGTTGGAAAAAATATGTCATCCATGTAAAAGAAATTGCGAAATTGATACTTGACAAGGATTTGTGTGTGATGCAATAACTAAAAAGATTAAAATAAAAACTTTTTTGCAAAAAAATAGCCGACTTCCAAAAAATAACAAAAAGAAAGTGGAAAACAGCTTTACTTTCGGAAGTCGGTGGCATAAAAGTCAATGAAACAAACAATAGTCACCGACTTCGGAAAGTAAAGTTATGTTCCACTTTTTTTTCGGAAGTCGGTTATTTTGTTAGTCAAACTAGTTTTTAAGTTCCTTGTAATATCGGTGAGCCTATGCCATCATCCGGACATTATGAGACTCCCAGCTGCTACTGAATAATTCCAAATGAAAAAACGCAACAACACTGCCCAAACTGGGGATCGAATTAGGCCCTCATGCTCAGCTACCACTATTAGATGAACAAGCGGTCATGTCATGAGTGAAAATACTTTACTACTGCAAGTATGTAAAAGTTAGAATCTTTCTCAGAAACTTCAAGAGCGTCCGTTGCTTTGAATTGTCGCTCAGAATAGCGTCTAGACATGAATAAAGTTATTTTCAATATCACCTCGGCTGTTTAATTAATTACTTCGACATAAAAGATCAAAATAAAATACTGTTTTTGTAGTAACAGTCAACAGGAAAAGGCGGGGTTCTTATTGTCGGAATTTTCCGGTGTTTTCTTAGTAAACAGGGTGCTAGTAATTGTTATATAAAACTAGTTGTTGCCCACGCCTTAGTCTGCATTTTTTAACCGACTTCAAAAAAAGGAGGAGGTTCTCAATTCGGTTGTTTTTTTTGTGTTTGTTACCTCATATCTTCGTCATTTATGATCCGATTGGAAAAATCCTTCTTTTATCTGAATGGATACACTTTCCGATTGGTCCCATAGATATACTTGACAAGGAGTTGTGTGTGATGCGATAACTAAAAAGGATAAAATAAAAATCTTTTTACAAAAAAATAACCGACTTCCGAAAATAAAGTTATTTTCCACTTTTTTTTGTGTTTTTTTTTGGAAGTCGGTTATTTTTTTGCAGAAACGTTTTTATGTGTTTCATAACTTTATTCAGGGTGAAATATGGCTTATTATGTACTTCTTCAGGTCTTATGCTACACATCTGTCACGCATATCGATAACTTCAGTGATTTAGGCACTTTAATAGACACACATACAGATTACAGACTTGCATGTTAATAATAATACTGTGCATTAAAATAACGTAGTCTTCAAGTATAAGACATCGCTAGCATTGATATACCTTTATGTGACCGGAACATACACGAAAGACAGTATTCGCGTGGGTTTGAAGTGGGGGCATGTATCAGCATTCTAGCGTACCCTTTGTCGGAGGAGGGTAGAATGTTGTGCCGACTGTTGCTGGTGATCTACCAGAATGAATAGGGACATGAGGAAGTCACAATTTGTAACAATAACTGTGTATTACCCATTGTTTAGTTTTAAGTTGTTGAATGTATCAGGGGTTCTTCTCTCTAAGTCCGTCAACGAAGATACGGGCCCGTACGAAAGTAGATCGAAACTTCCAAATGAACCCTACGCCCTGTTATTTTCGGATTCATGAGTTTTGAAAATACATCGGGAGTAGGACCAACTGTTCAATCGTGTTGTCATTCGTTTTTAGTTCGGGTCTCTCACTAATCGTATCTCCGTAAGTGTTACGGAGTAGGAAACGCCCGTATCTTCGGCCGAAACTACGGGTTTCGTGCGTAGAGAGTAGACCTCCTGTTACGGGGTGACATTAAAGTGATAAAACCCCTTAAAATAAATAAAGATTACAAAAAAAAGAATTGCCTTTTGTTCAGCGAAGAGAAAACGACCAGAAATAAAAGTCGCTAAACGACATTGTACAGTCATTCGCAGTATTTTTTATCACTGACATAACCCTTATCACAAAGAGACTAAAGGTCACTTTACTGCAAAAACATAGATAAAATAACAATGAATGGGCAGTGTGTCTTGAAGCACACATCTTATCTATGGAATGTCATGCGCAAATTAGCCTCTCAAACATCCTAAATTAATAATAGGGAAGCAACAACGGATTGGAGCTCTGAGCTAAGTTCCTAATCATCTGTCTAGCCTTTTCCCAACTATGTTGGGGTCGGCTTCCAGTCAACAGGATGCAGCGGAATACCAGTATTTTACATGGAGCTCCTGCCTATCTGACCTCCAGAACCCAGTTAATACTGGGTAATACGATACCCCTTGGTAAGACTGGTTGTCAGACTTTTGGACTCTCAAAAATTTAAAATTGACAGCCGGTACCAACAGCTTAACGTGCTTTTTGAGGCGCGGAGGACACTGTATGAAATGGGTGGTCTCCCATCTACAGACCGACCTACGCAAGCGCGGCTTAACCTAAAGATCGACCCGAGCTGCTGTGTATCAAGCCACGAGCTACTCAATTCAAGTCTATTTACCAACACGGAAACGTTTAGAGCAGACATCTTGTCTTTGCTCAGTCACGCGCGAAACAGTCTATCATCCTAAATTAATAATCAGGAAGGAGTAACTGATTGAAGCTCTGAACTAATCTCCTACAGTCCTGCAAGATAATAAGCTTCGTATACCTTCCGCCATTAATAATTTCCATGCAGTATTTATTACTCTTGTAATCCTCAAAGTGTAGTCTTGTGTGGCCGTTCGGTTGGCTCCCCTGGGACTTGGAACACTACGGTGTTGTGTTACCATTTGCTTTGTTAAGTTGGTAGTTAGAAGTTAGGGAGTGGTGATGTGCTTTTGTTTTGGGATAGTCTTGGTACAGACTACCTACAGTGTCTATATTGTATGTAACCCTACCATTATGTAGGCATTGATTCAACAAAATTGAAATAAAATCGGAAATTTTCAATTGATTGAACTCAAATACAATAATATTACTAATTTATTTGTTATTAATTACTTAATAAACTAAAATATTAATTGAAATATTTGGTTGGTCATTGAAAAATGGACCCAGTATTATAGCAATCTCAACGTGTTTGAAAGAAAAGGCTACTTCACATAAATAATGCAATGAAATGCTATCGTTTGTGTTTTACTCTATTATCTTGCTGGACACAAAATTCTTCATCACGTAATCAATGCTTATGCTTATTCTTTGTATCATATGACTAATATTGTGCCCAATGCTGGGATACCATGGGTACATTTTAATCAGCGATATTGGACATCGATTGAAAACAACCTAAACGTATTCATTTCATAAAAATCTAATAGATACCTGCAGTATCCCGTCAAGTAATTTCTCGTTTAAAAATGGAACGTGGAATAGAATTAATAAAAAAAAACTCAGTTCAGTCCGTTAACGAAAAAGCTTAAATCTAAAAAAAAATAACTTTTCTCGATGGAAAAAACCGACGATGGATTATGGCGCACGCTTCATTGCCGATTATAATTTTCGCTCGGAGAATCGGTCTCTCTTTTTTATTGTTGGCTATGGTTGGGCCGTGGGTCTGCTTGTATTTAGAACGATATTTTGGATATGTGAACATACGATAAATTAAAATAAATGAGGAAAAATATAGAGAATGAATTTGAGTTGACGTTTTGGATAGTTAAATCCACTTTCTGCCGACTATCTATCTTCTAATATTGATCAGCGGCCCGTAGCTTAATAATAATAGCCGCACAGGTCGATCTTCAAGGAAGCAACGCCTGTCATGGTCGTTCAGTGGAGGGGTGCTTTGGATGTTACGTTTAGCCTTTGGTTCTGGCTATGATTTGAAGATTTTTGACAGTTGTGTCGCGCCGTCAGAAGCCTGGAGGTCTGACAGCCAGTCTCAGGTAGTATCACTTTACCCAGTATTTTGGTTATGGAGGTGAGATAGGCAGTCACTTCATGTAAAATACCGGCATTATTAGCATTTTTTTTTTCATCAAGCGTAGCATAGTGCTACGATATAGAGCAGCTACGATGCTACGAAGGTCTTTTAAAGCAATAGACACATTTTTCACTACAAAATTGAAAGAATTTTTCGAACGACCATTCATGTCAAATTCATATTACGTACCCCTATCAAACACTCAAAAATTACACAACGGACAAACATACAATCACTCAGTTACGTGTTTATTCATATAGCATCTTCGCGAAACTTTTTTTTACTTTTAATCCGCCAGGTGGGCGCAGAATGCTTTTTAATTGGGACGTTAGATTACAATGGGGCGCAACCCTTAAAGAAATTGTTAAAGAACGTGTGACAATGCTTCTTATACTATAGCACAACTGTGGTGCGAGTATCATAACAGTGGGAGGTCGCATGAATAGAAGGTTGCGAGGTTCTATGATTCTATTTTTGAATAGGTATTTATTTTTGTCTATGGTAATTTCAAGTTTGAGTACGATCGCGGATGGTCTATTAGACACAGAATAGGGTTAGACCAAAGAAACGATGGATGGACTGTGTGAAAGATGATATGGCTAGAAAGGAGATGATTGCTGCGATGCCGAGTAATAGGTATGGAAAATGAAGACATGCTGCGCCGACCCAACATAGGCAGGAACAAGGGCAGGAAAGCACACAGAACAGTGAAGAGTTTAAATTTTCATGTTTATGCCAGTGTGACACACATTTTTCAATGGGTGATGGATATTCGATTCCACAGTATGTATTTATTAAACAATAAAACCGAAATCAAGTAATAAATTACAACACATATTTGTTGTTTACTGACCTATAACTTGTTTGTGTGGTATATAACTGTTAATATAATTGGTTATAAAGAAATAAGTATACTCTGCTCGTGCCGAATGTAAGAACTTCATCATGCACATTCATATTTAAAGCTGAATCATATTAATTTTGGCTCAATTCGAGAAAAGTCGAGCCGATTTTCACCTAACATTTAATTATGTCTACAAATATACTCGTACATATATTCGAAGGGGTACCGTATCACCCAGTACCAACTGGGTTGTGGAGGTCATATAGGCAGATGCTCCATGTAAAATACTGGTATCCCGCTGCATCCGGTTTGACTATGGCTAGGCAGATGATAACAATTATGTATAGGCTGCCGATTGAAGTGGTCATGGCGATCTTTGCTGAATAAAACTGATCCGAAAATATTGTGTTTAGCAACCCCTTTAGTTCTTTTCGAAGAAGAATTTAGGTAATAAGGCAAGGAATAGTGCCTAGTGATTCTGCAAGTAAACTCATAGGTATAGGTCTCTAAATATAACTTTGTTCTTTGTGGCAACTTCCTTTTTGGTGAAAACAGAATATCACTGAAGAACGTTTTTTTGCAGCTTGTTAACACATATCAATATTTCTTATTTAAATTACCTACTGTTAGATCAAATATCTTTATCCTGAACTTTTTAAGGACAAGGTGTTCTATTTTACCCTCCGCATTTATGAAATACGGCCATTTCCTGTCCAAAACTATTCGACATACAGAACATCCGTTTTTATTATATTTGAACACATTAAAACTCCCTGCTCCGTCCGATTAATCCCGAATACGACCTGTAACTAAATCAATTATACAAAAAATATATCTCAAATAAATCCGAAACTATAAAAAACATTAAAGTGACCTTCCGATCGGTCAGGAAACGAAAAAATACACCGAAAAAAACTATAAAAGCCATAATTCACAATTAAAAACGGCTACTGGTCATGGCCAAAAGTATACATAATAAATTTCTTCCTTAAAAAGGTCGAATGAAAGAGGCAGGATACAGGCACAAAGGCGGGACAACGTCGGGCGCAGCGAGAAAAAAATAAAAGTTGTTTATGGTCATTTTGCCGCCAACGCTCCGAGTTTTAAATTTAGAATTAAAACTTTTTAAAGCGAGGTAGCGATGTGTAAGTTTAATTCTGTATACTGTTGTGTCTGATAATTTTGGATTTTTAACCTTCTAACGACGGTATTCATTTGAAAGATACGATACGTGTTGGCTTGAAGGCAAGAGGTGTGCGTGTGTATATTCAACTTATGTATATTTGTTTATGTAAAAGTTCGTTTTTACAGCAATCCCTGCTCGAGAAACAGAGTTTATAAACAGGAGTACGGAGTAACAGACCTATTGTTTTGGGGACCCGTAATCTAAGATAGCATCGATATGTACTTAGGTAGAAAAACCAAAAAATGATTTTAGACCCTTTAACTCTAGGCGATGATTATTCCGAATATTATATTATTATATTAGATAGGTTTGCCTCTCTCCAAAAATCTCCTCTCTCTAAAATGTTTCCACCGGTCTCCTGAAGGTACCTAAAACTTTAGTAGAGAATGATGTGATCCTATGAAACTTACAAAGTAACACAGCAAATCGTCCTCTTTACATGTCTATTCGAACAACAAAATCAGAATGTTTCTCATATTTATTTAGCTACAAGTAACCAAACAGTCACGAAAAGGGGCTGGTTTCACAAAAGTAACAAACAAATACACCTGTGCTAACAATCCATTAAAAAAATACGACAAAACTTCATTCATTGAGAACGGAACTGACGAATCATTGACAAAGGATGCGACGGCCCGTAGACAAATTCTCACGTTTTTTTTTTAAACTCATTGATGACCACGGTAGCAAAATTTATGACGTCTAGGTGCGAAAAGGTTGTGAAAAAAGGTTAAATATGGCTTTGAAAAAATATGAATTATTGTTAAATTATACAGTAAGTAGAAGTTAGCACTACTAATGATAATGTGCGATTATAAATGAGATAAAAGCGTGTAATTTATAGCGGTTAATTATCGTACTAAGTATTAAATAATGAAAGAGAAAGTTGTATGTTGTATGCTTAAGCTGATAATACCCTTTTGTGTTTGATTGTATGCAAAATAAACATAAATAACTAAAGTGATAGGGAGAATAGAGTTTTAAATGTCACGGCTTGGAGCCGGATTGGAGACCAAACAAAAGACAAGAGTATTTTTTTGAAGAATGGAAAAGGTAGCTTTAAGTCAGTAAGTGTATGTGGTAAATAACCAGGAATTACTCAGTAGCGGTCTATGGTGTGGATTTGTGCCGAAATGATGGCAATAGGCCCGTCCCTATTACATCTGACGTAAAAATATGTATGTATAATAACGAGCGAAATGTGGATGTTCTAAACAGGCCACACGTCTGCCTAACCCTTCAGTGATTACGATTAGTTATGTTATGTCAATGTGTTTAGAAGATAAGCACCTATTAGCTTTTATTAGATATACTACACACACAACACACAAAACACACACACTCACAACACACAACACACACAACGCTCACACACTCACAACACACACACTACACACACACCCACTGGAACACTGCAGAAAGATGATTCATTAATACAGTTCGTAAAAACCCTAACTTGAAAATCACTAATTAGATTATTGATAATAGTTGATTATGACTTATCATCCAATACAGTAGCTCAATTTTCGGAGTCATAAGCACAAACTGATTGTATTTTGCAAGCGAATAGATAATAGTTTTTAATCGCTATCTGTTACATGGAAATACCTTTTTATTATTATCATGTTATTTTATCAGCACGTGACCGTTAGGTCCACGATTGGATTCCCGGGTCGAGGAAAGTATTGTTGGGTTTTTCCACCTGGACTTTTTCAGTTGCAGGCCGGAGTCTGTGTTTTTCATTGCCAAGTCGATGGCAATAGGTTCCCCATCGTCGTCCCTATTACATGGGACTTAAATATAAAATCGTGAAGTTCTGTTAAAAAATATCTTTTGGAAAACTTCAAGTATCCTTACCCTAATCTAGAATCAAGCTGGTAAAGAGAAGTGTTCTGTTTTAACCCAAGGTATTTTTTTTTAAGAATTAAAACTGAAAACTTGAAACACCATCATCATGATTCTCCTGTCCTTATCCCGATTTATTTTGGGGCCAGCGCAGCATGTCTTCTTCTTCCATACTTCTCTCTTGAGTATACGGGGTGGAAGGGACACCGACACCGATAGCCCGAACATCATTCTCAACGGAAAAATTTTCTTCGGTTATTTAAAAAAAAACAGCTGTTCCATACATTTTGATTGTGTAGGTATTGCACTTTTGTAGGATACAGCTGTTTTTTTTTTAAATTATCGCCGAAAAAATTCCTTGTGGGGGGTTCAGAATGATGTACTGAGTATGTGGTTTCCGTTTTTACGTCGGTGTTCCTTCCACCCCGTATACTTGGGGTATAAAAAAAAAATCGAGAAAATTCGAGAACATGTCACATCCACCAACCTGCACGGGGCCCGCTTGGTGGATAACTTACGGCACACTCCATCACACAGAGAGGAAGCCCTATGTTCCAGCAGTAGGCAGACGGTTGATTATTCTACCGACCTCCACAACCCAGTTACTGGGCAACACTCATCATCTGCCAAACCTTTTCCCAACTATGATGAGATCGGCTTGCAGTCTAAGAGGATGCAGCTGAATGCCGCGATATTACATAGACCGACTGCTTATCTGACCTCCATAACCCAGTTGGTACATGGTAGTGGGTTATACGGTATCGGCATTGGATATCCTGAATAGGGGTACTGGTTGACAGAATTTCGAGCCAGCGACCTGTAACGAACAAATGTCAAAGATCTACAAAATATGACAGCCGGGCCCAACTGTTTAACCGCTGCCGAGACTGAAAGACAGTAAAATTCTTCGGAAAGAAACAATTATACTTACCAGAATTGCCTTACTTCATCTTAAACAGTTAATTACCATCCCATTCCATCTACTGATGAATTTTTAATGAAAACCATTTCTCTCATCAACAAAAGGAAGCCCAGTTTTCATTCAAAAGAGTTTCTTTGTACCATAGACAAGCGACCATAGACAATTGATAGAGCCTCGTGCGAGGCACGCGTCGGCGGCAAGTGGCGCAAATTGAGTGCTCCAATTACGGTGTCGGGTTGACTGAGTATAGGGTGTGTTTTTTTTGGGAAGAAGGAGTACTATAAAGTAATAATGTTTAACGATGCTTTATTCGGTTCAATTTTGAGTTATCTGAAGTTAGATTACTGAGTCATTCTTTGTTATCATCAGCAGAAACTATATTATTAGCATTAGTTGTTGCATAATAATTATTTAATCAGTTCATACAACACACTTAACAGGTAACAATAAAAAGTGCTGGTAACGTATGTAACCTTACACAGCTTTATGCAGCATTCTCTATAAATACGAAATAAAACTATTTAAGAAAACATGTAAAATATTCATATGTTATAAAAACAAAAAAATCATCATCAGCCTAGACTTTTTCCCAATTTTATTGGGGTCGGCTTCCAGTCCAGCTGAATAGCAGTATTTTACATGGAGCGACTGCTTATCTCAACTCCACAACCCAGTTAGTACTGAGTAATACGGTACCCGTTGACTAGACTGTACTAGTGTGTATTGTAGACCCGTAGACCGGTCGTCAAACTTTCGGGCAACTGACTCACTGTAACGTATGTCTAAGACCTACAATTGACAGCCGGGGCCAAAGGCTTAACGTGCTTTCCGAGGCATGGAGGAAACTCGATATGTAATGGGTGGTCACCCATCCACAGACCAACCTAGTCAAATTACTCCTCCGCATTTCTGTGATCCAGAAACGTGCCCAGAAAACAGGCCGTATTGCCACGTTGAATGGCAATGCTAATTAGAAAGAGCTAATTCTCCGGTTATTGGAAAAAAATACGCTTGATTCGTTTTTGTATTTTGTGAAAGAGACAGAGCCCGAGGTAGAGAAATCTTATAAGAAACACCTCTGTATTCCAAAAGCATCATGATAATAGTCCAAATAATCTTAACAGTACCTACCCAGACACAATTCTTTATTCACCAACCTTTTCATTACACATTCTCGTCACTTCTCCCACCCTGTATAATATTTCACCAACTTTTCCCGCCATTGTGAGCCCCCGCCATATTTGCGTTACGCACGTGACTTGAAAATGGCGTCGTTCGAAATTCGAATGAATCAAGAGGATTGGCGGGTAATCGTGCTAAAACATCCGTTATGGCTATTGCTGAGGAGGTGTTGGTGTTGCCATGGTAGAAATTAAATGTAAATAAAGAACCCTCTTTGTTTACATTTAATAGTAAAGTTGAACTTCTGGATTAGTTGGTTAAGAGCGGTTTGGTTAATTGGTGGATGATTTGTTTGCGTTTGCGTGCTTTATGCTATCAAAATATTGGTTAATACGATACATCTTCCGGTTGCTTTCTTCAGGGAGCTGGCGGTGATGCATAGTAGGCACACCAGCCACATTTCGCCAGTATGAAGCACTGGAAAATAAAGAGCAAGTCTTACTGCTAGTCCACACACAATTCACGAGCTACACCTTCAAGCGAGATATAATCATCTGCCTAGCTTTTTCCCAATTAGGTTGGGATTGGCTTCCATTCTAGCCGGATGCCGCGGAATACCAGTGTTGTGCGTGTTATGTTTAGGGTCCAGATAAACGACATGCGAATTTAGTTTTTGCTGAACTAATACAGTAAATTAGTACGTGGTAGGACGATGGTATATAAGCGACTGGCGAGCCCGGCGCTGATGTTTTTTTACAATATCAAAAATGCAATTCAGCAATCGCATCGCTAGGGTCGCTACATCACAGCCCCCTTTCTCCAAAAAAAAATTACATAAATCACAAAGAGATTTTTTTTTAAACACGTGGTTTGCAATGGTGCGTACAAAACTACACAATACAATATGCCGGAATGTTTTACACACTATTTATCTAATACTTTGCTTTCGTTTCATATTGCAGAGCCGTCTTTCCAAAAAATGTATAAGAGGTTAGCTGTCATAACGTCCGCTCTGTAATAATCAATAAAGCCACTAGGGCCGGCAACTTCCATTATGATAGCGCCATTATAAAAGATACAAATAATCACAATCCTTGTTATAAAATACAATCATATTACAGGATACCACAGCGAATGTAACCGTACATAGTTCACGATAGCAAATATATTGTTTGCTTGTTGTTCTGAATAGCACTCAATATAAACTGGATGATTCTTGCACAATTCACTTTTCCTGCCGCGGTTCCTACGGTTGCCGGAATACCCATATTTTTGGGCATTGCCGCTGTCACAGTCAGTGTCGTCACTTCCTTTTTCAGCCAACCTCTCAGTTGGCACTGCAGCCTTTTTTTATTGCGTAACATAACAAAATCCCCAATATAACCGCGATAATGATAAGTATCCCAAAATAATTCAGTTTGTTTTATGATTGTTGTCCATCTTCTACCAGGGCCTGGGCTATGGAAATGTATTCTTTATTTGTGAATTGCCCATGTCTATAAATCTGTATGCTCTTTGCTTGGATTTGGCACTGTAATTAGTGAATCGTGCGTGAATTCCTTACATCTGCGATATACCTAAGTTACTTTGCTAGTTGGGCAAAAATCCCACGGGTTTCTTGATTTTTCGACCCGAGGGCGTGGTCTCAATCGTAGGCGGCAGCGAGTTTTGCTCTCCCTGCTGTTCTTGTGTTTCACTGGTGCTATTATTACCTACGCTTTCTGGTATCGTATCCTCATTAATAATGTATGGCGGTTTTAATCTATCAATGGACACGGTTGATTGACGATCGTCTTTTTGTGAGTCAAAAGTCTTCTCACTTCTGCTAATGACTTGGTATTGGCCACTATACGATGGTGTCAATGGTTTCCTTACCATGTCATTTGACATGTAACAGAAATGAGCACATAAGAGGAAGTCTGAAAGTGGCGCCGGTGACTGAAAACTTGTGTGGAAATCGGTCGTCGTGGTATGGGCACGTGATGCGGAGGAATGACGAAAATGTTGTGAGGTTTAAGGAGATGTTTTAAGTATGAATGTGGAGGTATAAAAGTAGAGGAAGATGATGGATGGACTGTGTAAAGGATGATATGGCTAGAAGGGAGGTAACTGCTGAGATAATGAGTAGAGACATGCTGCTCCTAATAAATTGAGATAAGGGCAGGAGAATGATGTTGATGAATGATTTCAAACCGTCGTCGTTTCGGATCGTCAGAAGAACCAATCCTATCTGAATAAAAAACAAGTAGGAAAGTTATAAAAAAATATTCAATATTAATGATCATATTATAAATTCAAATGTGTGCAAGTGCTATTTAATTAACATATTGATTAATTCAATCTAGATAATAATATATTTGGTGGTCCGACGAGTCCCGTATGGGCGGAGACTTTAGATGTATCTTTTGACATATCGAAGTATGTCTGTCCCTGTCATTGTCAATGTCATGTTTGAAAACAGCTTTCATTTGGGTTAGGTAGGCGGTATCAAGTTTTTATATGACTTCGAAAATCTTCCGAGGAAAAGTAAAATAGTGGGAGAGTTTTATAAAATAACGAGATAACAATACACCACGACTGTATTCGACGAAGGGTTAGGCGTAGGTGTGCCGATAGGTCCTTTTGTTTTGGTATCTGACCGCGGCATTAGTTTGGGCCCTATCAGAATACCAGCGTGCAGCACCATGCTGAGATAAGGATCTTTTGGGCTCGTACAGGACTCATTTTAGTTTTATGTATGAATGATGAGTGTATACAGAGTGGCGCCGACAATACGACAGTAATTAAAACACTGGTAATACTATTTCATAGGAATATTTTAAACTATAAAAAATCCTAGAATCGAAATTAAAAAAAATATATATTTTTCAAACAAACTAAATAGCATAAAACTGTTAACGAAATACAACACCATTTATAAATATTGGTTTACTAACCTTGGTACAATTTGCGTCTGGAAATAACATTTAAGGAATGAATTTGGCAAAGGTTTTTGAAATAGTGAGTTGGCAACATGTGTTTAGTGTTTATACCGATGCGGGGGTCGTTAACCTGTCATTGCTAGCCTATTAATCTACATCATGTTTAGAATTCCGAATATGAAAAATAATTTCCCGTGACTAAACTACTGGATATATTCGACTGATTTGTTGTACGCAGACTGGGAACGTCATGAGGTACACGCAGTTCAATTTATTGTCACCCTGTATATCTCGAAAACGTGACGCTTTAGAAATACAAAACTTGTTTGAATTGATCCCAGCTATTGATTAATACAAGATTTATGCCTGCCCACTATTTTGAACATAAAGTAAAATGGCAGAAGTTAGGCAGACCACGCTTCATACAAAAATCTCCCAACCCCTTTGAAAAAAACACACCGGGTTGTTATATATATTATAAATAACATAAAACAAATCGCCTGTCGTGTCTGTGTGTATGTGCTTACTTCTTCTTAACTTTATATCTAGTACGGGCCCGTCAGCTCGTATAATAATGCAAAATCCTCATAAAATAACAAGCTTTTATTCAAATGAATATTTATATTATTTATTGGCCTATCTACAATTGTTACACTGTTTATCCTATTAATACAAGCAGTATGATACAAGCATTGTGTACAATATGTTGCGATAGACACACCATGCAAAAAACAAATTATAACAATAATAAAATTACAATAATAGTGCAGAAATAACACTTTTGACAACAGTGGGTAGTTTTGGAAACACAGTAAATACAAAGATGACAAGAGAAAAAAGTCAGTTTGTGGGTGGTTAGTTTTGATGGACTTGGCGCTTGAATTTTTGAAGTGTTGTGGAAAAAATATTTATTGATTCATCGCAATTATTAAGAAGCCTGCAAATTCTGGGGATGGGGGAGTTGGATCCTGATACAGTTTTGCGGAATGCGGACGTAACGCGGATAGCCGTGGGGTAGGTTAAAATTAAACTTACATAACAACTGGGGGCAGTCTATTTTACTCTGAAGTATTTTAAAAAGAAAAATTAAATCTAGATTATCTCTTCGTTTTTGAAAGAAAGAAAGAAAGAAAAAGTATTTATTAGTCTCGCACTGGACAAAACAAAGTGGTATTTTGACAATAAAACGAACATTAAAAAAAAAAGAAAAAAAACGAACATTAAACTGGTCCTGTACGAGGCCAAAAGGCACCTATCTCAACATGGTGCTGTAACATTAAAAAAGTCACAGCGCTGGTATTCTGATAGGGGTTTTTCGAGTGAAGTCATGCTAAAATTTTGAAGACGTTACGTAATATACAGGTGTGTGACAAATTTTAGCTCAATCGGTTGGGGGGAACTGGTTTGAAATTCAGTTGCAAGATTTGACCTATACATACTAACTTACTAACAAGGGTAGTTAAATAAAAGCTTATAAAAAAGGCAGCCCCAACCCCCTGCCTACGGCTATGCTCTATTCGACTCTGAATATGTAAACTACTACTACGTATATGTTATAAATATTTTCTAGTATTTTCTTTTTTGTTATTGCACCTACTGTGTATTGTCTCTGCATCACCCTAAGGTAGACTGGTAGAAAATGCCCAAGGCATTCAGTCCGCCTTTGTACAGTTTTTTTTACTTGTGCATAAAGTTTTAATAAATAAATAAAAAAATATGTCATTTTGTAGCAGCAGCAAAATAAGAACTAAAATTTTAACCTATAATAAAATATCGTAATGGAATTTTGGTACGGTTTGCGCCATCATTTGAAGAAGTCTTGACTTTACCAGTATTTCCTAACGGGCCATCACACGATTGGAGTAGCGATATACAGTAGTTAATCTTTTGAACGACAGAGCATATCCGCACGCGCTTGCCCTCCACGCCAAGCCACAATTTCACCGCATACCAAAAAAAAAAAATACCTACAGAAAGAATAGCGATTCTAAAACTTTATCGATAAACATATTATTAAAGAGACAACACCTTAAATATTTAAGGTATACAAATAAAAACACACAAAAGTAATGATTTAATTGTTTATTTCGTGAAATAGTGCATCGCGTTATTTGTCACATATTTCTGTCGATTGCGTAAAGGGCTCGTGCTTGCTTGTAACGTATAATTATGAGACAATGGCGTTCAAAAGATTAAATAGGATAAATACTCGATAAGCAGTTATAGCCTAGTGGTGTGACCGTCGGATTGCCAAGTCATAGGTCTCGAGTTCGAACCCAACACCCCTCTGCTTTTCCGGAATTATGTGCGTGTGTGTGTTATCACTTGTTTCGGTGAAGGAAAACGTCGTGAGGAAACCAGCATGCCTGAGAGAAATTTCTCGACGGCATGTAAAGCCATGTCAGAGGCCCATGGGCGGCATAAATACTCTGACACCAGGTTAGGTACTAACCAGACGATAAATAAACAAGGATGCTCTTTGTTCCTAATTAGTGTGCGTCATATTAGAGGACTTCTCGGGTTATCAAACAATTGTAGGATAAAAACCACATAACGCTGTGTTTTATTTTTATATCCCACGAGCTGTGACCAGAGGTGGTCATGTTTTCTACATAGTTACAACAACATTGTCTGGAGTATAAAATGTATAGTATTCATTATGTGTTGGCATTGTTATCGCTGTATCCTGGGATGGCGCATTCCTTCTCCTGGGGTGAGTACAAGTGTCATATATTTCCGACTTTCCGTTTCCCTGTTCTGAAATTATGTGATCTGGAATCTGAATTTAGCGGCACCAACTAACTCATTCAACGCTCTATACACTACCGAACCAATACTACAATGGGTAGCGTATTTTTTAGGGTTCCGTTGAGAGATTCGTTCTGTGCGCCTGTCTGTCTGTGTGTCCATCCTTATGTCACAGCCATTTTACTCCGAGACTTTTGGCACCACACAGTTGAAATTTGGTGCCTTCTATAACCGTAACCGCTGAACAAATGACATGAAATTATAAAAAAATTAAAATAGCGGTGGCCCTACATACATGTAACTCTGGGTTGAAAAAAAAAATACCTACGTATATAACTGTGTGGTGATTGTCGATAGCTCTTAAAAATTATAATTATCGAGGTTTCTAAAACACTTTTACTTAAGACAATGATTGATGAGATATTTGCTCCTAAAGTCGTTAAAATTGTGTTCCCACCCCTCTAAATTCTAAGGTAAGAGGAGGAAATTGTGAAAAAATTTAGGTTTGTAGAACGTAAAAAAAGATTTCAACGAAAATTGTTTTGAATAAGATTTGATAATTAGTTTTTGAGACATGGGACTTTTTCGTCAAACTGCAGCAGTAAATTTGTTTTTGATTTAACTATGATAAACACATAAGTATGAATGAGTGTTCAAGATGTATACGATCAATGTGTGGTCTAAGAACAACGGATAGTTGCGTTCCTTACTTTAAAAAATTAAAAATACTAACTTTACCATCTTTGTACGTACATGTTAGAAACTGCAGTATTTGTAAAAGCCAATCGACAATTATTTCAAAAATTTTCAGCAGTCAAGAGTACCCCAATTCGAACACATTATGAGAATTTGTTATGTTCAAACAAGCGCAAAACTGCTTCATTGAAAAATTGTTTCTTTGGTATTGCTCCAAATATTTATAATAAAATACCTGATATTATTAAATGTATGCCTTTAAACAAATTTAAAAAGTCCCTTTAGTTAGGGGTTATTGGGGGGGCGGGGGGGGGGTTGGGGGCTACAGAACTGCTATTACAACGTAGATGAATTTTTAAATGATATTTTCCTTGTATAGGATTTCTGCATGTGCGTAATAATTTGGTTTTATTATCTGTGTCTTCAAATTTTGACATTGTATTTTTTAATTAAAATTAATATTTGACATTGTGATTTCGAATTAAATTTTGACATTGTAATTGTAATTTAATTTAAATGTTGAGATTGTTATTTTGTAAAGTGCGACTAATTGTGTATGCCTTAAATGGCAAAACATGTAGCTATCTCATGTTAATTATAAGACCTTTATACCATTACTCATGTTTTTCAAACTAAATAAATCTTATCTTATCATCAAAGTAATTGTTATTAAACTGTTTGGTGTACGGAACCCTCTGTGTGCGAGTACGATTCGCACTTGGCCGGTCTTTTAATAGAGAGGAGAGGATAGACAACGAACGGTTTTAAAATAATATTTTCTTGTTTCAGAAATCGTTACGACTGTCAGTCGTAGCAATCGACTAGATTTTTATGATATTAACGGAACATTAACGCACACAGAAAACATTACGTTACCGTCGGGTGAAATTGATAATATAATTTACGACCCAGTAGACGACAGAGTGCTTTTTGGCGACACATATAATATATATAGCTTTGATATAGCTACAAGGAAAACAGAATGTTTAATTAGAGGTACTAAAGAAGACATAACCGGATTGGCTTACGACCCAGCCTCAAAGTTACTCTTTTGGACTGAACTCAACCACAATTTGTACTCGATTTCATTAAAACCTGGATTGAATAACAACAAATATAATGAAAAACAATTAATTTCGTTGAGTGAAGTGTTCACCATATACCAAGTTACCGTTGATAGCTGTGGAGGGTATGTTATAGTTTTACATACAAATCGCAATATGCGAGTTTGACTTTGTGAAAATTGATAATCTTAATCATAACATTTCCAAAATATTTCAGGTTTATCTACTATTTGTGCACATCCAATTTTTTTGAAAAGCCCCTTAAAAGGGCTAGATTCGATGGCTCCGAGAGAGAGGTAGTCGTCGGTCATGTCGATTCTCGTATTTTTTTTGACTCAGTCCAACAGTCACATAAATCCTTCTGGTCTGATGATGTTGACCCAGGATTTGGAGACACGATTTTTAGAAAAACCCGTCATGTTATTACCTTGAAATATGCAGATTTAAATGGAGACAACATAAGAACAATTCGTCAATTAACACCAAAATGGTTTAAGTATTCGTTGACTGCATCAAAAGAATTTATCTACGTAAAAATTAACGACTTCTTAGATGGGAATAGTAGCATCTGGAAGATTCCAAAGAATCTTTCTGATATGGAATCCAAACTTGTTGTTGAATATGATAGGCAGCATATTTCGGGAATGGCCATCAAATACAACATTGAAGATATAACTCAGAGAAATCAGAACTGCGATACACTGAAGAGTCTGCTGCTAAATAACTCAGTTTCTACAGATGGAAGCCTGCTTTGTGTCCATGGCACGAAAGTTAGCGGGGAATCTCGTTGTGAATGTACCCAGGGTTACAGCGGTGAGAGATGCGATGTTCCAGTGTGCCACAACTATTGTCTATACGGAGATTGTAGTACCAACGCTGAGGGTCAACCTAAATGCAGGTAAAACATGTTCATCCCAATCGATTCCATTGTTCACTAGTCTGTTATAGATAACAGGCGCCCGAGCACTTTAAAAGTCGATCCCATAGAAATCAATTTTTTTTTTCGGGAAAATAATCTACTTAAATATTTTTGCACAACATGTTACAAGTCATTAAACATTAGTTCCTTTTCGCAAACTACCTTTTGCCCTCGGCTTCGCTCGCCTTATGGTCGGAAATTATCCCACGGGAACGTCGTAAATATAGCCTATGACTCTCGGAGGTAATGTTGCTTCCTATATGTGAAATAATTTATCGGTATCGGATCGCTACGTAAGATTACCCCTACATCGAAACTTACAAACTTTACCGCTTTATAAGTACGTATTACTTTTATCACAAATGAACCGCCATTCTGACGTCACAATAGCGGGTTGTGTACCAATTGACCCTATGATATACTGTGCACACAATGATTGTGTCTTATATTCCGAGTAATAAATATTATCTAATACCCAGAATTATGAAATAAAAGCTACTCTAACGTGGACAACTGTGACATGTATCGTAGTTGCGAGATCATTCTATTTTACTTCAGTTCTTAACAAATAAAGTTTGGAAATATTCGCTGCGACTCGACGGGACATACTTTTTGCTGATTATCTTGTTTATCGTGTTGCCCTGTTTCACAATTTTCTTTATTCCAGATGTAATGCTGGTTACTCGGGAGAACGTTGCGAGGTGAACGAGTGTCAGGCTTATTGTTTGAACGACGGGGTCTGCTCCCTGAGTGAGGAAAGCGAGCTGGTGTGCCAGTGCACCGGGGCTCATGACGGTGACAGATGCGAGGTACCCGTCTTTCTAAAGAAATGTGCTCAAACAGTTTCTATGTTGAGGGACATCCTCAATACAGGTAAGAACCTAATATTGTTTAAAGGCAAATCAGTGTCCAATCAGTAATAACTTCACACGTTCAGAATCAGAATCAGAATTCTGATTGATCTTTATTTGTTAAACATATCTAGGTATTTACATAAAGGTGATAGGTTTTAGGTATTTGAGCGCTATGTTTTGCCGCGAGGGCATACAAATTTTAAATAAAATGAGATTAAATTAAAAAACAAAGATACTTAAAAAAAAACAAACAATAACGAAGCATAAACTAAAAATATTAAAAATTATCATTTATAAAATCTGGAACAGTATAATAACATTTTTCTAATAATTATTAGAGAGGAGAGAGCTTTTTTTAAATTTTGACAGGGGCAATGTTCTTATACTATCGGGTACTTTATTATAGATTTTTGAAGCCATTCCAAAAAAACTCTTTTTCATCAAAGCAGTTTTACATTTTATGTCGCACAATTGATTTACATATTGAGAACGCATTGTATTTTTATTTAAATCAGAAATTTTCGTAAAAAGGTGTAAATTAGTTTTAACAAACAAAGCAGTCTCGTAGATGTACATAGCTGGCATAGTAAGTAATTTTAAAGATTTAAAATGGGGTGCACAAATTTCGGTAGTTTTTAAGCCACACATGGATCGAATACATCGCTTTTGCGCTTTAACCTCTTGAGCGCCATTGTCACATATACGTGACAAGCAAGCGCATGTCCTGTACGCCAACGACACAAATATGTGACAAAAAATGTGAAGCACTATCACACGAAATGAACAATTAAATCATTACTTTTGTGTGTTTTTATTTGTATACCTTAAATATTTAAGCTCTAGTCTTGTCTCTTTAATAATATTGTATATTGATAAAGTTTTGGAATCCGTGTTCATTTTGTAGGTATTTTTTTTGTATGCAGTGAAATTGTGGCTTGGCGTGGAGGGCACGCGCGTGCGTTTATGCTCTGGCGTTCAAAAGGTTAAAAACAGTCATGTGAACTTGTTTGTATGATAACTAAATAGTGCGTATAACGTCATAGTAGGTAGTAACAAAATGCCACGCTTGGATTTCATACGGATACACAAACTCTATGTTGGTTTCAACTGTTTAGTTTAGCTAACGGTCGATCGGTCTTGAGTCGGTAACAGTCTGACATAGTACTATAGCGCCTAATGCATTGTTTTAGTAGTCTACACCATCCACCTCTACCATTTTCGCATTGTTGCCTTTCTAATGAAACCGGTTTGGGCCACATCGGTTGGATGGGTTCAAAGTCTATAACGGACATTTTATTTTATTTGAAACAACAAACAATTACATAATAAGGCATAGAGACTAAAAATTAAAATAAACAACTATGTAATCAATAGCGTTCTTTACAGCATACAGGCAAAATAATAATAACACGCTTCAAATACCAGTTAAAAGTACCACAGAATATAAAGAAATAAATGAGAAAAAAAAAACATTGATTTTAAACTTTGAAATAATAAGTGCAATCATACAGTACAATAATCTAAGAGCAAAATAATAAAATGTCTAATTCTTTGATTGCCGTGTGAGTCGAGTTTCAGAATCTTCCACGTTTTGTACAAAATAAATCTATGTCAAGAAAGTGTTTATTATAATTGTCCGCAAGACGTCGCAACGGTGCTCGAACACCAGCATTTGTTCGACATGCTCTCACTGCAAACAACGGTTGCTTGCGTACTGCACGCAAATGTACTCTTCTGGCAACTAAATAACAAATTAATCCTGTTGCAAATATCGGAGCAGTCGTACATGTTTCTGCAGAGGTCGTACAGGAGCACAGTCTCCAGAAATGTTGGCCGGCCAGTAAGACTTAGAAGATTATATTTCCGCAGTAAATCGACATAAGACGCAGAAGAGTGAAAGCACCTGTAAGTCATAGATCTTAAAAAAATATTTTGTACCATTTCTAGGCAGTTAGAATATTTAATGCATAGGGGATTCCACACCGCAACTGCATACTCTAATTGAGATCTAATTCTGTCTGAGGGCGCACGAATTCAGTGGCTGATTGCATAACAAATCCGTACATACGCCAAGCCTTGTTAACAATACTATTGATGTGTACATTAAGATGAAGCTTATCATCAAAAATTACACCGAAATCGCGAACCATGGTAACTCTATTTATGGTGATATCATTTAGGGGGTACTGATATTTGAGTATGTTTTTGTTTTTGGTGATGCTCAAATAACAACATTTAGGCACGTTTACTTTTAGTTTATTACACACGCAGTATTCAGACAGTTTATTTAAGTCACTTTGCAAAACAAGATAATCGCTAGTGTTTCTGATTGGCCTAAATATTTTTAAGTCATTTGCATATAAAATAAATTTTGAATTTTGAAAACATTTACTAATGTCGTTTAAGAATAAAATAAATAGAAGGGGTCCCAATATCGATCCCAGAGGAACACCTGATTTTGCGGCTATTGTAAATGATTGATAACCATGAATCACCACGCACTGCGTCTTTTTGGAAACATAAGACGAAATACGACATAGGTAAAAACAATTTTTGTATTGTAAAGACTGAAGGTTTTTGTTCAGATGTATGTACAACAGCTGAAACTAACATCGAGTTTGTGTATGCACCACAGATATACTCGTATTACCTAGATAACGCAATTATGAACGGATACTGAAAGACTGAAAACGTGACATTTTTGACTACCTACTATGACGTCATAATCACTATTTAGTTAAAATACAAACAAGTTACTATACAAAATAGACTACGTTTTTGTTCTTTAAAGGTCTGGAACTAAGTTCTTGAGTTGTAACGTTGTTGTTTTAAAAACAAATTAGCTTGCTGCGTCAGAAGCCACGTTATGTGTAACATACACGGGGAGTGGTACGCGAAGTAGGTGCACTTGCGTTATCTAGGTATGTATATGTACGAGTATATCTGTGGTATGCACCTTGTCAGGCATAGCGACGTGGCGCAGATTCGTACACCAGTCTCTTTAGTCAAGTTAAAGTAATGACTTGTGCAATTTTTTTTATGAAATAGACAAGAATTGAAACAAAGGAACAACCGTCAAAGAAAGCAAAGCTAAGAATTATTTCTTATTACAGTTGTAATTTAAAGCAATTACTAAACTATATGATAAAAATCGTATCTTAAATAATGACATTTACTCAAGTAAACACTTTGACTAGTTTATAGATACGGGTGGTAGAGTCACATTGATAATGTCATGTACGATTGCTTAAAATATGATGACTTGATGTAAGTATTAACCTTTTGAACGCCAGAGTATAAAGGCACGCGCATGCCCTCAACGCCAAGCCACATTTCACCGCATACAAAAAAAACATACAATAAAAAAATAATACGGATTCCAAAACTTTATCATTAAACTATATTATTAAAGACACACGACAAGAGTTTAAATATTTAAGGTATACAAGAAATAAAAACACAAAAGAAATGATTTAATTGTTAATTTCGTGTTATAGTGCATCGCATTTTTTGTCACACATTTGTGTCGTTGGCGTACGGGGCACGCGGTTGCTTGTCACGTATATGAGACCATGGCGTTCAAAAGGTTAATTCCTGCTCGCTGCTGTTGCATTGCCTGGTGTGCCCAGTGGTGGCAAGCACGACTGCTGAGCATGATGAGGTCTTGGGTTCGATGCCTGGATGCCTGGTTCGATGTCGGGAAAATTGTTATTGGGTTTTTCCATCGGGAATTTCTCAGTAGCAGCCACGGAGTCTGGATTTGCGCCCGGTTGTTAGCAATAGACTCGCCCCTTATTACATGGGACTTAAAAATAAGTGGCGAAGTGTGGGTGTACTATAAGGTACACCTCTGCCCAACCTTACGAGGATTTCAGGCGTACGATGGTATGCATTAATTGTGCGTTGAATGCGTTTTCTTTACAGATACAACATCGGTTAAAGGTGTGAAGTCGACGTGTGCTTCAACGCCTTCAACTGTTGTCTGAGGAATCGGTGCTTGTTCGGAATGAGCGCAAGATGTGAAGCCGTTGAAGAGTATACTTCGACGACTACCACCACTACGTACTCCTCATAAAAACAAGATCTAACCGATAAAATTTTAAGTGCTTTAGTTATAAGTTCTGTTAGTAATAAGGATCTGTAATTCATCATCGTCATTCTGGCCCTGATTCCAAAAATTGATTGTCATTGACAAGATTCACTTCCCCCCTTACCGTACCATGTTTCAAACACACTATTCAACTTTTTAAATAAAGTAAATTATAAATTTTAGTTATATTGACACTTACTCTGTTTTGACTGCCTTGTTGGGCCAGTGGTCGCAAGCGCGACTGCTGAGCACGAAGTCCTGGTTCGATTCCCGGGTTGGGCAAAGTGCTATTGGGTTTTCGTCCATCAGGAATTTCTCAGTAGCAGCCACGGAGTTTGGATTTTTGTCCGGTTGATGGCAATAGGCTCGCCACTCGCCACTCGACTTAAACATAACTGGCGAAGTGTAGGTTCATCTCTGACTAACCCTTCAACACAACATAACAACCCTTGACAAAACAAATTTAAAATATTTTATAAACTACATTTGGGTGGGGGTATGGATGGGTTTCTGTATGAGAGGCAGTGGGCTCTAAATCACCACGCGGGCATAGCCCGGGTTGGTAGATGCCACATGTCTTCGAATTTTTGGTTCTAGGACAAGCCTAGTGCCTCACGATGTTCCTCTTCACCGTTTTGAGAGCAGTGGTGATGAAATAAATAACACAGAGTAATGCGCCTGCCTGGGCTCGAGCCCACGGCTAACTGTTCGGGAGCCGCTACCGCTGGACCACCGCTGCTCTCACTTGCGCCTTTATGCATTCTTTAATCTACTATAAAGAAACCACTTCTTATATAAGTTTTTAAACTGACTTGGTCACTGACAATATCTTTAGAACATACAATGGGATATAGGGAACATAAAACTAATAGTAAACATGGTAAATATTCCGTTTTATGTGCTAAAGATAAACCACTTGTTTTTTTGGAAAGAACTGCTTACTAATTACTTTCGCAATTCATGCCGTGGACGCGGGAAACAAAACTTAAAGCTTTGTAATGAAACAATTTCAAAATCTTCACCGTCCGTCTAGCCTTCCCTCAAATATGTTGGAGTCGGCTTCCAGTCTGACCGAAATAGAATAGAATAGAATGCTGGATGCCAGATGCAGCTGAGTTTGGTTTGGTTTCAAAATATGTATACCATTGTAATGTTTAAATAAATAAATAAAAAATAAATAAATCATTTATTTCAGATTCATCCTAAGATTACATCCATATTTGTTAGTAAAATTGCGAGCTTACAAACTAGTGTTAGTAATAAACAATGGGTTTTTTAAACATTTATTAAAAAGAAAAGAAAGAAAGTGAGTGGCAGAACCGGTTGGACTTCCCGATGATGGCGGCAGATACCTAAACAACTGCGTGCAGCCGTATCCAACGCGCCAGGATCGGAGAATCCCACCGATCCGCCAGCGCGCGCAGGATGTTGTTGGGGCTGTCGCGCGTGCGCCGCATGATAGATGCGCATCGTTTGCGCATGATGGCCGCAAAGCCGTCTGTGTCAGCCGCCGCGAACATCGCGGAGGCGCTGCAGCGGCGCGGCAGCCCCATCAGCACCCGGAACGCGTTATTGTATTGAACGCGCAGATCGCTGTATGTCCGTTGTGTATAGTTAACCCACAGGCTGCAGGTGTAAAAGGACTGACAGTACGCTTTAAAAAGCGCAACTTTGACAGTCCCCGTGCACCGTGAAAACCTGCGGGCCAACATGTTGCATCGGACAGACAGCGCTCTGCGCTCTCTTTCCATATCCACACTGTCCTTAAGGTCTTCGGTGATCCAGTGGCCCAAATACTTAAATTGCTCGACTTTGTTTAGAGCTGTACCACTCAGAGTGAAATTCGGAACGTATGTGTATCGCTTGTTGTCCGGCCTGAAAATCATTATTTCACTCTTTTTCGCATTGTATTTGAGCCCATGCGCCACCGCGTAGGACTCACAAATCTTCAGGAGCCTTCGTAAGGCACCAATCGACGGGCTCAGCAGCACCATATCGTCTGCGTAGCTGATGTTATTCACGCACACTCCATCTATATGACAACCTATGCTGGTGCTGCTGAGCTCATCGATCAGCCGGTTGACGTACAGGCTGAAAAGCGTGGGAGAGGTTCGCCCCCCCTGCCTCACCCCGCATTCCAGCCCATACTCCCCCGAATGAGAGCCTGCCCATCTTACAAAATTCTTTTGATTGTTATACCAATGCATAAATAACAACACAATTTCCCTTGGTAGACAAGTTTCATCCCTTAATTTACGCCATAGAATATCGTACGATACAAGATCGAAGCAAGCGATGCAAGTTTAAGCATGTAAGTTTTTACCTACCATTTTATTAAAATACGTGTTTAATTACATTCGATACTATACTATGCCTATCTAAATATAAATTAGTTGTGAACAAACAAATATTTTATTTTAATAGATACCTATTACCTACATATTTCGCCATTAATATAGCTGTTTTGCATTAAAACAAAGCAGTTTATATGTAATTAAAAACATAGCGTTGGATTGAAGCAGCATCTTAAAAAAAATCGCCTTTTAGAGGTTGTAAAAAAGTCAAAAATTACTTAAGTAACTTTCGGAAATCGGCGACTTTGTTTGCTTTGCATCCTCAGTTGACCCATTCTTTCTACCTGCTGAAAATCTCCCACCTGGACATGAGTTGCCATGGCTGACCTGGAAGTCTTTAAATAGACTCCGGACCCAGGTTGGTCGCAGCAAGGAAAACCTGCTCAGGTGGAGATTCATTAATGACTCTGCTCGGGACCGTAAATGTGGTGCTGTTCCACAAACGATGGGGCACTTAATATCGTGTCCTGCGTGTCCTGCTGCTTGTTCACTACAGGTACTGATGGACGCTACTGAAGGCGCCAAACTAGTGGCTCAATTCTGAGCCGACACAATTTAGATTGCCATCGACACGCGCTATGGAGAAGAACATTCCCTTTTTTTTGCCGCAGACTTCCTAAAACAAGTTTGGAAGTCGGTTTTTTTATTCAAATATGTTTATTTCTTTTTTTTCCCTGTTCAGTTTATTTTAGTATCGCAAAAAAATATTGCACATAAATTCTTGTCATGAATTAATTTTACGTTGTTACTAGATGTTATTAAGGGATCATCATGTTACCTATAGAATATGTAGTAATCGGGGTACATACTTTAAAACAAAAAAGCCGGCCGAACACTCGATTGTGCGCTTTTATTAAGGCTTTTTAGGTATTAAACGAGCGTAACCAAGCAGCGTTGCAGTGTCAGACACATTATATTTGAGCCATTCCACCAAATTGAAAATGTATGTTCCATGATTCAATTTATTAACAAACTAGCCCCTTCAAATCTGAACTAACATCAAAGTAACATCCCTATTGTCCCGACGATATTTAGGGCCCAAACCTAACCATATCGGCGCCAAATTAAATTGAAAGTAACCTGTTTTATGCTTACACCAATCATTTCATCACTGATAAAAGGGGCGGCAAATTGAAAAGTCGAGTCCCGTATAATCGAATAATCATGAACCCACATCAAAGAAATTTATCAATTTAATTCGAGAAATCGACTAAAAATTACGTAGCGAGCAAAATTGGCGCCTCCCTACAACATGGAAATGTCATTTAGATATTGTTTTCCGCGCGCTTTTCTTTTTGCTTTGAATTTGGAACGTTTAGTGGCTCTTGAAATTTTGAATAAAGTTGAGAGAATTATACTTTTCTATAGAAATTGGGGGACTCACAAAAGTCATTAATCACAAGTTTGAGTAGGTACAAATTAGGAGCCTAATTTGAAAGTTTTTATATTTAGTTTAAGATAATAGAATGCTGGAAGCGAAATTGAAAACATAAATATTATACAAACTGGGTTATGGATTATGCTTTTTCAATTAAGTAGTATCTATTGGATACTCATAGGATATCATACCTACCGGTAAAATGAGTAGATCAGTAATACTGTTATTTATCTTCTATTTTAGAATAGCATAATATGGTTACTATTTTATTAAGTGCTTGTTGGTAAACTGACAATGCGCTAGCAAGCTGTAATAGTCCCAGAAAATAAATCGGAACACTATAATTATGTATTTTCGTTTTGCAGAAATAACTTTATAAGAAACGCCTGTAAAATACAAGTAGGTACTTAAAAGAGGTTTGAAAAAACGTATGCAAACTGAATTCTAATTTCAAAACAACGCGTAATTCTCAATATTTAAAAAAAAAGTCTTAAAAACAATTGCGAATAAGAAACCGACATTTTCCAAATTTTTCGTCGTTCGAAATTCAAAGTGTTCGTCGGCGCGTTCGTTAAAGCGTTACGATTCGATTTGTCGCCATGTTAGGTTAAACCGCGTCCGAAAAGTAAATTTATTGCATTATACCCGCGTCGGTACGCCCTCGTTTCCCGTCTTTGATCTACAATTTTCCCTTTTTTTCACAAAACGGTTACTGATTGCTTTTTATGTCATCGAGATTTTTCTAATTTCAATTTTGTCTATGGTTAGATGGAGAAATTAACCTTGTGGAAATAGACTCGAGGTTTTATTATTAGAATATTAAAACGCTTACTATGCAGAGGTAATTTTTGTAAGCTTGGAGCTTGGAGGGAGTAGTAACCTTCAAAACTTCATCCGATTCTGAAACTTCTTCACTAATGAGAAACTACACTAATCAATAATATGACGCATGGCGTATGATCTGAAACTCACATAAAATAAATACATAATAACAAATTGAAATAAGTTGCGTAATGCCAGTAAGTACTAAAAAGGTATCAATGTCGATTAGTCCTTATTCACTTTAGTTGACTTTCATCATGTAAAACCACGATTTAAAATCCGTGTCTAATCCTAGTTTGTTCGTTTAAAAGCAACATCTGCGTTTTTATTATAATTTTATTTTACGCTAGAATGTGAACATTTTCATTCACGTAAACTTTTTATTTTGAATATTTACAAAATTAAGAGAAAAATGAGGTATGAATGTGGCTGTAAGAGTAGAGGATGACTAAAGAAACGATGGATGGACTGTGTGAAGGATGACATGGCTAGAAAAGAGGTGCCTGCTGAGATAACGAGTAATAGAGAAGTATGGAAGAAGAAGACATGCTGCGCCGACCCTAAATAAATTGGGATAAGGGCAGGACGAGGAAAAACGAAAAGAAAATCGAGGAGGCACGGGAACAGAGCTCATGGGAGAAATTAGGGGAGGTTTGCTCAGCAGTGGGACAGTATAGACTAAAAAAAAAAACAAAAAAAGTAGCAGGAGAATGATGCATTAGATAAGAGATCGTTAACATTCTTTCTTAGACAGATTATTCAAATACTTACAATCTGAATAATTTTCGTTGGAAACACCTACCTAATTTTATTTTACGCAAGCACTGACATTTGCAACTTGCATTCGGAGAATTCAATTACGAATGACATTATACAGCATGTAACAGAAAAGTGTGGATGTGGCTAATCAGTCGACTGTCCCATACATTCTGGTTCGATAGTATTAAAATGTTGTATGGCATTCGTTGCATATGTTTTAGTGATTATGACGATAGTACGATTGACAAAGTTGTTCTGTTTGATGGTGTATTATTCCTCATTCTATATGGCCACGACTTTCTGATACATGCTGTATGTATATACATGTTATTAATAAGTACCTATCATCAACATAATATCCTTGTTATTTGTATAATGTAGTATGCAATGAGTGACTCTTTGCAGCAGCAAGCACCTTCAGTTAGAGGAAATCTACAGCCCAAAAAACGCAATGTTGAACTTTAGAGCAGTATGTTTCTAAACATCACGCTTGTAATCCCCGAAGGGCAAGGCTGTAGTACTGCCACATTTCGCCAGTCATTTTGAATAGGGGGTGAGTCTATTGCCATGAACCCATTTTGACTCTGGGCTGTTACTGAGAAATTCGTCATGGAAAAACCCAACAACATTGCCCGATCTTGGAATGGACATTATGGTCAGCAGTCGCCCTTGGGACCGCTAGACCTGCGATGCAGTTCTTGTCGATGGCAATCTAAAGTAAATCGGCCCAAAATTTGGTAACAAGTTGGCATTTTCAGTAGCGTCCTTCAGCTCCTGTTTTGTGCAAACAACAGGACAGAAAGGAGACGGTATTAGGTAAGTGTCCCATCGTTTGTGGAAACAAAACAACCAAACATTTACATTCCATGGCGGAGTCGTCTTTGAATCGAAGTAAGTACAGACGGTACATCGACCTACAACAATCTGTCAAGTTTCTTTGATAGATTTTCAACTTTATCGTCAAAGAATTAGGTTTAAGGTTAATTGGGAAAATTTGTCAGTTTCGGGTAGCTTGATTTGCTGGCATCTGTACGTTTCTAATATCAATTGAATAGTTTCCTTAATACCCTAGCCATTTGCGGTTTCAATAAAACCAAAAAGTACTACAACAAATAAGTATTCAACACTCCAAACTGCAACCCTAAAAATAATTTCGCGTGTAATATCTCGAAAAAAAAAGCTTAAATCCCTCTCTACGCTCAGCGAGGCAGAAGAAACACTTCCTTGCGCCAAATGTCCGATTGAAACCACCCCCGCGAAACTACCCCAGTCCTTACATGTTAAAGAATCCATAAATAATAGAGTTGACGTGCGTACGGATTGTGTTACCGAATCACCCCACCCCATGTAAATAGCGATTCTTGTCTATGCGCCTAATGCCTCTTTTGTCTGTGGTACGGATTTATTATTCATTTACTTTAATACATTTGACGCTTATGAGTTTTGCATTGGCGATTTATTTTGTAATGTGATAGCTAAGATGTGGATTGCCTTTTGAGGGTCATATTTCTTATTAAGGAGTAGTTTGGTGACCAGAAGCTAGTGTACGGCCATAAGTAGAAGCTAATCATGACTTTCAGAAAAGACTACCTATCATGGTTAGTTTGTTAAACAACGTGGCAACGCCAGTCTCTTGGGCACATTACCAGCATAAAGCGTTGAGGAGTTTTTTGATGCCCTTTTATAGTTTGTTGTTAGTTTATTTATTTTAGTTTATTTAACAGTTTTTAATTGTAATAATGTATTTAGTTAGTTAAATTTATATGTAGTTAAGTAGTAGAAGTTTTATTACAGTACCTACGACCTCCTAGGCTCTTGTGGAGTACATGCAAATGAAACGACGGAGTTTGCTTTATCCTTTGTTTAAGTATGCAATGCAGTGCTGCTGTAATATTTGATCTTAAAGTTTTCCTATATACCTCTATTTAGCGAGACAAATGCCCGTTTTCACATACAAAATGTACTCCATAAAATTCTTAATAAAATCACGCTTTTGGAATTTCAACTTTCAGCTCAGCCTCTCGTTGAAAAACCATTAACGCTGTTTTATTTTGGATTTAAGAGTTTATTAAAAAAGGGTACCTAGTGTTATTTAGAGGAAACGAGCTTTAGGACACACAAAGTCCAGATATCTAACCAATATATAGGTAACCTAGCAGTTAGTTATCTGTGAAGCAAACCAGGACAAACGAATACATATTTGTCTAAACATCATCTGCCTATCCTTTTCCCAACTATGTTGGGGTCGACTTTCAGTCTTACCGGATGCAGCTGAATACCAGTATTTTATATGGAGTGACTGCCTATCTGACCTCCACAACTCAGTTAGTGCTGGGTTATACGATAGCTCTTGATAAGACTGGTTGTTAGACTTTTGGGTCACTCACTACCTGTAACGACTGTCAAAGATCTTCAAATGACAGCCGGGGCCAACGGCTGAACGTGCTTTCCGAGGCTCGGTATGTAATGGGTGGTCACATATCCATAGACTAACCTAGACATGTGCGGCTTAACCTGAAGATCGTCCCGAGCGGCTGTTATTATTTAGCCACGAAATATTTTCCAAAACAAACAACACAATTAGATATAATGCAAATCTCGTGTCACGATTTGTGAGTGACCTTTAAGTTACAAATGGCGAAGACCTCGACCTTTAGTTTTGTTTGAGTTTGTTTTATTTCGATTAAGTATGACTACCTACGTGAAACAAGGAGACCAAGAGTACGTAATACTTATCTACTTAGATGTGGGTAGCTGTTTATCTGTGTAGCTTACTTCTTACTACTATTATAAATGCGAAAGTTTGTGAGGATGGATTTTTGTTACACTTCCACCTTAAAAAATAACCGACTTCCGAAAGTAAAGTTAAATTCCACTTTTTTTCGTGTTTTTTTTTGGAAGTCGGATTTTTTTTGCAAAAAAGTTTTTATTTTACCCTTTTTTAATTATCGTATCACACACAAATCCTTGTCAAGTATCAATTTCGCAATTTATTTTAATTGAATAACATCTTTGTTCCAGATATTTTGATTTAAAAACCAAACTACTGAACCGATTTTGTTGAAATTTCTATGATAACAATCGGGAAGTGTATTCCTTTCAGATAAAATGACGAAGATATGAGGTAACGAACACAAAAAAAAATACCACCGAATTGAGAACCTCCTCTTTTTTGAAGTCGGTTAATAAAAACTACTGCACGTATTTAGATGAAATTTGGCACACAGATAAATGATAACCTAGATTAACACATGGGATATTTTTTAACCCCGTAATATGATTCCGTGGGACAGTTACCGAACTCCACGCGGGCATAAGGTGGCCCAATATGTGGAAATCAGTTGTTGTGATGTATAAGGTGAATAAATGAAGAAACTTTTTGGAAATCAGGATAGATCGTGCTTGACAAGAGTTTTGTCATAAGTTGGAGAAATAGTGAACATGAGAGGTCTATTCCTTTCATGTTAATCTTAAAGAGTGAAGCAACAAGTTTCAGTCGAGTCTAGGGTTGTGTGTTGTAAGAACGAAGTCGAAATTACCTAAAAAGACGTTAAAGTTAGGTTAGAAGTTACATATCTAGTTCCGATTCAAAAATTTATCTTCGAATATAAATAAGCAACTTTTAAGTTTTTTAAATTGTTAAAATTGTAAATATCGTAGTAAGTGGCGTTCTGTAATATCTGCCTACCCTTATGAGAAGCAGGCGTGAGGTTATCAAAAAGTTAAAATAACAAAAAACAAAACAGTTGTCAAAAACGTAATTAACCCCACTTCTCTACCGCGCAACCATAGACAAAGCAAAACGGTTGACTGAATTGCGAAATATCAGTGAATAGCCCATTTGTTTGAATTGCCATAGACTTATAGAGTGGCCGAGTGGCGCCGTGCCGCGCGTCGTTTATAAAACACGCGCCATGACACCTACTCATGCAGCCTTGTTCTGCCTTTTGAATGGTTCATATTATTAAGGTTTTGAAGTTGATTTTAGAACGATATTACTTTTTTGTTTGTTGAGGGGAATGGGGACTCTTTTGAGGTTTTTGGATTTATGGGATTTAGGAAATTAGTCAAGCTTGATGCGAGATGTAGGTAGCTAAGAATAGAGTATCCCTGTGCGTTCTTGGACGAGATTTTTAAGACGAGATTTTTAGCACGTACTACGCATAAGTCCAGTCTCAGTACCACAACCAAGGAACTATTTATTTATCTGTGCCACAACTGTCGAACTACAAGTGCAAGACAAAAACGTAAACATGTCTAAGCTAAAACCGCTCCAAGTACCTAACGTTCGTAGATCTCACCCTTATACTGTTAGAAATGACGTCCTTTTTTAAAAGAAGGCATTGGAACAAAATCTTTTGAAGTGAAATGCAAGAAACGTTACCATAAAGTAAATTGTAAATTAGCTAAACATGACACCATTACAGACAGCCCACAATACTCCAAGTCTAGTTTAAATATAATACCGTGTAGTCCCAGGTGGACAATATTCCCATAGACTAACAATTATGCGAGCATATTGCGCTCTAGTAATACGTCTACGTTGAGGCACAGATTATATACGGATCAAAGCAGATTGACCGCTGTTTGGCCGATTTATGTTTGTTGTGAAATATGCTGGTCTTGGCTGTAAGATTTGTTACTTATCTATCTGGTCAGTAGCTTTAGTATTATGGCATGCGAAACCCAGTTTCGGTCCCATAGTAAAATCCATTTTTCTGGGTTTTACGATGGGACCGAAAGCGGGCTTCGAAGTCCTATTTAGCATAAAGACTGTAAGAAATAGTCGTAAGGTCGAATTTAACCATTAAAACTAAATGTGACATCTCTAAGCCGCGTTCAAGAACTTTCAATGTAAATACTTATTGCACAACAATGATGACTCGGACGCCTCTTGAACGTGGTTTGCCCGAACCGAGAATCGAAGGACCGCATGCTTAGCAGCGCTAGTGAGCACAAGTCCATGGCAAGGAACAAGACAGGCTATTAAAAGTAATGTTATTCTGTCAGTTAAAAACTTTATTTCTTGCACTAATATTGTAACTTTTACAGAATATACCTGCCACACAGTTGGGTCAAGGGTCATTTCGTAGCTTAGAGACGAGCGATGTTACCGAGACCTGCCGAGACCACGTCGGAAACGCTGGCAGTATGGCCTTATGACATAGCTCGCCTTCCATTGTATCCGCAGATTTAAGAACATTGTAAAATAGTTTTGTAACAGTTTTTGGAAGGGGAACCAGACCAAGGAAACGATGGATGGATTGTGTGAGGAATGATATGAAAGAAAAAGGGATAAATGATAGCGTGACGGTTGACAGAGGAGAATGGAAGAAGAAAACGTGTTGCGCCGACCCCAAGTAACATGGGACAAGGGCAGGACTGAAGATGATGACTTTTGTTACAGTTTTTGTGCACATTAAGTACCTATACTCCATTTTGTCAATGTAGACGCCTTTAATATACTGTATCTGAAACACTGGACAGAGAGATATGCGTGAAAGAATAATATGGGTTACCTTTCCCTGGATAGTTTTTACACTTAGAAAACGAAGCATACGTTTTTTTTTTGCCTATTCTGTCCCACTGCTGGGCAAAGGCCCGCCCCATTCCTTTCCAACTCTCCCTGTGTTTTGCCTTCTCTGGCCAATCAGTTAGGAACGAGTCCAAATCGTCACGTAACTATTATTATAATTAATTATATTAAAATCATGATGGTGGACATCGAAAATCAATCGATCATGAATATAAACAGATTAAATTAATTAAAAGATAAAAAGATTATAGATCTTAGTGTCCAAATTAAACTAATGATTCAAAATCAATTTATTGACCGTTTCTGTGACCCCAATTTTATTGTTTTGACATTATTAAATTGAATGATTGAATTAAAGTCGTATTTCATTATTTTATAGACTTCAAATAGATGAGATGATGCCTGATTTAGAATAAATTAATACCACCTGTTTAATTCGATGTCTAATGGATTATAACAAAATGAAAAGCCTCCCTTTCTAGAGAGGCTAAAACATTAATTGTGCATCGTTTAAAAAAACGATCAAAGATTTCAAAGTCACAGGTGGTCGATTCAGGAATTGACTTCGACCATCGCAGTTTCTTGTTATAGGTCGGTTAGGCAGAGAAGTCCGAAAGCCTAACAACCAGGCTTACTTGGGGTATCGTGTTATTCAGTAAAAGGGTTGTGGTGGTCAGATAAGCAGTCGCTCCATGTAAAATACTGGTATTCAGCTGCATCCGGTTAGACTAAAACCCGGCCCCAAAAGTGTTAGGAAAATGCTTAAGACACATGATAGTTTCTCGATATAACTACACCCTACCTACTATATTATAAAGATGTAAAGTTTATAAGTCTGGATGTGTGTGATAAACTACGAAACTACTCATCCGATTAAAAAAAAAACTTTCACAGATATAAAGCTACACTACTGCCGAGTGACATACGATATCTATATGTTTTATGGTATAGCTGACTTCTGTTTCGGACGAAGTCGCGGGCTGAGGCTAGTCTATCCAATTATAAAGAAAAGTTTGTATATAATGGTGAATCTTCGGAACTACAGATCCGATTCTTCGAAAAATCTTCCTCTAATAGGAAGGTAGGTACATTATTTCCGAGTGTTAGAAGCTAGAAGTATTTAAAACGTCCCCATTCGATAATTTTCGACCTTATAGTCGCGAGCGAAGCAGCTGGCAAAAGCTAGTGAATAAATTTTTTACCACGGCATGAAGATACTTTTCACACAAATACCTAGTTTGTGTCAAACGAGAATAGAATAGAATATATTTTATTGTTCGCCAAAATTGAAACAGAACGGTTTTAAAAAATTGATAATTTTATGGTTACAATGGCGGTCTTATCGCTGATAGCGATCTCTTCCAGACAACCTTTGGATGGACTGTACGAACAAGGAATAGAAAAAAGGGGGGGTAGTCAGTGGTGTACTGCTAATACTATACAACATTTAAAATAATACAAGTTATTCACTACTTATTATGTAATATAAATACAACAACAAGAACAATTTTACCTACAAATCTAGATACCTAGATAGCTAATCTACCTCAAAAACTTTCCCAAAATGAATATATGCCATTGATATTGGGTAGAAATTCACTGTTGATCGATTGTCCTTATATAACGCAGTATATATACGTATACATTTATATACGAGACGGAGTGAGAGTGCGCTTGGACGCTCTTCTTGTAATATATAGCTCGGAGTCGCATTCTGAAACTTTTGGACGGGTTCGAGCGTTTAAAACCGTGGATGAATGAAGTGTGTTTTTGTTGTTTACATGTTAATCGCATTGAAACGATTAATATAATGTCTTAGTTGAAAGTCTACAGTTAGTAAAAAATCTAAAATCCATGCGTACTTATTGTCATCTTCCTGGCCTTGTCCTATTCTACTTGTGGTCGGCGCAACACGTTTTCTTCTTCCATTCTCCCCTGTCAGACGTCACGGCATCATTTACTCCTTTCTCTTTCATATCATTCCTCACACAATCCATCCATCTTTTCTTTGGCCTTCCTCTCCCTGTCCATCCATCAACAAATTTCAAAATCTATCCGTACTAATATGCTAAAATCATATGTAGGTACCTATGTGGTATGTCTGTCTTTTCACAAATAAAGTGGAGCGACTGAAAGAAATACTTTTTCTTTGTTTTAAACCACTGAACCGCTCGTAAATGAACCATCGTGATCGTTATTTAATCTTTTTCTTTTTCCATTAGATTTCGATTTCGGAAAGTCGTATGATTGTCTGTCTTTTTTTGGCATTACGAAAACGAGCGAGATAGACATACGACTTTCCGAAATCGAAATCGAATCGAAGCGTTGTGAATACGTGGGCTGGTGGGCTTATTAAAACCCACCTCATGACACAACATGATGTCAATATTCTTCTTAGCGTGTCCATCACAATTTAAATTGAGTCGCCCCAAAATTTGATGACGAGTTTAGCACTTTCACATTGTCAATGTTGTACTAAATATTAACTAAGTCAGTCGCATTCTAATACAAGTTACGAGACAAGAATCTATACCCGTTGCAAAACCAATAATTATGAATAGGCTAGTCAGTACGGCTATTCTAGCTGATGAAATAAATCTCGCAAGTAGTATCGCAGAATCGGTCTTTCGCAGTAACGTGCATCGCAATTTTGTAGCATCGTATTAACGTTTATCGATATTTTGTGCGTCGAGATTCCGTATTCTACCCGATTAGCAATGATGAAAAATTTCATCCCCTATTTTAACATCTTTAGGGGATGAATTTCTAAAAATCCTTCATCATATAAGGATGCCACCTTCGTCATATAAGGATCATCGTCACCATCATTCTCCTGCCCTTATCCCAATTTATTTGGGGTCGGCGCATCATGTCTTCTTCTTCCATACTTCTCTATTACTCGTCATCTCAGCGGTCACCTCCTTCCTAGCTATATCATCCTTCACACAGTCCATCCATCGTTTATTTGATCTCTTCTACATAATTTAAGGATATCTTGCGCAAAATTTCATGCTTCTAGACCCAGTTGTTTTGATTCTGCGATGTCTAGGATTTATTAGTAGCTAGGAAAAGTATGAAATCTTATTGTTTGCGATATTTTAGCCTAACTGTGCAGCTGTGCAGCCTAGCTGTGTGCAGTGTGTGTTCTATTGTGGTCACAAGAAGACCTACATGGCAAGATCGGTGTTCTTGTGAAATGTGGGTTTCTTCGTCTACGAAATAAATTGTGAAAAAAAATCACAAAATATTTAATGATTGATAAGGCACAAAGTTTAGTGCTAGGAAGATAATTAGATTGAATGGCCAAAAAACTAAGAAAAAAAAATATGTCATCGACAATTTTGTTTCACAGGAAAAAAGAA
The DNA here is from genome assembly GCA_964057025.1 of Standfussiana lucernea. NCBI lineage: Eukaryota > Metazoa > Arthropoda > Insecta > Lepidoptera > Noctuidae > Standfussiana > Standfussiana lucernea. Next base: position 9,030,462 of record OZ059810.1, read on the forward strand.
AAACTTTACCATTGTCACCACGGAAAATAGAGGTTTTCTTGTTTCATACCTTTATATTCACGGAAACAGCAAGTATTTTGATAATGTAGGTTGTTATTTTCAGCTGGCCAATTTCCAGATGTTTCTATAATAGGTAGGTACCATAAATAAGATACTTCACCTCTGCTGTAATTTGACATTTAGGCACGAATCGAAACTGGCTTAATGCAGTTAAGTTATTTATTGACTTGATGAGTATCTATACCTAATAATAACACATACTTAGCTAAATACCTAAAAAAAATTAACCAAATTCGATTTTTATATATAATTGCCACAATACCAGCTTATTTGGTTTGGCCGCCGTTCAAAATAGTCTCATTTACTTCATGCCAGTAATGATTATAACCACTATAACTATAAATCAAACGTATTTTATAGCTAACTATTATTACACAAAATAAAAAATAATGAAAAGCAAACGAATTGCAGAATGTGACGTGTTACGCGCAGCAGCCGGGGGAGAGGGGCGCGGCGTGCGGGAAGCAGATAAGCGGCTTAACTCCGCACCCGCCTGAGATAGCAACATACGAGAAACCCAAGAGCCGGAGCGAGAGGGAAATACATTACTATATACAGCTGCAAACATTACTGCGTACGCTCGACGCGGGGCGTTCTCATTTCAAACGTGCTAACTCCCTTTCCCTCCATTCCGTTTTGACATTTAACATCAAACAATAAGTACGATATTCCTTCGCGCCGTTTTGGTAGGTTACCCGAACGGGGTTGCCACAATAAAATAAAAATACATTTTCCAGGGAATATCTACGTGGGTACAAGTAAAGTTTGCGTTTGTAACGTATAGCTATGTGTGTCGCACAATTCAGCGGGCCCGTCTAAACAGCTAATTTTAAAGAAGTCCAACAGAGTTGGGGGACGAATTTTGACGACATTGCGCCGACATTTTTTGTGTGACAGTAGTTTTGATGTGTCTTTGAATATCAGTTGGGGGTTTATTAAAAAACGGATTATTTTTGTAAAAAAAAATTCAATGAGGTTTTTGGGCATACTTTTTACTGCTACGTTTTGATGAAACTTGGGCCGTGAATAAGTGAGCCCAACATTTTCTATGTTTTGAAAAACAGTAATAGGTAAAAGTAACGACAACAAATGGCGATTCCTTTCAAAGCGTTAGGTATTTCAATGAGGACTTTCAACAGGATTGGCGAATCTTTTCGATATAATATTATGTCTATTAAATACATTTTTGGTTTTCCATGATCATTATCGCTAATAGAATATACCTTTGTCTATAGGCTAGACCCTCAGGGCTCAGGTATTAACTTGAGGTTTATTGTGAGGTCTAACAGGGAATGCAGTGATCTGCTCACACACCTTAAAATTTTAGTAGTACTTTTCTTGAACGCTTTGAAGGCCAAACTGCGGACCATTAATTTAAAATTAGGAATTGGCTGAACTAGAACCTGTGAGTCTAAACTTTAGACTGAAGCCATTAGGATGTAGAATTGCACGTTTTCGATGGATGATCTGGGGTCAGATTTAAAGAGATTTAGTGGCCAGATGTGAAGCCATGGTAATTTAGCTAACTGGGTCATAAACATGAGCTATTCATATTTACCATTCTCCTGCCTTTAGCTCGATTTTTATGGGGTCGGCGCAGCATCTCTTCTTTAAGATCAATCAATGCAGGAACATCAATGTTTTACTGCTTTATAAAACATAGAGGTTTATTTATTGTATTACTCGTACCTATGTAAGTTAAATATACACATAAACCTTTCTGAATAAATTCTGCAACTGATCGCGAAGAGGGCATCGATCTCTAGTTTCGAAGAACAATGTGGTCACACAAACAGACACCATGGGTAACTTTAATGTGTAAATTCCATGCAGAAGATCTAACTTCCACTTACTGTTACTACAAGTCATAAATCTCGTTTTCGCATTCATTTAACGTTTCCCTCGTCTCGATAAAACCCTCAGAACCAATTAGTCTTTACCGTATGTGTGTCGAATGCGATATCTAATCGCCTAACGGATAAGCAAGCGGAGACGGTAGAGTGGCTCCAGCCAGAATCACAGACTACTCACAATCAATACAATTTGTTTAACAGTGGACTGAGATTTTCAGGGATTTTCTGTCATGGTTTGGTACATAAAGGTAGTTGGTAATCATTCCTTTTGCATAGCGCTCGTTTGTATGTGACTTTTGCGAGACCAAGTAAATGAGGTAAGCAATATTACGTAGATATCAGACGGAATGGAGGCCTTTGCCCTGCAATCTGCAATGAAAAAATCAGGCTTCTAAATAACATAACATCACGCCTGTAGTCTCCGAAGGGTTAGGCAGATGTGTGCTTAATAGTACCTAGTACCTACACTCACATTTCGGCAGGTATGTTTAAGTCCCATGTGATAGAAGTGAGCCTATCGCCATTAACCGGGCACGAATCCAGACTCCGTGGTTGATACTGAGAAATTTCTGATGGAAAAACCCAATACACTAAACTGGCTTCTAAATAATAGAAAATAATAATAAACAAAATACTTTGCAGTTGCGTTTTGCCCTAGCACTCCAGTTTATTATAATTGTGTTTTGAATTTCTGTGAATAACGTTTGACCAGTAAATGTTAAGCCTCAGCTGCACAAAGGGAACCATCATGGTAAAACTTAGACGCCAAAATTATTGACGCAATAACTATGTTTCGTAGGTTGTCTTTATATTTAAAGATACCCATAGGTACATAGGTGGAGATGATAGCTCATTTATAGACTGCTCCAAATCTTCATCATCATCTCAATTAATCGGTATACTCTACCATAGAAATACATATATTGTAAAATTTTGCATGCCATCTATATTTGACTATGTGTTAGGAATCTCAACTGACTTTAAGATCAATATTTACCAATACTTATTGCAAATAAATGGTTATGACTATCTTCCTTGTCCCATGTTAGTTGGGGTCGGCGCAACACGTTTTTTTCTTCCATTCTCCCCAGTCAATCGTCACGGTATCATTTACCCTTTTTTCCTTCATATCATCCTTCACACAATCCATACATATTTTATTTCATAGGCAGTTGTCAGACATTCAAACCACCGACTACCTGTAAAAACTGCCAAAGATCTACAATTGACAGCCGGGACCAACGGCTTAACCTGCTTTCCGAGGCACGGAGGAAACTCGGTATGTAATGATGGTCACCCATCCACGGACCGACCTTGGCAAGCGCGGCTTAATCATGAAGAGTGACCCCTGCGGCTTTAAATACAGTAGTTGTATTACGGCAAGATGTTCACTGCTTTTTTTTTCCCCAACAGAATCCATTTTCGTCACCCAAGGTTTGTTTGTTTTTCACCTGGATTAGCTTAAAAACTTTCACCTTCCCAAGGCGGTACCAATTACAGTAATTAGAGGTGTCGTATCGTCCTCGAGTCGTTCGGGTCACGTCACGTTGGACTTTGTAGGACGTCCTGCGATGGCTTCAGTCGTCGAACTCGGCTCGAGTTACTGGCACGCGAGTAGCGACCGCATTTGAACGAAGCACCGGGCGGTGTTGAATTTTATTACGTTTGTCGATATCTTTTTTAAGGATATAATGTATTAATTTGTTGATTTATTTTCTCTATTGTCTTATACCTTGTAACAGGAATTTATCCAAGTTTCAGCCACTTAGTCATCCATTATTCTATTTGATTATGTGATTCCACGCAACCTTATATCGCTCATATTATGGTTTTAGCTTAATAAATCATCCTTGAATAGTTTGAAGTTACAAATCCCTTCTGTTAACGTATAAAACATATTATTTCACTCCTGCAGCTAACAGTAAGAGGTTGTTTTAGATGATTTGTTCCAGTATGTTTCATCTTGCACATTTATTAATGCATGCATTGTACGGTGGTCCCTAAGCGCGTACTAGGATGCTTGCGTTCGGTAGTTTCTCATTAATTATATTTAGGTTGTTAGATTTGGCTCCTATTTAAGCAAACTCTCATATTGTGATTATCTTGTGACATTACCTAAGTATATCGTCCCTTATAACCGAACTCCTTCATGTCTTTCTAGCCGCTGATAAAACGGTTAAAATACTTCTAGTTAGTTTTCCCAATTTACTTGCACGCTAATGCCATTAAGCTTGTGCAGTTTCGATAATTTGTACGTTATCATAACAGGAAATATTTTTTTATAGACTTTTTATAAGAAAACTTGTAAGTATATCAGTTTATTTTCTATAAAATGCGTTCGTTAATACTTTTATTTGATCTTTTTGTATCTGGTAACGGGAATAACGAATTTGAGTATCTAACATCCGTTTGAAGGACTGACGACCTTCTAAAATGGTAGCCGAGTCAGACTAGATGCTGAAGTTGGAGGATAGGCTGTGGCACAGCTTGGGAGACGCCTATCTCCAGCAAATGCTGGGGTGATTGTGGAGAACGCAATTTGTGTACCCTCACCCCAACCTGAAGTGACGAGGAGGAACAGCGTTTGGTTTTAGTCTGTAGGAGTCTGACAGACCCCTCCACTGGCCCTACGGCGTAGGGCATCCATTGAGGATTTCCACAATAAAGGCCTAAGTCCAGCAGTGGACTGCGGTAAGCTGACCTAGTTTTGTACGATTAAGGATTTTTACCAAAATAAAACACAAAAAAATGTATTTTATATGCATATATTCGGATTCAATATTTCAATAGCTATCAGTAATTAATACAACTTAACTTAAAAAAAATACACTGACTCTTCATCGTACCGTACAAGTAATGTACTTAACTAATTTAGCTATGTCCAAGCTTATATTTACTATAAATTACAATTTCATTACATTTAAATACTACAAAGTTGGGAATTTTGTTTTTTGGCGCTGGCATCCCTCAAACATCGACCGTAATAGTAATAAAAAATATAATTATTCTACTCTTGTAAAGAAAACTTTAAAGAAAAAAATATATTTAAATAAATTATTTATTCTGAAGTTTAAAATACAAATAAAAATTGTCTATGATTGGCTTGCTTCCCTTACCTTGTTTGGGACCTAAACAATCGCCATTGACGAAATTGTTAAAAAAGTGAACAAGTAATTTTCTTGTATATTCCCCTAAGAAATATATCCCACTGTTCTGAGGTAAAAGGGCAAACTTAACATAGCATTTTATACGTAAACTGCATTTATAAAAAATAAAAATTGTAAATACTTCGATGTTTAAGTAAGCCCAATCGCACGATACTTTCCGACACTAACAAAGACATTAGCGATAATATTCTCGCACAAAATGATCCCATTTTATTTGTAAAATAATATAAATTAACTAATAATCTCATTAAATTACTCTCATGTGAATTTATTGGGCTCGAAAACTCAACTTCGAACAAATAACATTATTATTTTTTAAACCGCAATTTTTGTCGGCAACTGTCATGGGCGCCAATCTTAGTCGCCATCTTTATTCAGGTTTTATATTTATATCATTTTTATTTGCACAAATAAGCGTAACGAACTTCTTCTTTGTTCAATAAAAATGTTTAAAATAAAGTTAAGGATTGCAAAGGACTTAATTCTTTTTGGATTTAACGTATTTGGCAATTACAGAAATCTAAAAAAATAACTAATGTTTTTCAAAAAATTTGAATTTAATGTTCAGGTAGATACTATAAAAAATAAATCCCAATACAAGATGGCGACACGAAGTTTACACTTACTTTCATTGTTTTACGAATTAAATTATTTGTATAACTTATGGCAGGGTTGTCACTGGTCTAAAAATAATAAAAAAATTACGATCACTTAAAACTAGACAATAGTAACCCACATATACATTCGTAGCACACACATATACAAAATAAAACTCTTAACATACAATTTATATACAATAGAACTATGTGGCGTTACTTATATTAAAACTGAATTATTTTTAGGTGATAACAATCTGCTATAAAACATGAAAAAAAACTAGGTGCTAGAAAAAAAAAACGAATAGCTTCTATAAGGTTTCAACTTAAATTTACAATGGGTTTAGATATATTTTAGTTTTATTTTATTACAGTAAAAAACCTCAGCCAAACATCGAAGTTTTTTGTCTTTTTATTATTATTTAAATGGTGCTAATGTGTTTTTGTTGTTTTAATATAAGTAACGACTGTTTATTTCGTTAATTTAGCGAATTCCGTCACTAAATTTAGCCTAAGTTAACTCGTTTTAAATATAATAAGTGATATGATTCTGGGTGTTGTTTTTACACGGGCACAAGGAAGCAAAAAAATTTTATACAATTCAAGAGCTTTCCTCTTTTTCTTTGCATTTGAACACCAAAAAACGAGGAAAAATACACAAAAAACCCTATATTTTTCTAAAAATTTAAATAATTTTGGCGCTCAAATGTAAAAAAAAATATAGAACTCCACAATAACGTGTCCTTCGATATACATATTAGGCCTCTCGACAATTTAGTTTTCGTTGAAAATCGTTAGTTTAGTAGCGTTTAGATGTAAAATAAACTTCTGTACTTTATGTAAATTATAATTTAAACAAGACTTGAGTTCATATTTAGTGTAAATTGATGTTTTTTTGCAGTTTATTTGCTAAATTTTATTAATAAATAACTTTTATTTATTTTTATTTTTGTAAAAGTTTCTAAATTTGATGGCAAGTCTTGTTAAAAATGTTCATTTACAATAATAATAATAACGCTTTCTACATTTGAAGTAAATATGAACGATCCAAAGGGAATTTGTATGTTTTGTTATAAATAAATGATTATACGATTTTATTGATATGTACTTAGATCGTATTTTAGTTGACTTTCAAATTTTATTACATCAAAAGTAGGAAGTTGAAAACATCTAAGTAAGTAAAATAACAAAAATGAAAATTATAAAAAAATACGAGGAAAAGAAACTGTTAACAGTGAAAGCATTAAATGAAAAATGTTGATGCTATTTGTACTCAAACGAACAAAAACATTTCTCAATTAAAACTCCAAACAGTTACAAAGGTAAAAAGTTCCAAAAACATACAAACTCCATTCGATCCGTTCTCACACACCCACTATACAAGAAATATGTACAACTACAAAATAAAGGACTAGATATACTAAACCATATTGATACCATACTTTTCTGGCGCAAAATAACTGTTACCCGTGTTTGAAAAGTTCGTAATTTGGGAGGCCTGTAACATGCTCAAATGTGGTGAATTTTGCGACTGGTTTTCTGGGGATTCGGGGCCCGAAGATAGGATGTTGTGGTGGGATGCCCAGGCTCCTGGTGGGGATGGGTTGCCGAAGGAGACTTGGTTGTAGAGCTGGTTGCCGTTGGCAGTCAGGTTGTGGCCGTGGTGGCTGCCGTGGGTCTGGTTCACGGATGTACCGTTAAAGTACTCCATCTGGAAGAAAAGGATAGTTAAAATCTGGTTGAACTCTAAAGTCTATGAATGTAGGGAATCGGTATTTAATTTAATTTAGTTTTGTTCATCCGATAGTATTGAAATGATGAAACATTATTTTGATGATTTTGAGATAAATAACGTTTAAAAAAAGTTAAGTCGATTGGGTGATTAAGAATTAAAATAATATCGTTAGTTGCAAAAAATTACATAAATTACTAGTTTTACTACAATTCCTAGCCCGATAATACATCAATATTATGATTGACCTCTCGATCGCTTCCCGAAGATTAGGCAATATTTCTAATTATAATTAAAAATGCCATTGAAATAAATGGTTCCGTTAATTTGCAAGATTTTTTAATAGCAAGGTTGATATTAAAACTTATTTTTAATTTATAAAATAGCAGTTTGCGGCTAGCTAATTAATATTACGGAGATGAATTTTATTTTAAAAACAAATCTGCCGAGAGAGGAAATGTTTAGTTTAATTTTAGTTATAATAAAGAAATTTTTTCTAGTTTTTTTTCTGTTAATACACCTACTACTACTGTGTATTCTCTCTGCATCACTCAAAGGTAGACTGGTAGAAAATGCCCAAGGCATTAAGTCCGCCATTGTACAGTTTTAACTTGTGCATAAAGTTTTAATAAATATATCAAATAAATAAAAACGTTAAACGATTCTGGTAATAACTTTAGAAACAGTTCATTTAATCATTTTCATTTACCATTTATAAATTAAATAATATCTTATCTCCCTTATTTATTATATTTCATTCTTATTTTTTACATTTTTAAATATTCGCATATAAAATAATAAAAAAAAACATAAAAATAGTATATTTTTTTTTTCATTTATTACAGGCTAATAGGCAAAGAGAGGTTTTCTCTATTTCAATTCACCATTTTCTTTTGATTAAACGAGAAATCCTCTGAAATTTTATTTTCAGATACGGCTTTAATTTTCTTCAAACAATGCTGCTTTAAGTGGAGACATTGCGGTACGAATGTTTTTGAAATATTAAATAACAAGATGAATTACTGACGAAATGCGGGTGTACTATTAGGTACACCTCTACCTAACCCCTCGGAGATTACAAGCAAGATATTATGTGTAAGTTGTATCATTTATCATAGTTTTTAAATAGAATATGTATTCGCCTTTATTGCCATTTTGTTTGTTAGTGGCAATCACCGCGACTTTTGGACGTTATTGTTCGTACTATTTTTGGTATTAAAAAATGAAATTATTATAAACTGAATTAGAATATTATATTAGACCACAGGACATTATATGTATTACGAAACCAGCTTACTCGCGCAACTTCGTCTGAGTTACATTTTTGTTTAATGCTCCGCACCTGTTGGTCGCAGCGTGATGGTATATAACCTATAGCCTTCCTCGTTAATGGGAATATCCAACACTAAAATAATTTTTCAATTCGAAACAGCAGTTCCTGAGATTGGCGCGTTCAACCAAACAAACAAACTCTTCAGCTTTATAATATTATTATATTAGTATAGATGCAGTAGTCATTTCGTAAACTCACCTGACTAGGATAATACGGAGAATTATACGCGCTCTGCCCGTACCCCTGATGATGGTGTGACGTAGAATAGCTCCGGATATAGTCGGAACTGCCCGGCCAGTGGAAACTGTTGTAACTATCCGGGTGATACACGTTCCCCGGTCCGTTTATACTCTGAGGAGTTATAGGAGGAGACGGTGTGGTCATAATCGAGGAGTTCGATCCCAAAGGGGTAAGATTCCCTGTCAATCGGGAGCTGTACTGGTCCTTAACCAGGTTGCTCCCGAACTTTTCCGTGTAATCCAGCTTACTGGCGTAGTCCAGTCTCTTTGGACTGCTGTACAGCTCTTGTTTAGGAGTGACTCCGTAACCATGGATGTTGGATACAGGTTCCGATGGCGAGGACTCTTTACCACTTATTCTGAGTTCGTTGGAATTATAGTGGGATAGAGATGTTAGACTATTGTTCTTGTTGAGAGGAGAACTGTCATAGTTCGATCCTGCCGACTCCTTCTTGCAGATAACGTTAATGGGAGGACTGACTGAGGTCGTTGGCGTTATAGGAAGATTCGGAGAAGACGTGCTGATACTAGAATTCTGTGTTGTAGGTACATTTGAAGAGCTGGTGAGGGATTTGGAAGTGGTTATCTTAGTAGAGCTCGTTGAAGCTTTGATGCTGGTGTTGGCGACTGTCGTCTTCGAGTTGGAGGTGGATTTACTGGATATCTGTGTGTTGGTCTGCTGTTGCAGCTGCTGTCGGCATTTCGCTCTTCGGTTCTTGAACCAGACCTGTGACAAAAGAAATATTTGTTTAATGATTAATTACAAGTAAGTATCGTAGTTGATTAGACATTACAAAACATAACATCAAGCCTGTAATCCCCGGAGGGTTAGGCAGAGGTGTACCTAATAGTACACCCACATTTCACCAGTTTGGCTAGACTCGATTGATGAAATAGTGATTAAAACTTTTAAAGAACCATGAAGATAACCTACTGTATTTTGATTTCAGGACAGACAGACTTAGCTTAATGCTTTTGTTCACTTAAATTTCTTTAAGTATTTCAATAAAGCGATGTTTCGCTTGATCTACAGTTTTATAAATGGACGGCAAAGTGTCTTCCCAAAAATTCAGCAAAAAAACATTCTGCCATGTTATCGTTAGTCACCTTAGGGGGCGTCCATTAATTACGTAATGTAATTTTGGCGATTTTTCGAACCCCCTCCCCCTTGGTGAGATGTCGTGAGTTTTAACTTGCCCCCTCACCCCCCCCTAATCTCACGTGAGATTTCTCAAAATGCGTAGTTCAGTGTAAATACGTTAATCTGTGCTTGATTGCGTTGGATTAATTTAAAAAAAAAACATAATTTGCTTAAAATTAATTTTATGGAATATATATGAATAAATATTATTGAGTAGGATATAACCATTCTTCTTTTTAGCGTGTCGATGGCAATCTAAATTGTGTCGGCCCAGAACTGAGCTACTAGTTTGGCGCCTTCAGTAGCATAATTAAATTTAACCATTTAATGGGTTAATGGACGCCCCCTTACTGCCTTTTGCTGACAATTAACAAAAACACAAATTAACCAAACAAAATCAACCGTACCCTAACACCGTAAAACTCGCAACACATCAAGACTGCTTCCAGCAACTGTGAATGCCTCCTACTATTTGTTCGCTGCAATCGTGCGCGCAGCAATTACTCCGTGTTCGCGCTTACAGTGTGCACACCGGATTATGAGTGATTTATTACAAGGATACGTGAGTTTCGTGCCGGTGGTAGGGGTGCCTTTTTAATGTATTTTTTTTTGTATTTGGTTGGTGTATTAAATTGTGGGATGAAAGAATTAGTGGTTTTTTTTTTGGCGCGGGCTGAGTACCTAGTAAAAATCAAGTTGCATGTGTGAAGGTTTCTGCAATGGGTGAAACAGCGGAAAACCGTCTGTTAAGTTGTAGGTACCATACCGAAAGTGTACAGTTTTTTTTTTCTGTTAGGACACTCTTAACAGTTTTGCTGCTAAGTTCAAAAAATGCATTTTTACTAGTATGCGCGCCATAACCCGCCTCCCGAGTCGTCTTTATTCGTACCTATACTACGTATAGAGACGATTCGGGAGGCGGGTTATGCGCACACGAATTAATTATTGTTCGACCCATATGCCTATGTATATATATGCTTAACACGGATGCAAATTTTACAGATTTTTAGTTGCCACCCTAGCCTAGTTAAGAAAAAACTGAACTTTTACTGATGCGACGATAGCTTCAGATGTTGATGCACTTACAAACGCCCAGATTTGTGAACGTGGACGAGGGGAATGAAGTTTGTAATTATCTATCATAGGTCGTTCTTTACTTTCTGACTACCCCCAAAAGAAAAAGGCTTGAGTTTATGAAGTAGATACAGTTTATTTGTTCTAAATTCAATAATACCACCAGCTAAGACATCATCATCTCATACACCTCAAAAACCAGCACTTGGACACCTCACCTTCAGAGGTAAAATATCCTAAATAGTAGCGTCCGAAAACGGTAAAGTCACAGGCATTCGCCAGAGGGCGTTACGTGCTTCGCCGCATCAACGCAGGATTACCCCACCCTTGGGTAATAATGAGCTAATAACGTTTTTTTTTTTGTAAAAGAAGCTAAATGTTGCTCGACAGATGGGATGCTAATTATTCATAGTACTGTTGTTGGGAGCATTTGGTATGAAGTGTATTTAATTAGTTGTATGTATGTGGAATATACAAATACATACCAGGTGTTGAAATGGCTTATCGATTTTCCGCAAAAGGTAATCTTCTCCCGTTCTTTTAGATTGCAAAGGCTATTGAGTTTAAAAAAAAAACATACTTTGGTATGATACTGAATGAAAGGCGATATAAGACTGCCTGGAAGATAGTCTGATCACGGCCACACACGGATGTCATTGCTTTTATGTTTGAAGCTCGATTGTAGCAATGTTTATCGACTGGATTGAGTGGAATTATGTGCTTACAAAGTGGATTATGTCTTACATCTTCTATCACCTCAAAAGGATTGAAAGATGTTGAGAAATGTGGACATAGACACGCTGCAGACCATCAACGTAAAGGTGATAACAAATAACCAACAAAAATAGTGCCTTTTTATTACTGAACTAAATAATCAATTACTATCAAACAAATCCCTACTTAATTTTAATATTTCGTAGGTACTCCTACATGCCTGCCGGAACAAACAAACGCAAGATAGTGCCATTTAACTGCCACAATCTGCACAAACCACCCACCATATTATGTCAGACGGCAAAACGCGGAACTAACTTCCAACTCCATACATATTAGACATTTTTCTTTGCAACTAGCGCCACCCCGGAGTTTCAAGATATATTGGTCGTGTACGGTCCCCTTGCATCATTACTGGTATCAGACAGTACGATCTAAACGGACCAATTATGCTGTGTTTGAACTAATGATATCAGATGTAAAGGGACATCAAATGGTTGGCCTTTTATGCTTTGTTTTGATTTAAGGAGGCTAATTGCCCTTCGAAAATGATGATGAGAATGGTGGGAGATGTCTTGAAAAGTCAAAAATGCTAATAAGATTGTAGTTAGTTTTGCAGGAGTGGAAAAAATCAATAGATGTTGGAAATGGTGTATGTATTATTGTAATAGCAGACCAACCAACTCACGCCTTTTTAAATCTGGACTTAGTTCTTTTTGCACTTGTACTACGTAGTTTGATGTACTACACAATTATTTTCGCAGCAACACAGCAATCATCATTCTCCTGCCCTTATCCTAATTTATTTGGGGTCGGCGCAGCATGTCTTCTTCTTCCATACTTCTCTATTACTTGTCATCTCATCAGACACCTCCTTTCTTGCCATGTCATCCTTCACACAGTCCATCCATCGTTTCTTTGGTCTTCCTCTACTCTTAAACCCATCCACATTCATACTCAAAACCTTCCTCAGAAATAACATTGGCAATCTTTCAGCGATACTTCACTGAACAAACCTCCATCAATCACTGAAGTGTGATTTAAAGCAAGATAAAACCGCTAAGATCCGAATTTACGGTTACATTTTGTAACACATCGAAATTTTTCGCAATTGACACCCCCGTTCACAACGCATTCGATTTTTAAACTCCCGTTTTACCGCCATGTTCATAACGGTTTCCTTAAAAGCTTTCCAAGTACTTAACAACTCGCGAAACAATCGAATAATTTGATTTTCAAATTTCAAAATCAGAACGTAATTTGATTGGTAGCGCTAATGCTGTATCCGTGTTGGTATAAATTGAACGTTTGAATGAATTAGAATTCAGTCGAGCGTTGCTCTTCGACTACTGTGGTCGGAGATTTTATTAAGTTTATTTTTTAATGGCGTTTTGGGTGGCTCACATTAAGATGGATTATATTCACGTATTAGATGCGCTATCTCGAGTTAATTGAAACTTAATAATCTACGGATTTCCTCCGCTTGCTTGATAAGACTGATGGTCATTTTATAATGTATTAACTAGATTATAATAATGAGTAGGTTTATTAGGCAAGGTGCATGGAATGCTGATTTAGATGTTCAAGTTAAATAAAGTGATATTGGACAACGCATTTTACACGTAAACCATAATAATTAAGACGGAGGCCTTGAATTTGAAGGCATGATAGCCAAACGTAATGAAATACAGTTAAAATTTACAAGACTAAGTACTACTTTCTAGCCTATTAATAAAATAACATAATCTGAAATCGGTTTCACAAAAGAATTTATTATTAAACAGTTTACAGGCCGGACGGATGAACGTTTAGCCATAAAGAAGGAAACTACATCAATCAACAAGAAAACTGGAAAACCGATTTCCCCAACAAATTCTGGCGATAGTGCACAATGCGACGGGGGTAGTCATTTTATTATATTCTAGGTACTGTGAGACTGCGGCGTCGAAGGACTTTTATCCGCGGACGACCTAGATCACCGAAACATTTATTATCTAGCGAAATGAAGGGGATACAAGTATCATGTTCCTTGAGTAATAATAATCTGCAAAAGGCCTACTTGAGGCAACAAATCAGCACACACACATCCCGCACTCATTAAACCCGACAAATGTCCCTTGTCTGCGTAAACCATCGAACTTAATAGTGTTAAATATGAAGAAGAAAATTCCAACTCATCATCATCCGCTAGCCTAGCCTTTTCCTAATTATGTTGGGGTCGGCTTCCAGTCTAACCGAATGCAGCTGAATACCAGTATTTTACATGGAGCGATTGCCTATCCGACCTCGACAACCCAGTTAGTACTGGATAATACTGGTGGTCAGACTTTCGTTCCACTGACTACCCGAAATGACCGTCAAAGATCTACAAATGACAGCCGGGACCAACGGCTTGATGGTCACTACACAGACCAATCTTGGTAAGTGCGCCTTACCCTTGAAGATCGATCGGAGTTGTTTTTATAATTTGGCAATTATGAAGAAGACTTCCCAACATACCTGCACTCTACTCTCGGGGAGGTTGATCTTGAGTGCAACCTCCTCCCTCATGAAGATGTCAGGGTATCGCGTCTTGCCGAACAGCGCTTCGAGTACGTCCAGCTGAGCACGCGTGAAGGTCGTCCGTTCTCTTCTCTGCTTGCGAGGGTTCACGCCTGGGGACAAAGAGATGAGGGTTAATGGAGCTTAAGGCTGGTGGTCAAATATTTAGAAAATTTTAAAATAATCTTTTTTGTTAAGGGATTCGAAAACTTGATAACTGTCGCAACTACATGTAGCCCTGAGCGAGCAGAAAGCCGCCGTAGGAGACCTCGTGGAAGATAGCGGGACGAGCTGGGCAAAACCAACGACCAATGAACCGTAGATAGACCTGCTTTGATAGAACTAAAGGCCGGGCGTGGGGAGAGGCCTGTGTCCAGAATTAAGACGATGCAGGCAGTCATAGTATCTGTACCTGATAATAAACTTAAAATTGTTCCAGTCTAAACGAATTGAAATACTAATGACTTATAGTCAGGACGGTTCGAATCTAGTGACGACTGATCCGAATGGATATAGAAAAAGGTGAACTTAGACAAAACTGATAATAAATAAGTGTCTGTGCAATGGACCGACAAGAGGCGGAAGGTGGAGCTCAGGGTGGAGAGGTTTATTTTATTTTTACATTTAATCAATTCAGCCAATTGCTTTAAGCACGTTGTTGGACATAGGCCTCTCCAAATCTGCGTCACAAAGGGCGTTATTTAGCGTATCCAGTCTGTCCCAGCCAACAATTTATTGTATACCGTAAAGGTGAAGGTCAACTTTGTATGGACCAAAAACCCAGAAATCTACAAGCAATACCAATTGATTCCTTTTAATGTGACGAATAATCCTGTCTGGGTAACTACCCCTAAATCCATGCAGGACGGCAGCTACAGGGTGCTAAAGTTTAGATAAAACCTAAATGCGCGATCGATGTGAAGAGAACTTGTTTTTCCCCATATTAATTATTCCCCATATTGACTCATAAAACGCGTAAAATCAAAGGTGTTAAAATAAAATATTACGATAGACATGAACAGCTAAGTTATCTCATTAAAAAACATTTGATAGATCGCCAGGTTTAGAGACAAATCTCACAGTTAGACATAATTCATATGAAAGTATTCAAACCAGTTTGCGACCGCGAAAACTAAGGATTGATAAATTTGAGAATATTTGTAATACAGTGCTTTCATTAGAAGAACATAAATATGAGGCTGTTGTAGATTTCGATAATGGAAAAAGTGGAAAAGCTCAAGCTGACATTGAGAGTGAGGATTTTTGAAGCCGACAAGAATCTAGCTAAACATGATAATAAATGTCATCGACGCAATATTGTAGAACTCATGAATAAAACTTTCGATCCTAAAGGTAAGCCTCCTGAAATACTAATGAAGAAATACAAAGTTATACATAAAACTACTGTTGCTAAATTATACTAAGTTATAGCAGTTGACCTCAAGATAATGTCACTGGCTAGTACTAATAAATAGAGGCTATTTTTGCTAACATAAAATAGAGCTTTACGAAGTTTTTGGAACGAAGAATGAAAAAATAAGACTAAAGAAAAAGATCATGAAAGGTCATCTAAAGATTATAAATTCTTTTGTTTGCTTAATTTTTGTAATATTATATTTATGAAGACAAACAAAAACTTTTCGATAATCCTAATATTTTTATGATACCTTTGTTTAATATTAGTTTCAAATAATTTAGTTTTAAGAAGCATTTCGGAGTCCCATAGTTTTATTACACTTTTTACGATGGATATTAAGTTTTATAACAATCTTCGGAACTCTTATATTACGTGGTATAACTTATGCAACAAAACAAATTATTTATATGATATTTTATGTCTAAAACGATATCAATAAAAAGTCATAAAACTCTTCTACATATTTTGTATTCATAGGTTGGTTCCATAGTGTTATGCCTGTGCCACTTTTACTAGTAATTTTTAATCTGTTCTACTAAGATTAGAGAAGTTGTCACAACCTTATTTAGTAATAAAAGTAGACTAAATCTGTGTTTAAAATAAAAGTCGAAGGTTTTAAAGTTTTGTATTAAATTGGATTTGCATTATAAATGTTGACATTTTTACATAAAATTAGATGGTAGGCGTGTTTTTAAACTTTGATGTAAGCGAAAATGAAAAATTAAACCATGAACGTGAGTGTCAAATACTTCACTAAAGAAATGTCAGAATGGTAAAAGCGGGAAGCTTTTACCATTTTGTAAATCAAGTCAAGTCAAGTCCAAGTCCTTCCAGGAGTTTTTATCCCGCTCCGCCTGGAACCAGCTACTATACATTATGCACTCGATAAATGTTTTAAACAGATCACCATAAACTAAGCCAGAATTGATACATGAATAATAAAGCCCTAAATGAAAGCAAAACTCAAAGGGCGATTTTAATAGAAAAAAGAACAACCACTTATAACTAACAGCTTTTAATAAAAGCTCTCATCTAGAAAACACCCACAAGTAAAAACGCATAAATTACAAACGCATTCAACTAGAATTAATAATTGAAAGATAACGATCCAACTATCTACAGCCAACTAATCGATTACTCGGATCTTAGTCGATTATCAAGTCCCATCTCTATAGCCACTGGTTTTTCCCGCATACCATGAATATTAATATTGAAATGACATTAATTGTTCAAGTCATCATAATAATATAACAGGCTTCTGTTCAGACACTTTCATTGATTTTTTGTCTATCAAATTTCATGGTGATGAGAATGAAGTTGTTTATTATGTGGCTAAAATAGATGGAATATGAGGAATATGATATATGACTATATTTTGGGAGGTAATATTTTAATTAAAAGAAAAATTAACTTAATGGTTGATTATCGCGGACAGTGAGGCGAAGATGCGGCAGACCACGAACTACATTTCGGATGGAACTGGATAGGTTCTATCAAAACTGGAAGAAGGACATGAGTAGGTCTACAATAAATGGAAGGTGTGAAGGGAGGCGTTTGCGTAGACGTGGGATAGTAACGGCTAGGAAAAAAGAAACAAAGACTCGTGACTGAATCTGATGGCTTGACAAAGACTGATTTGATGTTCATTTCAAACAGGCAGAATTAGTGATGAGGGAAATATTTATAGTCCAGGCCAGGTGAAAAGACATTCATCCGGACGCCCGGAGCGAAGAAGGCTCTGACCCGGAACTGTGTTAGAATTTTAGTGTTAAAAATTAAGAAGTAATTCATCATTGTAAGTCACTGAAAATATAATCCTTCGACAATTTTATTGATGAGGTCAGTGAAAGGATTCAGTGGCTAAGCTGTTTCAAATTGAAGAATATACTCAGACTATAAAGCAAGTTTTTAAGATGTCCATCAATCAATTTAATTAAACGCATTATATTGAAGGCAAGTGCAGATTAAATAGATAGATCACTCTTTATTATGGAAGATATTGCTGATGAAATTAAAGAAAAATGATTAAATGATAGCGAGACAGCTGATAGAGGGAAAAATTGAAGAAAAAAACGTGTTGGATCGACCTCAAGTAACATGGGACAAGGGCAGCATTATGGCTGATATGATAAGATTTTAAATAAAACTCGATTAATTATGCTAGTGAAATCTACAATGAACTTACAAAGCCAGAGACTTTGTGGGACAACTCCCGTATCTTTCACAAAGTACAAAAAAAAAAAAAACAAAAAGAATGGACCAAAAAATGACACAATGAGAAAGGAATTTATCCGCCATTACTCATCTAAACACATGTAAGACAAACAAATAAACCAGGTCATACGTCCACTAATACCTTGTAATCCTCATAGAAATTAAAAATCATTAACAAAACTAACCATAAGTCACCTCCAAATTACATCCAACAGGGTTGTAAGTCACAAAGTTCAATGATAAAGATAAATAGTTTTGACGCATGTTTTTGACATGTGTTCTTATGAATGGTCAAAGACAGACTGCATGTCGCGAGCTCGCGCTCGACGCTTTTGTTTGCCATAGACAACTGGGCATAGAGTCTAGACTAATTCTTTATTTTCGGTTATGGAATGTCTTCGTGAATGGGATTAGATTTGGTTGGTTTTTGGGACTGATTTGGTTGTTATTGTTTGGAAGATTATTGACTATAAACTGGGTAGAAAGCGACTTGATGTAGTGCATTTCTTCTTCATTTATTTTGGCCTGGTTGAATGTTTGATCCTTTTCCCCAGGACCACTAAACTCGGAGCGATTGGTTTAGTTTCTGCAATTTATTGGGCAGGTTTTTCATGATAGCATCTGATTAAGTGGCTGTGGCAACAGTACCTAATGTAGGTATCTAATAACATGTCTAACAATTTGAGTAGGTATAGCTTTGGGTGCATGGCATGCTAATTATTATTGCATTTCCTGCATGTTCATATATTTGCGGGCGGCCGGCGGTGCTGCATCCTGCACCCAGGCCTGGATCTTTTTCGCGGAATTAAAACTGCACAGTTTGCATATCATTCAATATTTCCTCATACTTAGCTTCATACTTCATGCCCTATCATTGATGCAATAGGATAATTTGGGGTCGACATATAATGTCTTCTTTTCAATACATCTCCATTGTCCGTCATCTTAGAAATCATACCTATTTTAACAATTTCATCTGACACACAATTACCCGACGCATTTACCAGCAGCCATCAAAAAAATCTTTAATAGTTGGTTACATAGCTAATTAAAACTTAAATTATTCAAGTCCGAGACGATCACTGACTTCTGTATGAAAGTGGTCTGCGTAAACAAGATATACTAGATATTGGTGTACTAGTCTGAGCTAGTTCCTGTTTTACAAGATTTCGCAATTCCTAGATAATGTTTAGGTTTACTAACACGAATCTAGAATGGATGGAAGTATTTTAGAAGGCAGTTCTTTAAACATAGTTGTTGCCTTTGGCTCTACTCACTATACACACACACACATATAATTTTAACCTTGATTTTAGGTTTTTCGTGCTGGAAGGTACACCGTTAGAAGGCCAACAACAAGATGGATCGCAGATGGATGGTATTCTCTAGATGCGCGAAGTACAGGACTGGTGAACAAGACCACCCTTGGAAGAGTAATTATAGCAGTAGATGTAGTTCGGCTGTTGTGATGATACGGCCATATTTCATGCCAAACATTGCGATCTTTTTCAATTATTAACTGAACGACTTTCATGGCTTTTAAGTCTTCGTCTATTTTAGTGTCAATCTTCGAAGTATTTAAGATTTTCTTGTGAGAAAAATAATCTAATTAGTTTCGAACTTCCCCATGAAATTGGAATCGTAAGCTAAATAACAATTAGTGCCTAGATTTAAACAGCGGTTCATATAACTTCAAACCCATTTTGAAATTAAAAAAGTCGCGTTCGAATGTACCACTAAAAGCGGCCAAAGAATCAAATATCAAAAAGCGCATATCACATTTTAATATCACAAAAATAAATTCAATCTACTATTTATAACAATTCGCTAAAAACTGATAATAGCTCCGAAACGGATTAAAAATATAAAAATAATACAATATCCATTTTGGAACGCTCGCGATACCCCATTGTGACTATCCAAACAAACATTCATACGAAATCTGTCACATGTTGAAAAGTAAAAATGTATTCATATGCCTGTCTCTTTTACTCATATAAAATTGGGGCGAGTTAGAGAAAGATGGATAGATTTCAATTGTCATTTGACAATGGCCACAGCGCTAATCCTAGTGACATGGCGGATTTAGGGTTCCGTAGTTATATTATAAAACCTTTGAGAGTTATACACATGGTGTTGTGGATATTTGTCGTTCGCGCCCGTTTTCAACAAATGTATTATGGCTTTTATTGTAATGAATATGGGGCAAGGATGTTTGTACTGTTTCTCTTTGTGATCTGCTAAATGGGTTACGAGAAAATGGGTTAAATGATCTCGTGTCCATTGGTTTCAGATTGAAAGCTGCGTCGTCAAAATTTTGACTATTCTTATCTATACCAAGCTAACTGAAAACTTTTGTTATCTTGAAGTATGAAATTTTGGTAGAAAATTTAAAATTGCAGCTCAACTGCTTAATTTTGAGGGGACTTTTAAAAGGTATGACTTAAGTTTTCGGTAGGATAAGTCAGTCCCAATACATCTTTGATTTTTCTATCATCGTTACCTATTAGTGCTCTTGCTGATAGCATGTCATCATGATACAATTTAAATGCTTTTGTATCTAGATAAGAATCATCTTCCCAATCAAAAATCTCGAACTTTATACCATGTACCATATTACCTATGTTCAACAAATAAATACTTTGACTTTGACTTTGAATCCTCAGTATTCTTGTCACGATGAACTTAGATTTAAAAACTATTCCGAATCCCACGTCGTCTCTTACTTTAACATCATTTAAATAAATTCCACCTTCTTCCCCATTGTCTAAATAATGTTCGTTACACTTTTTTCTCCCATCGACCGCATCATGGGTCGATTGCTTTCCGATAGCTACTGCTCTCTTAATGGTGGAGTCGTGTTTGGGCTCCTGTTTCTAATCCGAGGAGATCTGGACGATAGTCGCCTGTTTTTGTAACGTGGACGAATTACTGAAATTTTTGGGTTGCTGGTAAAAACTTTGTTGAGGCGTGGACTTATCATTGGATATGTTGATTTGATTGATTAGATTTGTATTTTTTATGTTAGGTGTTGATAATACAAGGTGTAGTTTTGCATCCTCGTCAAATTCAAGGAAGTAACTATGCTAATGATTCTCGACCCGAATCAATAGTAAAATGGATACCTAAGTAATTTTTTTTTTTTTTTTAATATCGGAAATCTGTAAGTGTACACCACCGTATTAAATCGCGGCCCATCTAATACAAATATAACCGCGCTTTCACATACACAAACAAACGCAGACGTTAATTAGATAAACGGGTGATTCTCTACTTTTGAGAAGAGCTTCATTCTGAACAAGTGTCAAATTAAAACAACTAAAAAAATCAACGTTTATTATTATTGACCAGGTACCGTAACTTAAATTGATTATTTACTTCTTCTACGACAACCTCCTGAATTTTAATGAGGATGCAAAACTACACCTTATATAACTAGTTTATTGGTAAAACAAGTTAAGGTATAAGCTATTTTTTTTTATCATCATTTTAGGCAGATAGTGTCTGTATTATGCGAATCTGCTCTTCCATAGCAAGACATATATACACAAAAAGCATAACATATAATTTTTATGCTAAAACTACATATATTAACATTAACTTAAATCAAATGTGTGTATGACTGAGTGTAAGTATGTGTGTAAGTAGGTATGATGATTGTAAAAACACTTAATGAATGTTGGATACGTAGAATTTCGAGTAGCAGCGATGGATTCAGAGTTGCGATGTTGTAATGTAGTTGGTGCCAACTGCCAATTGTTTGCAGCGAGACTTTTGTGGGAAGTCTTAAAATTGTGAGACTTTGAAAACATTTAACCGCTATGCTGTTCAAATTCTTCTGCTTCTCACCAATCTGTTACTAGTGGCATTGATATATTTTGCTCCTTTTGGTTTCTTTTGCAGGTTCTAGAAAAGGACCAGTCTTTCTTTGTGATGATGCATAGGGGAAGACTAATTCCAGCAGTGGATAACTTTCGATGGACATAAGAACGAAATCAGAACTTTTTCGTTTGCAAAACAACAAAAAAAATAAAAACTTAAAAAGCAACCAAACATCACACCACATAAAAATAAATCGTGGAGCTAATTCGCCGAGTACATAAAGGGGCCAAACGCATTATTTTCCCGTTTTTCACGGCGTTTGACCCCGACCCCGTCCCTGTCCCCGGAGAATGGAGGAACCCTAATGACGTGTAAAATACCATTGAGGGTAGTCCACAGCTGCAGGGGATTATAAAATGTCATCTTTGTCATCAATAGAATAGGAGCTGTTTTAGATTGATTTGATTTGCATTTTTTTGGGGTACTGGTCAGCGAAAAAAATAATTTCTATTTAAATTAACATTCTTTGTATAGATTTTTATTTTGCCTACGAAAAGTTTTGAAGTTCTTCAAAATCAGCAATTAAATCAAACTGCCATTATTTTACTATGTGGTCAGTTATTATTATTTCCAATAAAAATAAATAAATTATTAACATAAATTAATTAAAAGCAAACAAAGCAAGAACACGGAACGCAACATTTCAAAGCCTTTCTCTTAAAATGGCGGGAACGTCAACTGTCACGTTGACACTTCGGAGGGGGCTTTAATGGGCGCGTTCGGATTTAAACCGGATTGTTATTTTAGAGGAACATTCGTGCCGAGGGTAAGTTACCAAACATCCTATTTGATTAGATGTGCACTGTTACTTTTAATACAATGATTTTGAGATGCGTGATCAAAAAATGTATGGGATTTTTTGGATTTGACTGAATGTTTATTGTAGCTTTTTTCAAAGTTGAATCTAGCCTAGCTTATGGTGGATCCACACAGCACGGCGGTAAGCACCGGCGGCCGTGCCGCCGTCCTAGCCACCGGCTTTATGTGCGGCATTCGCAACAAAGCCGGCGGCATACTGAAATATGACTTGTAAGATTCATAGCCGCGCCGGCGTCCGCCGGCGGCACTTACAGGCGGCTTTGCTTGTGGTCAAGCCGACGGCAGTGCCGCCGGGCTGTGTGGGTTACTCTTCATCCGTCTAGCTTTTACCTAGTACATGTATTAACTTCGTACCTTTTCTCAAGTATGTCGGAGTCTGCTTTCAATCTGACTGTACGCCACTGGCCACTTTTTATCTGAATTCCACAACCTTAACTAGGTTTTTTAGTGGTGGGTAACAAGGTACTGCTTGGCAAGACTAGTTGTCTCACTTTTGGATTTCTGACTATAAAATGACTGTCAAAGATCTTCAAAAAATACTCGGCCAATGGATTTACATTCTCTCTTTTTAGACTTCTGTAAGTGAGTAACTGTCGAAAATTTTGAAACAACGGAAAATTATATTGGGCTTTCCAACTAATTAACATACAAAATCAAATATTATATACCTTTCTATATGCATATAGCAATATCCCATATAATAAAATAGGTAGCAACTAGCAACACCCACTGAAACGAGGGTTGCCAGCCTATAAATCATGTTAACACATAAATTGCGCTGGCAACTCTGCCGCAGGGGTGCGAAACATGACAAGTTGTGATAGATTACTGAAGGGAAAATAGGGCCTAGTAACTGGGGTATATTGAACCTTAAGACTAAAGTAGTAAGAGTGATGATAATGGTAATTTGTACAGTATGCAATGAGTTATTTTATTACTATGATAATGTAGCAGCCCTGCCTTAGGGGTGGCTAACCGAATTGTTGGTAAATTGAAATATATCTAATAAATTATTGCTTATTTGTTACACTCCGTAGTAGGGGTGTGGATGGACTATAATGAATGTAATAGATGTATGGGAGAGTAATAATTTCTTCAGTGGATTCAAGACGTTACCGAAGATAAAAGGGTCTTTGGAGGCACACATAAGCATTTAAGTTGGATAACATAATCCATAACAATCGAAATGACATTATTAATTCAATTGAAATCGCTCTAAATTAGTTCGATAAAAAAAGTAAAAATATTATGTTATTTTTATTGATTTAATCATCTGCATTCTGCATCAAAAATGCAGTATATAAGCTTTTCTGCCCTTTATAATAATGTTTCTTATTTTTTTTTAATAAGTAGGTACCTTTTTTGTGTCTATAAAAATATTGTTATTCTTATATTCTTAGTATCTATTTTTTAAGTTAGAACTTTTACCACAGCACTAGAAAATGGTTTCAATCTTACTTGTTACAAAGATTCTACCCAAAATTAGTGCCAAAAATACTTACAAACAAAACCTAAGGATCTTAACCACCAGACAAGGACCTCCGATATACCTCTTTCTTTCCCACACAGAGGATTAACTTATCGTAGACTTCCACGATAAACATGTTACGAGTGGGCTACCGAGATAAGGGCGGGGTTCGATTCCCGGTTGCGATTTATTCCTTTAATGACGTAGCAAGTAATGGGGGTGTTTTGTTTTCGTATCTAAAGGAGGTAGTGAGGTGGGTAATTTGTTTTTAGTGGATTTTAGAGTGGGTGAATGAGGAGATTTGATATTTTTTAGGTTACGAAACAAATATGAAAATCAACCTTCACCATGAGTTTGTCCGTCTGTCACAGAGGTTTTTCTCAAGATCTGAGCAACGAAGGAAATTGTTGTTTTTTGATGAATGAGAGAAATTGGATTTCGCTCTATTTCTTGATAATCGAAATCGTTTTCCAAATGTGGTAATTATCGGAATTGTTGTAACTGGTAGGTAATATTTCGATAAGATATTTTGATAGCTAGCAGATTAAAAATAACATTCCAAAAAATGGCAGAAGAAGGCAAGATGGCCGAAGTCAGAAACAGTTTAAAGTTTTGCGTAATAAAGGGATGCATAGGTAATTAAGCATTAATTGCATTTAATAATTAAGTATTATTCTTCCCTGTCAAAGTTAGCTGCCATAGGAGTATTTTTTTCATATTTGTTTTCGGGTCAATTTCTCCTCCCTCCAACCCTTGCATAAACATCAAAAATTCATCACGAACTATCAAGTCATCCTCTCAATTATGAACGGTAAATATATTCAGTGCGAATTGCTGTGCAAACAGATAAAAGTGAACGCGTGGACGACACGTGCGCTCCCCACGCCTGCTCACTTACGACTGACGGTTTCAACGACCATAGGTAATGAAGTTTCCGTTTTCTGAATTTTAATTTTGAAAATATTTGTGAGGGTTTTGAGGGTAGTGTGCGCGTGTGATGTCATTTTCGATGGCAGAACTTAGGTGGAAATTATAAATAGCGTATAAGGAAATACTTATATACAAATAAAAAAATTAAGTATCTGTTTGTAATTTCAAAATAACAGTTTTTTACTGAATGCATATGAAAGTATAAACGGTACTTATAAAAAAAACAAATCTGCCTGTTTGTTCCGGCTAATCTCCGAAACGGCTGGAACGATTTTCGGAACTTTTACTGGCAGCTAGCTGATGTTATAAGGAGTAACTTATGCTTTTATTTTAGAAAATGGGTTCTATGCAAAAAAAAAACCAACTGAAATTGTTAACAAAATCCGATTCAAATAGGGAAGTAATATTTTATAGTAATTTCAGGCGAACGAAGGTAGCGGGCAACAGATAGTTACTCATAAATATATAAACATTGATTCAATTAGTAACAGACACATAGGCCATGTGTGGCTACACCGTATCACCAACACGGTGACACGTCACACGGCACGTGTATTAGTAGGCACATGTTAGGAGTGTGTCGCACCAAAGTGATGCGAATACACGGTGTTTTCTTAACAAAGGGGTCTGTTGGACCCCACCTCTAACGTTCTAAATTGCAGAGTGTGTAATAGGTCTTTATTTCATAAATTCTATGTTACGTGTTCAACTCAGTGCCGAATAAACAAGCAAAGCTGATTATTTTTCTTTTTTGCGCTTATTGCGTAACCTGGTGTCAGAATTTTTATGACGCTCATGGGCCTCTGACTTGGCTTTACATGCCGTCGAGAAATATCTCTCAGGCATGCTGGTTTCCTCACGATGTTTTCCTTCACCGAAGCAAGTGATAATTATACAATACGCACATGAATCCGAGAAATCAGAGTTGCGTGTCATGGGTTCGAATTCGACGATTATGACTTGGCAGTCCGATGGTCACACCACTAGGCTATCACTGCTAGGTGAAGTAATAGTAATAGCTGAAGTAAAGGTCCGTAACAGTTACCAACACAGGCACACGGCCCCCCCACACGTGTAAAAAGTTGGCGTATGTTTAGGAGGAGTGTGTGCACTAAGTGGTGACCATGCGAGGTGTTTTCTTACCACATTTACTGATGTAGCCAGTGGCATGGCTAGTGGACAACAATACGGCAAACCCATAAGTCAAGTAGACTCTTCAGAAACCCTGACATCATGAAGAGTAGTAAGTTATAAGGGCAAACCAAGTTTTTAGGCTTGTATGAAAATACCGCTACTAGCTGTCGCGGGGTCTTTCGGACCCCAGCTCTGGCTTCCTATTGCTCTAGCACTACTTAGACATAGTTCATGATCACTTACAACAGTTATATGGATATTATTAACCGACTTCAAAAAAAGGGTTCTCAATTCGGTTGTATTTTTTTTGTGTTTGTTACCTCATATCTTCGTCATTTATGAACCGATTTAAAAATTCTTCTTTTATCTGAATGGATATACTTCCCGATTGGTCCCATAGAAATTTCATCAAAATCGGTTCGGTAGTTTGGTTTTTAAATCAAAATTGCTGGAAAAAATATGTCATCCATGTAAAAGAAATTGCGAAATTGATACTTGACAAGGATTTGTGTGTGATAGATACGATAAGAACTAAAAAGGGATATGGCAAAAAAGTCAATGAAACAAACAATAGTCACCGACTTCCGAAAGTAAAGTTATTTTCCATTTTTTTTTTTGTGTTTTTAGGAAGTCGGTTATTTTTTTTCATAACTTCTTATGAAATATTTACGATACTTCTTAATTTACTATATGCTTTAGATATCAACCAATCAATCGCATGGATACGGGGAGGTACCTACTATTAAAAACACCAACATCGCTAAAGTTAAAAATCTAAAATTGGAAAATTACTCATTGGAGTGGATACTGAGTTTTAAATACGTTTTTCTGTTAGGAATGTGTTATGTGCTGTTAAAAGTTAGGATCAGTGAATTAGGTAGTACCTATTCTAACCAAAATTTCTAGCCGAAGATCTCGCATCTTTACTAAATGGGATTAGAAACCTATAGCCGTTAACGAGGGATTTTTAGTTTAGATGCGGTTAAGTAATTTGCATAAAGTTTTAGATTTCAATATATAAAAAGATCGGTGTCGCTGACAAAAGCATTTGGCATAGCATGCTGCCTCTTGAAGCAAGCAGAAAAAAAGAATTTGATGCACCCTTTTACTGTAGAATTTTACTTACGAAATAAGTGATTTTAAGGGACTTCAAAATGATGAAAGTTATTATTTCTCGGAAAGAAAAATGAAAATTATTGAGCTAAGGAAAATCATAAGAATGTGATGAACTTACTCCAACTCCAGGGCTTTTCATACTGATCTGGGGATGAAGGAAAAATATATATTATCTTCTTGTTTAATGAGGGTAGTCATGAATTAAATTAGTTGTAAAGAGGGTCGGTTAGAAACTTTAAACAAATTAATTTCGTTTTAGGTAAAGAATAGGCTAAGTTTAAGAAAAGTAGGTATTGGCAGTTATTTAGATGAT
The DNA here is from genome assembly GCA_964057025.1 of Standfussiana lucernea. Taxonomy (NCBI): domain Eukaryota; kingdom Metazoa; phylum Arthropoda; class Insecta; order Lepidoptera; family Noctuidae; genus Standfussiana; species Standfussiana lucernea. Next base: position 9,058,205 of record OZ059810.1, read on the forward strand.
ATTTCTCGTATTTTCTATTGCCCTTTGTTCCGAAATAAAGCAAACAAACATGCATAAAAACTTGGACACAAATGCCTTACCGGAATTGACTAATTTTACAAGCTTAGCAAAATCCTTATCAAAAGTCATTATTTAAAATTAGTCTCAAAAACAGCACTTTTTGAACGTAAAAATTACCGTTTTTTTTTAAGTTTTGGCTGGAGAGTATAGTGTCTGAACATTTCTGCATACAGAGAAATCTGTAAAAAGCACAATAACATTCTAGCTAGTAGCTAAGTAGAAGAAAAAACCTGGAAGACAAAGTAAAAAACCACCAAAACTTTCCCGGTACAATTTAGCCTAAACACATCGAGAGGAAAACTTAAAAAAATATCGCAACATCCACTTCACACCCTCGCACACATCCTGGGGACGTTTGCACCCGAGGGTGATGCACTTGCCAAAAAACACAAACAATCACTAAAAACAGTTTTCTGAGCAAACACAGTGTTGACTTTACAATTAGCGGCGGGCGCTGGGTTGGGGCACTTGGGGTACAAAACAACCCCGGAGTGGAAATGTATCGTTTTGCTTATTAGGGGCCTTGAGGCGTGTTGGAGTGCTTTTCAAAGACACGTGTTGAAATAATAGGTTTGGAGTGTGGAAACGATCTTATGATTTTGTTGAGAGAATCTTATTGGTAAGAATCTGTTCGTAGATCACACGCAAGTTTGAACACACATTTTCTTTATCGTGTGGTTAGTGCTTAACCTAGTGTCAGAGTTTTTATGCCGGCCATGGGTTGCTGACTTGGCTTTACATGCCGTCGAGATATATCTCTCAGGCGTGCTGGTTTCCTCACGATATTTTCCTTCACCGAAGCAAGTGATAATTATACAATACGCACATGAATCCGAGAAATCAGAGGTGCGTGACTTGGGTTCGAACTAGAGACCCATGACTTGGCAGTCCGACGGTCACACCACTCGGCTGCCACTGCGTGTATCATTAGAGTAAAACTTCGAGATTAAAACCGTGTAGATTCATAGCCTATTAAAAGACAGGGTTTGTAACAGACTGAAGGTCCAAATTCCTTTAACGTGAACTTCCCAAAAGATGCTTTTCTTGATCATATCGACTCTTTTTGGAGGCATTTATAGTCATTCTTTAAAAATAACACCTCACTCAAGTCATGCAAAAGATCTCCCTAATGTCAAACTTTTCTTCAAAATATTGACAGCGATAGACCAAAAAACATCTAGCTATTTTTTTAGTCTATGGCCAGAGTTAACCCTGCGCGTGCCAGCGGGCGGGTCTTTAAAGCCCAGAGCATAAATAAACAGCGCCAGTGTTAACTTTCACACAGTGTCCCCTGACAAACAAACTAGAATGTTTAATTGAATAATAATGAGAGTGTGTGGATTTTGTTGTCTTAGAGGAAAATGGAGGGAGATACTTTTGAATGACAGATAATGTTAAAAGTGTTGCTTGCATATTGAAGAAGAACACTGGCGCACGAAAGATTATTAAGGAAATTCGTAATCTATGCTTCGTATTGACAAATTCTTCTACTCAAGAAAGTTTATAACGCAATGATTATTGTTGAATTTCCAAAATTATAGGCATTAAAATCAATTCTAAGTATGTTGATTAGGCTCCTGGTTTTTTTTTATTTTAGATAATTCTTAGATATTAAAATGCTGATACGACGAAAAGAGGGAGACATGAGATTCTGGAAATGTTTTTAAATTAATTTGAGTTTTCCATCGACGTAAAGGTTGCAAAGTTGAAAGAAGTTTCTAGCATAGTTACTCAAACTTAACCAACTATTTGAGCAAGACTACAAGAAGAGTATAACGTTAGTATAACGTCGCTCAAAGGATAATTGAAATGGCCGGCAAAATAATTATTCTGACGTTAAGATCGCTTACGGCTACATATTATTATCATAGTGGGCGTTAGCCACAAAAAATGGAAAGATTATTTTTTAATGGAACAAGGATTACAAAATAATTACTTTGTTTATTTGGATGTTCTTGTTATCAAATTGATATTAAGGTACGTTATATCATAATATTTTATTATAAGTGGGAGTTATTAAGAAATATTAGTAGACAAAAATCGATTGATGAATTTATTTCTGCGTTGATGTTTTTATCAAGGTTATGGGAAATAGTGAGAGACGTAAGTAATCTTTTTTTTTCTATTAAGAAAAGGCATATTCTAGAACAACCTTTCAAAAAGAATCATCAATAACATAACATCACGCCTGTAATCCTCGAAGGGTCATGCAGAGGTGTACCTTATAGTAACCCACATTTCGCCAATCATCAATAAAATATGTACAAAAAGAAAAAAAAAACTTTTTAAAACAGCTACAGTAACGCAATAGCCATTTTCTTTTAAATTATGCAAAATACGAAACAATGGTGTGTGAAATCGGGCGGAACCAACCCTCAGGATGTCGCAGCGACAAATGAATTAACCCTCCAAACGCGGCGGGGGCTCTGGAGACCCGACCGTGAAAAACCCGAGTGTCAATTTTCACACGGTTTCATTTATGTTTTTTTTTCATGCATAAAAGATTTTCGCTATTGACGGCACAGAGGTTTGATTTTTGATGTCTGAATCAACGGGAATTGGTTTTTGTGTGCGTTTTGTACTTTTTATTAGGCTAAAAATATTCTTTTGGACGTTTTCTTTATGATTTTTATCGCTGTGATAAGTAATTCACACGGTGTAAAGTTAGATGATATAGCACTGTCTATTTAAAACTTAACATAACAACACGCACGTTTCTCCGAAAGATTAGACAGAGGTGTTCCCATAATACACCTATATTTCGACACTCGCATAATGTTTAAGTCTCACCTAATACTGTAAGTCTCTCACCTGGACTCGAATTGCCATGGCTGACCTGGAAGGACCTTTCTTTGAATAGACTCCGGACACAGGTTGGGCGAAGCAAGGAAAACCTCAGGTTCAGGTGGAGATTAATAGATGGCTCTGTCCTGGACTGTAAATGTGGTGTCGCCCCACAAACGATGGGACACTTGATATCGTGTCCTGCCTGTCCTGTTGTTTGCACATCACAGGAGCTGATGGACGCTACTGAAAGTGCCAAACTCGTCGCCGAAACTCAATTTTAATTGTCATCGACACGCAGAGGAGACCTAATACTGTACCAATAATAATACTATTAATCAATTCGTACTGTAGGAACTATAATTTGACAAATATAAAGTTACGATTTCAATCATCTCGCCAATCATGATAACCATAACCAAGGCACTATCCCGCACAACGATTAATCAAATCAAATAATCATCAATAACTATAAAATTAACTGCTACTTTCCACAATCTCCGGCAGCCAGTTAAAACTGAACCTGCGGTTAACTCACAAAGTTATCTTAGGCCTTACGTTATCTCACGAAGGTAGCAAATTTTTTACACGTCATTTTACTTAAATGACAGCTCACTGATAATTGTTGACGTTGACAGGAGCACTGCATTAAGTTTTAACAAAAGCAAAAAGGTTAGATAAGTGACAAGAATTTTTTGATGGGTTCTGTGGGTTATAGTGGCGGTATTACAGAAACTATTGTAAGTAATAACGTTTAATTAAAAAAAACATAGTATGTTTTAATTTTCAATCAATGTATGGTAGGCAAGTGGCTTGGTTACATGAAATATACATATTTTATTGTATTTTAATGTTTAATGTTATCTCTTAATAGGATTAGGTATTAAGCGTGAAGATTATCTTAACAAAGTCTGTGTAAGTTACTTTCTAACTGCAATTAATGTTTAGTTCTCTGTTGCTGAGAAAATTAACAAATTAAATTAGACATTTTACAACTTTTTGATGAGTCTACGAGCAATTGAGTATAATTATTGATGCTTAGCCTTCATTGTAATTTCTATTCGTAGACGTTTTAAATACTAAATGAGAATCTACAATCCCATAGAACTACACTTTCTTTTTAACTTTTTTAATCATAAAATAAATGTTTAGCCATTAATATTTAACGGAACCCTAAAAAACAAAACAAAACAAACATGGCGGTGGCAAGATGGCGGCGCGTCAAAGGGCCGCCGCCGGTAGCCGCTCGCCGCATCGGAATTCATAAATGATAAATTTAATATAATTTATTACTCTTAGTCCGTAATTGGAGCTGGTGATATGTGACCAAGTATCATTTTGGTGTGACAATATTTTTTTCTTTACACCGGTAGGACGGCAGTAAAATTTTTATGGCAATATGTAAATTCTAGATTACCTATTTTGTATCGAAATATGCTTATTAAGTAAAAAAAATCTATTTTTATGTTTTTTACGAATAATGTTTGAGAATATGACATACCGGTAGCCTAAACTGTGTAAAGGAATTAAAATATTATAGGTTTTCTAATAAGAAATCGAAATGTTTAATATTATTATTTCCAAACCCGATTATGAAGAGACATTAAAAATTTAATGTATTACTTACGTCGATACTTATCTCGCGAAGTTCTTAAAAAAGTTAATACTCAATTAATTATGAATAATTCAAAAGCGTAAACATTTCAACATTTCTAATGGGCAGTAATTAATCAACCAATCACCGAGTCGTAATCAGAAATAAATATCAACGGCAAAATATGACATTTGACTGTAGACCAGGCGCCAATATGTTGGATGTCAAACCGTTGCGTTGACTGACAGTTAACTAAGCATACCTACTAACTTTACACATAAAAATATTTGATTATACAGATTTTACTCACAATCACAGATAAAAGTAATAAATTACTTTGACGTAACGTGTAAATTAATCTTCAGCTTCTACAAACGGTGTCAACAACTCTATAGGTATCACGAAATAAGTTGGGTTATATAAAATATGATAGTTAATTTAACTGGTCTTTCTTGGCGACACCACTTTGACCTCGAGACTCGTGTGAAGGACCTCTCGTTAATCGCACCTTCGTTTTGTCAAAGACTCCCAAATGCTCATCTTTTAGGGATTTTTTTCGTCTCTTGTTACCGTTGTGGGTCGGTTTTTGACTGTAAGGGGACCTGTGGCGGTGAAAGGGTTAAGATTTTAAGTTAGCTCTACAAGGTGTAAAACGACCCTTCACGAAGCCATCAACCAAGCATTCTCTACATCAAACTAAGTAACTCTACGCAAACACTATCGCTGGGAAACGATTTTTTTTAGATGAAGTTACAACTTATAAAAATTATATTTATAAACAAAAACGGGTCAAAAGGTTGGAACTTTTAACCTTCAATATCTCCGTAACTAGAAGGTTCGCAGGTAGGGCCGAGAACAAAAAAAAATATCGCAATGACGCGCAGAATAAGTAGCTTTTGGCTTCGATAAGGGTCTTTTTACACCCTATAATGTTATCTAGGCTTAGAATTAGATGATGCCATCACCTTCTGATGGAGTATATTCTATCTCACACACATACATTATGTTCACACTCACACACCCACACATACTCACGCTCACCCATACATAAACAAAAACACGCGCTCTAGTAGAATGTACTTATTTTTAATTTAGTTTTTTCATTAATATTTTTCTTTTATTTTGTATTTTTTTTTTCGTTTTAAAGCAAAGTAGAAGTTTTCGTTTGTTTGCTTTTTCTTGTCATAAAACAAGTGTTTCTTTTTATTAGGGGAGGACACTGGCTCCTGCAACACAGCTTTAACAATCGCAGGAGTCAGGGAATTCCATTGCATATGTGTACAACGCTTTATGTCAATAAATATTTTTAATTTAATTTATCTAGCTAGGACTAGGTTAGATATTTATCAATCTCCGACATCCTGAATGTTGCATTTCAATATGAGACTTTAATTCAAAAACAGGTCGGTTATTATAACACGAACTTAGAAAACGGAACCAGTCTCTCAGACATGACTCATTTAGAACTGAGACGGTGCAGATTAGTCACAGTTTACTGCCGTGTGTCCACCGATCTATTAAAATATAACAAAGTTTACCGCAGCTGGGAGATATGTTTTTTATTGAGTACCTACTAGGATTTTCTACATCTGCTTAATAAAAAGCTTAAATGTATTTATTTATTGTCAGTCAACGTCTAGCCCCGTGGCTCAATAATATGAGCTGCTCGGGTCGATCTTCAGATTATGTCCGTGGTGATACTCATTCATTACATACAGTCATATCTACCGAGTTTCCTCCGTGCCCCGAAAAGCACGTCCCGGCTGTCATTTGTAGATCTTTGACAGTCGTTACAGGTAGTCAGTGGCCCGAAAGTCTAGTAACCAATCTTAAGAAGGGGTATTGTATTACCCAGTATTAACTGGGTTGTGGAGTTGAGATAGGCAGTCGCTAAATGTTAAATACTGGTATTGAGCTGCATCCGGTAAGTCTGGAAGCCGACCCCAAAAAAGTTTGGAAAAAAGCTATGCAGATGAAAATGTCTATATTCTATTCCTCTGTGTTTATTTTCTATAACACCTATCTAGTTTTAGGGATACCTATTCTTAATCGAAGGAACTTTAATTAATTAAGTATGTTATTAAAAGACACGGCTTACAACTAAACACTGACTAATCTAAAAGCAAAACATAAGCTTTTAATCGTTTAAAAAGCGTCCAAAAGTGTCGGTTCTCAATCTTCTTAATTTTGAGAGGCTTCATCGCCACACTGACACAATGGCCTCCATATCGATTCTACAGTGTAACGTTACACTGGTGAGCAATTAATTCTTTATGGTACTGTTTTGAGGGGCAATTACACCGATAAAACTGAACGTGATCACCACATTTAAACCGCGATCAAGAGCTGTCAGTGTCATTAGCTCTTGAACACATTTTCGTAATCATCATTAAAGATGAAACCAGTAGCGGCAGATTAAGCAGTGATAGCCTGGTGGTGTGACCGTTGGACTGTCAAGTCATAGGTCTCGAGTTCGAAAACAAAACCTCTGATTTTTCGAATTCATGTGCGTATTGTATAATATTATCACTTGCTTCGGTGAAGGAAAACATCGTGAGGAAACCAGCATGCCTGTGAGATATTTCTCGAAGGAATTTCAAGCCAATTTAGAGACCCACGGGCGGCATAAAAACTCTGATACCAAGTTAAGCACTAACTACACGATAAGAAGAAGAAGATTAAAGATGAAATCAAAAGTGAAAGTGATCAGCATGTTAACTAAACTACATAATAAATTCCAGAAGAATAATGACTCTGACATCTCTTGAACGCGGTTGAGATGTGCTGATTGAGTTAGGTTTTATTGGTGAAACCCGCCCTTAGTGGCGGACACGAATTGTGAATTTCCTTCGTATAAAATTTAATGTATATAAACATTACATACAAATGAATTGGCTGTTAATAATTACACCAAGTCGTTTCACGTACATTTAATCACTATGCGTGGATCAAAAATAAACGGGCGATAAATTAATTAGGTATTGTATGATTAAAACGATAATTTGGGTTACTTATCAGAGTTACTGCTACATGTTTACATAGCATAACATCAAGCTTGTAATCCCCGAACGGTTAGGCTGAGGCGCACCTACTAGTACAGCCACATTTCTCTAGCTAGTTTAGTCCCATGTAATATGGGGCGAGCCTTTTGCCGTTAACCGACACAAATCCAGACTCCGTGGAACTACTGTGAAATTCCTGACACGAAAACCTAATATCACTTTGCCCGACAAGTTAGTTAATTGGGGATCACCGACTGTCAAAGAAAATTAGAAAACCATCGAGAGAAAATCAGAAAGGCCTAGAAACCACACACCATTTTAGAAACTTCGTGAGGATGGATTGATAGATGTTTGTTACAGTTTCACGTAAAAATTACTAAAAGCATTTGGATGAAATTTGGCACACGGGTACCTAGTTAATAACCTGGATTCACTTATAGGATACTTTTTATTCCGGTAGTGCGATCCAATGGGACAATTACCGAACTCCACGTGGGCAAAGCTGCGGGCATGAGCTAGTTTGTCATAATTCAATGCTACAAGCCACACTCTTTAAAAGCAGCTACCCTCGCTACCTATCTATTGATTAAGGAAGCCTTGCAGCTGTAATCCTACCCATAGGTACAATGTCGCTACGTAATGCTTTGTTTTTGTTTGTTTCGTCTTTATAACGTTGGTATCTCCTTTGGGAGTTCGCTGTTTTCTTTGTATACAGAGGAATTAGGAGTTGGCATGTATTTAATCGAACTACAAGAGACTCCCATTTTGATTTCTTAAAAATTGTTAATGGACACTTATTATCTGAGCTTTAGGAGGCATCTTGGTGTAATGGATGTTCTCCCATCCATGGACCCACCTCGGCAAGTGTTACTTAACAAACTTGTTAGTATTGAGCCTTTTTTGTGGCCCTCAAAAATATACCAAATCGATAGGCAAGAATCGTGACGTGTCTAGCCTTGCAGGTGTATTCTAACTATTTAGGGCAGGACGCAATGTAGGATATCGAACACTACCTATCTATCAAAAAGATATAAGTATCGATTTTATTAGTTTGCATACCTATAAGAAATATTGTATTAATAATAATGTGTTTTTGTATTTTTACTTAGCTTCCTGCACTCTTCTTACTATGCAAAACCTGTGCAATAAAAGTAGATCATAGGCCATAGCAGTCAATATGCTGCGGGAGGGCACTGGTGACTTGTAATACAGGTCTTTATAGAGACCTACCTCAAGCACCAGCCTCTCACAAAGTTAATTCCATGTTCGTGCTCCACTGTAACCTAGCATTAAGAACTTGTGTAGACAAGATAATTTGATGTTTTTATTCTTCGAAACGGTCCAGCACCAGATTGAAATAATACCGTCGTCCGTGATTGCTTAAAAATTGTTGTTGCCAGTACTAAATAACTTTGCTTCGTTGGGTGGAAAGGCAATGTCCTTAAAGCCAGGGAAAATAATTCGAAAAATCACGATTGAAAACTGCATCATGATTGTAGTTCGGTGTTGTAAAAATGAAGCGCAATGGGTAGATGATTATTTTTAATTTTCACAGATGTATAAACTTCATTGCTTCTTCAAAATGTTTGAAAAGTGATCTTGGCAGCCAAGTCTAAAACGCAAAAATATTAAATTTACAATATGAAAACGATTAAATTCGTGCGATACGCACCTGTCCCGATAAGATTATACTTCCTTTGAGGAAAATCAAAAATAAATATTTAGGTCTTCTCGTGAATCATAATTATGCTATGTAAAAAGTTTAATTCATGAATGAAATTGATACATAGGTAACATTAAAACATCTTACCAAACGTTTTTTTGTAAGACATCGCTACCAGCTAAACTATTCGACTCCTGAATAAATACATTTATTCAATAAATAGATAAAAATCAACAACTTAACAATAAGCATTCACCCATATCCGGCTTCCGAAGTCTCTATTAGAATAGCGGGAAAAAGAAAAAAAAAACAAATTAATTATGCCCGCTAAAAGATTAAAAAAGCAACTGGCCATAAAATTCTAAGGGATGCCAATAAAAAAGCGATACAATGAAAAAAAGAATTCAAAAAATGAATGCCCAGCTGCCATCGTTACGCCGAACGCATCTATTGCATGAGAGAGACAACAATAAAAAAATCAGGAGAGAGAGAAAGAGACAGTCTATGGATAAAAAATATGAAGTAGGCTTAATTTTATTGGAGAATTAAGTGTATATTACGTTTAATAGGTCGCAATTCGTTAACTATGTTTACAGATTTCGTAGTTTTTTTTTGTTTATTGAGACAAAGATGCATTTTTGTTTTAATTTAAAATCTGTAAAGGCTGGTTGTGGATGGCGTGGGGTGGGACAGGGTATTATGGCGCAGCTTGAGGGAGGCATATGTCCAACAGTGGCCACTGCGATAGGCTCAGCAAGTTGATTGAAGTCTCCTTTTAATGTCGGACTTGAATTAATCAGTAGATAAATAACAACTGTACAAGTGGATAGTTTTCTTTTTATAAATCACTTCAACTGGCAAATAAAGAAAAAACTATGACTATCATTTTCTAAGAAAAAAGAAAGGTAGGTATAGGTATCTGATGTGACTGAAATCTTGAATGAAAGAAAAATAAAAGAGAGTGTAATGAATTAAAAACGATCTCAGTTTTTTTCCATTATGAACCTATTTTTTATGTGAACTAATAGACTTTAACCATCAATGTCACTCACAAAATAATTCCAGTGAACAGGAAAAAATGTAGTTTTTAAGAAAAAATATAAAAGATGGCTACCTGAAAGCCATACGCTAAAAATATTGCCGAATATTTCCTGGAACAACCCTTTTCGGGATTAAGAACCCATTTTTTATAAATCAGCACTACGTAGTACTTTGCGTACTTTTAAAAATCCTTTTACTTATTTTACTTGAGTTATTTGAAGAAAAAATGCTTTACACTCTCACAAAATATCTCGGGGAATTAAGAAGAAAGATGTACTCCTTTTAGCTTCGTTAATCTGTCAATTTTTGACGTCATATTTTTGATATAATGTATTGCACAAATAGATTATTCTCCATTCAGAAATTGAAGACATAATTCTTTTCCCACGATGATTTCAATCCTGTAGACTCTTATTTCAACCACGAGTATTTTACAAGAATTTGCTGGAGACAATAAACTATTTTATTAAACACAACTAATTTAAGGAGCAATAACCTTACAAATAACAACAAGACCAACGAAAGATCCCTGTGGCACTCCATCACTTTTAACAGTAATTTTCTTCGGAAACCCCTACAAAATGAATCCCAAGTAATTAATTATTTCATTACTAACATAAAGCAAGTTCTTTAAAGTAAAAAACAAGTCTATATATTATATTTTCCACAATATTTCTATCTACAACCTTCTCGAATGCCAGTATCAAAACGTTACTTCTAAGAAATGAAGGGAGGTTAATCCGGATCCTGAGATGCCTCCCTTTTGAATTAAAAACGTCGTTGTTCCATTTTCGTTCTTTTCTTTTTGGGAAATAATGTTTGTTGTGATTGGTCAGTTTTTTATTGTGCGTTGGATTTGTGTTTTAGTATTTTTTACAGCTTTTACTTTGCGTGTTTTTTAAGGAGAGTTCTTCAAGATGGAATCTGGGGGAAATCTAAATCTATCAACAATTTTAATTCTGAGCAATATCGCTTTGAATAATATAAATATTTTGATAAACAAATATTACTTCAATGAGGCGGGTTACTAAACATATTATGTGTATGATGAAACAAAATGTGGATTTTTACGATGGTTACCCTTCGAAAACTACAGGCGTGACGTTATGAACGTGAGAGAGAGCGTTCCTCCTCACGTCCCAGCCGCTGCGGGAGACGCACCGGGCGTCGGGGGCCACGTGGTGGCCCCCGGCCACCGTAGACGCGGGCCTGTGGACGGTGAGCTAAAAGGGCTAGCTCGCCGTCCCTCCGTCTTAGGACGACAGGCCGTGTCGACGGCGCGTTCGTGTTCCACGCGCGCCTCAAAGAGATGTCAGCATAGGGAAGGGGCCCGCAAGGGCCGATGCCTGCCGGGTGCTGCGGGTTGTACGAAAGAGATACCGCGGCCCCGGAACACAAAGGGCGATGAAGGAACATGGGTGGGTTTTAGTCAGTAAAAGTCTGACACTCCCTCCCGCTCAGCCCAGAGCGGGAGAAGTCATTTGATGATTTCCCATCCGGAAAAAAAAAAGGCGTGACGTTATCGTAGAAGATATAACATCGTGAATTAAAAAACTTGTATCCAAAACCTCTCTCTCTACTGACATACTCCCAACCCTCCACATAGAAACAGTTCCTAAAAACGTTTACAATCAACAGAAAAAGGGTCTAAAAACAAAACACGCTAAATGTTGCCAGCATCAAAACTCAAACTTGTTACTAATTAAAGCGAACTAACAAGCGACTTCCCGTTTCTCCTACATTTCGGTGGTAGCGTGGCAACACAGGGGGTGGGGATAAGCGGCTTATAAGGGGGGAGAGGGGCTGTTTTGATTATTTCGCAAGGATGTCTTCTTGGTACGTAAATTATGCAGCGTTCCTTCTCTGCTGTTGTTTTGAAAATGGGCTTGCCTGTCACACTGCTAGTTGTTTGTATAGATACAATTTTCGTTAGATTGGCGATGATGGTATTTTGTTGTAAGGCGTAATTAGATTAGAGTCAGGATGTATGACAGAAGAATGGAATATGAAGAAGGACTTCTTATAAATGATCCTGAAGATTCTGGAGACTCAAACATTTTGGAAATTAAGTAAGGTTCGTAAAAAATACAACGCATTTTTTTCGTTGATAGATTGCCACATATTATATTTTACAGTAAATGAAACATTAAACTTAAGAATCAGAAGTCAAAATGCAAATGGTGTAGAATATTTTACTCGTTTTGTCAAAACTTACAAATTGTGGTCATTAGTTTGACAAATGGAGTAGGTATTGCCTTTTATGTTGACAAAGTTGAACTGAGCATAAATTCAGATATTTTGACATCGTTCTAGTGTAGATTTTGGTATTTTTGGTGCCTTTTCATATTTAGAAAATCTTGATAGTGACTTAATAGAAGATAAAACATGCATAGTTTGGACAAGTTATTAATTTGTGTTTGCTGGTGTAAGAATTTTCTTAGCAAACTTAGTTGTTATGTTTTTCATGCATTCATATACTGGTGAAAAAAAAAATTGTGACAAATTCTTCCACTTTTTCTTTTCTTATGCGCTGTGTAAAAACAGGAAAAATAAATAAAATGAGCGTCAATCTCATTAAAAATACCGCTCGGCCATGTTAAAGGTCTTGCAATAAATTACATCCTGAAACCTCGATGACATTCGTTTTGTCACCGTAATATTGGAGAGTTGTTTTCCGCCATTTTTTTCAGATGTATTTTTTTAAAACCTTATTTAACTGGTAATTAAGAACGGTACTAATGTTTTTTTTTTATTTGTATTATTTATAGTTTTGACTGAGGCACCTTATTTGAGCTACATTTATAACACAATGGATTACAAAACCATTACTTTAATAAATATGAAAGATTATCGCATAATTTGAAATACTTTGAATGTTTCTCGTTTGTCTTGTATAAAATATTACTATGTATAATACCATCCTTTTAATTCTCATGTTTATAAAATCCTTATTGTATCGGTTTTCCATGTCTACGCCAATGTTTTTGACGATGTGAATTGCTTCTCTTAAGCCTGGGTCAATAAAAGTAGCAAACAGGTTTCTAAAACCGTCCAAATTAATTGAAACATCATATTTCAATAGTCTAATCACAGTAGTAATGCATGCGTATTAATTAAAACTTCTCAAAACCCATATCTATTTTAACATACAGTTACCGAATATTTGAAACGTTCTGCCAAAAACAGTCGATGAATATGAAGCCAATATTAATTTAATTAAATAGCTTTTAGCAAAGATGTGAGATAGGTATTTTTTTGATAACTAATTAATTAAAGTGGTCGAATCTTAACCGAAATTAGCCGTCGAAAGTATCTGTCGTTAGAAACCAATTAGTATATAAATTGGATTATTGAAATCTTAACTTAAGAAAAAGATAAAATCTTACCTTGAGGAAATCCAACAGCTTCTAACCCATGTGGCGTTAACCCAAACGGGCCTAATCCTCCAAGCGGCCCGGGGCCCATTCCCATATGATGAGCGCTCGAGTGATGAGCATAGGGATTCTGGGCAAGCGGAGACGGCTGCTTCAAGTAGTGGAAGTAGTGATGCAACGGCGTTGCCGAATGGGCCTGAGGGGCCGTCGGCCCGCCGGCCGTCGGTCCCGTTGCCGACGCCGAATTCGTCAGCAACGCCATCTTGGTTTTTTCTTTCTTTTTGACGCAAATTTATTTAGTCACCGCATCAACCTCTTTCGTGTGTGTATTGACATCTTTGCGGTTTTCTCGTTGTCTTACGTTACTTGAGGGAGGGTGACATTTTTTTTTTTGGTTATCTGAAACAAAGGAATGGGATGGTTAGTCAATTTCGATTTTGTTTTTAACTAAAGTAAAGGCTATATTTGATCGGCAAAACAAGCTCAGTAAAAATGTATTTTTGTAAGTTCCTTTGCCAATCTTTTTTTGCTTATGCATAACATCAATATAATAAAAGATAAATTGGAATATGATGAGAGTCAATACCTCTTCAATTTTCTCGCGCAACTGAACATTAAACGCAGCAATTATTTACGGCTCATACATTCATAAATAAACAGTTTACGCACGTCTATTTCAATCATAAGCTACACCGATTGTTTTTTTGCTACAAACTACTTATTTTACAATTACCCATGACAATCGTAGATTTTCTGCACTATTGCAACACTAAAAACGTTTAAAGTCAAACACGTGGAACGCCTTCCAATTTCGATATTTGAATGAGCGTGGAGCGTTCCATTCGTCACGATTCGGGAGTTCGGAATTCAAAAGTATTCTTTTTTCTGGTTCATTGAAAAAGGTTTGAGCAAAACTGATTTGTTCTTTGCAAAAAATATCTATCTTTAGCTTTTTTATTTGACGATTAAAAAGAAGAAAAGTATGTAGGAATTCATTGAGAACAGTGGGTTTCCGAACACCCACGTCTACTTCTGCCAATCATTGAAATAGGCAACTTATAGTACCCTTATAATTTTGTCACTACGCCTAGTTCAAAAATATCCCTATCCCTGGATCACTATTAATTAAAAATAGAAATAATTTATTCGCCGAACCGGGCTCAGACAGCATAGGAACGAATGCAGAGAAAATAATTTTATACTCAGAGAGAACATGAAAAAAACATGCATTGACCGTGTACCTTTCCATAGGATATATTCTTCTTTTTTTTTCTAATGTTGGCAAAGGTGTAGTAGGTACATGTTTACTGACATTTTGTCACGTTTATTTTTTTTCTGGCTTTTACCTGGGTTGCCTTTGCCAAATTGAGGGGCTATCACGTGTTGCTTTTGTGTTTAGAAAAAAAAAAAAACGAGCCGTATCAAAGTGATGACATTTGAGAAGAAAAGTGTATGATATGAGTATGGTATTATAAGAAATGGAAAAAAAATCGTTTTGTTGATTGTTACGAGAAGGTTGTATTAGTCTTTATTCAAATTAGGTGGAAAGTTAGACGCTGATGTTTGTAGGTCTGATAAATCACTTATGGATCCAACTTAGGGCGGTTAACCTGACCAAGATCCTAAGTACCTACCTAAAATAAATAATTAATTCTATCCATTTTGTTATGCGGAATTTGCTTTAAAGCATTGGCTACACACACAGGTATCCTTTTTACTTAAGGTAACTCATCAAAATAGCAGCCTTATCTTCAATGGTGTCCCAAAAAAACTATAGTTTACATAGTAAAAGTGAAAGAAAAAATAAACATTGTCACTTTCAATGTCTTAACCGGCGGAGGTTCGAGGAAACCGCACTGTCCGTACATTTGTACCACATAATCTATCAACAAAAGATTATCCCAAAACTCTGAGATACTATCTACAGAATCCCAAATTTACACTACTGGAAATACAACTTTATAACTACTAGTTTAAAGTACAACGTTCTATGACATTTTTAAGGATTTTGCAAAAGGATTTCCGCTTAATAGAACGTTAGAGATTGCCGGCAAAACCCTTAAAAGGTGTTCAATTGTATAACTTAATGTAGATTTTGTTAAGATTCGAGTCCCAAAAGTCGGTGGTTCTGAAGAGTTTTCACGTCAATGATTTTTTGACAATTAGGTATTTTTTTCTTAAGTTTCGTAGAACTTTTCTACGGTTAACAAAAGCGAGGACCACAATGAGAGAAAAGTTTGGTTTTACCAAGTTGAAAATTAGAATGCGGCAGAATTTCGCACGTATATAAAAAAAATGTTGTTATAGGACACAAATTATCGGAAGTTTCGATATCATATTTTAAAAAAGAGCAATCATTCGGTAAACGCTTGTAGATTGATTAAAATATTAATCGTTCTGATTAAACCTTTAATATAATTTCATTATTAAATGTACTGCTTTATTAAAACGTAAAACAATTTATTGTTATCAAAATGAAATTAAAGCGTATTAACACCATCTTTTGCAAAACGCAATAAAATAACAAAGCCATCTTTTAAAATACGGTGTCAAACTCTGTAAATCTATTTGTCAAAGTGCAATAAACGCCATAAATAATAACATTGCAAACATCATCCATATTGTGTGAAGGAAAACAAACATTCGCGCCCTCGTTCTGTTTGCGCAGTTGGCAGCTCCGGCTGTCAGTGTGACAAATTGAGAAAGCGCGCGCACTGAGGGTCAAAAGTCATCGATATTTTAGAAGAAAATATAAACCATTTTTGTCCATTATTAATGTGTCGTTTGGTAATATAAGTAAATGTGTTTTATAATATTTCTTCATCAATAGCGGAGGCAGCTTTCGACGCTATTGTGTTCTATGCTAATTTTAACACAGTTACTTGTCTGCTTTATTTCAAGTTGCTTAAGTTAATAATTACCTACATACCTAATACATTACGTACAACGCATAAAAACTATCAATCTTAAAATTTTTACATTGTTTACCCACATACTTGTAATTGACATTAAAAAAAAATTCGTCAAAGAAACACCCGAAAAAATTCTGCAACCTACCATAACTGTCAAAAATAGGTCAAAGTAATTCACAAAACCCCATTTTCTAGTCTTCACCAAGCTGCAACCTAACCACACGATGTTACGACAAAGACATAAATACAGGGCGTGATAATTGCCCGCCGGGGGCACCTATTGTGACAAATTTCGCGCATCGAAACACACTATTAACTATTTCAATGGCCGACATGCATTTTTTTCCCAGTAACCATTTGTCGATGCCACAATGGCACTGTCGGCACTTTTTGTGGTGTAGATGCGTGAACTGATTGTATCTATATTCGATAGTTTTCGATGGAAATCGAAGTGGGAATATCTGGTGGAGCTATGACGTCATTAATTGAAAGTTTCTCTTTAACTTCTACTTCTTACTTACTTAGACTTCGACTTTATCTTGGATAACAAAACGTTACGTATTTACCTAGTTTAACTTTGTCTATGGCTCTCTGGGATTCTGGGCTTGCACAAGAAATAGTATATGGACTGTGAGAAAGATGAAATGGCTAAATAGGGAGTAACTACTGAGATGACGATTACTTGTAAGTAGTGTGGAAGAAAACATGCTACGCTGATTACAAATAAATGAATGATAATAATGCTTATCTACTTAGCTGCGATTCAATTAAACCTGTTAAGGTAAGATCACTGCATATTAAGGCATCGCGGCGGTTCTTCGACGTAAGAAAAAATATTTGAAAGCCAAGACTGATCTTTGAGCTTTGGAGCTATTCCCATTCATAATGAACTTTGAATTATGTCAAACTCACGGCGCATAGGTCCCTATTTGTTATTATAAAAGTAATCAAAAATCACGCCGCTTCCTTCTCAAAATCCAAAAATATTTTAATTTGACATCCACATCAACGGAAATGCCACGGTAGCCTCAAATATTTATTCCATTTTTCAAAACATCAGACAAAAAAAAAATGTTATTGGACACGCGCATTAAGGACGAAGGCACAACGTATTCTATTGTCAAACATGACAGTTGCTAAACATTCCATATTTGAATGTTACTTTGAAATTGGAACGTCTTTATTGAGTTTTATAATAATATGACTAAATAATTCATTATTTGAAGTGTTAGTAGAAATCGATATATATATTTTTATTTTAGTTTAATATTATTGAGTAAATAGCGTTTTCTAGGAAAATAAAAGAATTAGTGCTATAATTTCACTGATAACACAAAATAACGTCACGCATTTCCCCGAAAGGGTTAGGCAGACCTAGTACGTTCACATTTTGCCAGTCATGCTTCAGTCCCATGTAGTTGGGGCGAGCATTCTGCCATCAACCGGGCCCAAATACAAACTTCAGGCTGCTATTACCCGATTTACCAATTTAACCTAGGGTCTCATGCTCTTTCCACCACTAGACCATGCCTTTATAATTCGGTTTCTAACCTTCCATTCAAAGTACTTGACACCAATTTTTTTTTTCACTGTACTATCATCTAACTAATTTAGGTTTTTCATTAAAATTTCAGATAAAATAAGTTGTTATTCAACTATTATATCATTAGAAAGATTTTAGTCAAGATTGTCTTATTCGATTGATATCTCGATTTCCCATAGTGCCACTTGTGATACGTAGATTTAATCGATTCTGATATTTATCTGCGCAAAGATAAAATGTCAATCGTTTTATTACGGTAGGATCAGATTCTGAAATACTTGATTCACTGCTTTGATTTTATCAGATGTACAGTCGACGCAACAGATTAGTGTTCAGTCGAGGAATTTGTACTTTTGTAGCTATCATTATTTCATAAGATAGTCACCGGTCGATGCAATCATAGAGGGTGATTGGTAATTGGGCGCAGTCCTTGAAATGGGTGATACTAGAGCTAATTTACAAAAAAATTGACCCGATAACTAGGGTTCAATCTGAGTGGTTTCGGAGTAATGGAGCTTTTAAGTTTTTTTGGAAAATTTCCTCCTTTTGACCAAATTTTGATAATTGTGACAAATCTACATCGCTCAGAGCATTGACATGATACTTTCCAGATAGCGCATAAACGAATTAATTTTTTGAAAACCAATTTATCAAAAAAAATGTCAAATTTTTGGTTTAGCAACGTCATAAAGTTCATCATAAATGAGAAAAAATTAAAACTACCCTTGCTTTTCAAGGCAGATTACTCAAAATAAATGTATTACACTTAACATGCAAATTGACAGAAACGACTTCCTTGTCTTATTAGCTCTCAAAATTGGTATCACAGCACCTCTCTTCGAGAAATATATAATAGATAATAACAACAGTTGTTCCATTACAAGTTAGTATTTTGCCCGTACTGGTTATTACGCATTTCTGGATCAAAATCAATTTTTGGTAGAGAGGAGGAATATTTTCCAAACGAATGTTGGACCCCTAGTTATCGGGGTCAAATTTGTTGCAAATTAGCTCTAGTGTCACCCATTTCAACGACTGCACCCAATTACTAATCACCCTGTATAGGTAATCACAGATTTAGTCCCTTCGTATTGTTTGATGTGTACCTCTGTATGATTTTCACAACAACTGGTCATACCCTGCCCTATTCAGCAGATTCACATCATTGTTCATCATACTTCTATTGTGAGGGATCGATGGATGTATATATACAATGTGGTGTTCACTAGGAATACTAGTTAGGGTTTGGAATAAAACCACCAAATTATCAGTAAGTAGATGAAACACTTTAAAGGTACGTGCTGTCGCTGCCCGAGTTAAGTGAGAACTAACGACACGACTCGCATGGAATCTTAAAGCTCTCACTACGTTTATTGTAGTATATCACATTGTAGATGTTTGTTTACTCTTTCACGCAAAAACTACTAAACAGATCTGGATGTAATTTGGCCCACAGATAGTTTGATTTAGGTTATAAACTATCTGTGTGCCAAATGGGATAAAGAGTATCCCATGTGTCAGCATAGAATACCCTTTATCCCGGTAGTACGGTCCCGTGTGACAATTACCGAACTCCAACCGCGGGCATCAGCTAGTAATTAAACATCTAGGCAACATGCACAGTCATTGGGTCTGAAGTGTGTAATAAAATCTTTTAACATAAGAAAAATGGAATACCTATGGCATAGACAACATGGTTAAAAAACTTAGAGTAATAATAGCTGCATGGTATTTACTTCTTTTGTTGACTGTACCACATATTTTAGAAGTTTTGGTATCTTTCAACAATGATTCGTATAGTTATTATGGAATACCCAAGGTATCTTTATCATAGCGGTGTCTGTAATTTAGCGGCAATAAATATAATGAGTAAGTAATGTATAGATAATAAGGTTTTCCTTCTATTTTGATGAAACGTAAAAAACCAGTAACGTGTTTACATAGTTGAAGTTTCGTGTTTGTCAACTTTTGGCTAACTTTATACCTACTATCTACCTTAGCTGAGACCCTGTCTTTCATATCTACAGGAAAAGGTATAATAGTATACTACACAACATATTATAAAGTTGTGTTAACCAGGATAAGCGAAGGATGAATTATTTGTCAGTTCATTATGATACAATCAAGAAAATTATCTTTTTTCATCCAAATAACGTACAAAAAGCAAAACTATCAAAACTTAACAACCAACTCCATAAATACTCTTCAAAATAGATGGATTCCCCAGGGTTGCCAACATAAAAAAACAATTAGACGCACAGTGGGTCCAACATTATGCGCGCCAGACAAAAACTAAAAGCAAATCAGTTGAACCTCTAGGGAGGAAACTTGATACAGTCATTACTTGCTCAATTATTGCTCTAGTTGCGGTCGTAAGGGGTGAAAGAGGACGATAGAGGGGTGAAAAATTGATGTTTGAAAAGCATCTTCGATTTTTTGCGCTTTTATAGATTGAAAGTGCTATTACACAATATATTTTTGGGCAGATGGTTGGGTGCAATAGGTAAGGTGATTGTTGTGGTATCGGTAGTTTTCCAACATAATAATTTCTTAAGTTAATCTTGGACGTCACTGATTGATTAAATATAGATTACATGGATTTGTAAAGGATAGTATAATAGATCCTATAAAAACACTGTCTTCTTTTTATTCAATGAACTTTCTTAACCATGTAGTAAGTAAATTAGTATAAAGTCTACAATAATGTAACATATTACAAATCGTAGATCAATGAGTATGCAGTGATTATTAGGAAATCAAAGTTGAATGATTTAGATGCGTACCGTTTGCTAATATCAAGCTGAAGTGCCCAAACGTTAATCATATGGTCCTCTGTTCATTGTGTGAAACAATGAAGAGAGGACCATCTACTACTTATATTATATTTTTGACCTTCCACAGTGGTACAAGACAAGTATACGGATTCAGTATAGATTATAGTAGTATTGTATATTGGATGTCACGTGTAACTATACCTAATAAACGCTATTCTTTTCTAAGAATTCATTGAAGTGTTATCAGTAATAATATGTTTAGCACTAGGCTCACTGATAACGAATTTTATTTTATCAAGGTTGCTAGGCATGTTTTGGTGAAAAAAAAGCAATTATCATCACTAACAAAGGTGAATCCTGTTACCAAAATGAATATGTATTGTTAAATCCTATAATATGTACTTAAATTGTGTTACTCTAACATACAAATAACAAGTTTTTTTTTTAAATATATTGTCACTACACCTAGCTGCGTTGAGCAATGATACTTTTGACTGGTAAACGATTGCATAAAAGTAACCACTAGTTTTCTCGTCTTGACAACTTAATATCAAAAAACTTAAATGGCCATTCAAATACTTAACACATTAAGTATACCTCTTTTTCTACCACATTATGCTACATAAGCACCTAATAAACATCAAAGACAGACCCAATTCAATTTCTAACCTAACATGTGCATTTAATAACACACCGTAAAATCCAATATTAAGCATATTTCAACAAAAACTGCTACCGCGCTTCTGTCTGTAATTGCGACGAAGCACCGGGGGGGCGGGTGCCCTGGGGAGACGGTAATGGCCCATGTTAGCAAATAGCTGGGCTTAGCTGGCCCACTGTGTAGCGAGGAGCGCCACTTTCGTGTTTTTCGCATTTTTACGGCCGAAGCTTGAGGGCGGGGTTCAACTAATTTGTGTGTGGTTTTTAGATCTTGTTTGTGGATCGATTGATGGTTGTGGGTTATAAAATTTATGGTGAATTGGCTGAAAAATACGTTTAGTTTTTAGTGAGGACAAGAACGAGATGAGGAACCTTTGCTATTTCTATTTGGAATGTTTTTTCCACATAGGTCCAAATGTAGCAAGTAGATTGTCGAAGCGTTGCCAAAACAAACTTTGAACATTCTGAGATTGTAATCTCATCGATTCGCTTATCTTTCAGTAGTATATTGAATGATAAACTAATCGGTGAAATAAGCACAGCAGAATTGCTTGGCAAATGGTAGCAGACACAAGTTTATTACTAAATGTTTCAAGTCTAAGTATAATAATTAATAATTCTGTAGTACCTACACATATGATTCGTAAATAAAATGATAAAAATAAACCAGAAACCCCAATTTTAGTCATCAGCAAAAGTAATCTGCAATACTACCCCGTGTCATTACCAACCTAACTCCAAAAATATTCAAACAAAGCGATCCATAGCTAATTCAACTTGCATTAACATGATTACAATCTCAATACCATAAGGTTTCCCATACAATTCATGGTATCAATACGTTTCATATTTTCTCCATTGTAATTTTGGCGGGAGAACGCCGTTTGGAACAATGTGCACGTGGCAGCCATTGTTGGGTGGCCAGTGTTGCCAATTGATTATATTAATTTCGTGGAGTGCTCTTGATTTTTGGGTTCTTAAATTAAAAGGTTTTCGTTGAGAGTATTTTGTTTTTCGTGATATTACCATTTAGTTAAGCACGTAGATTGGCGTTGAAGATTTTTGTGGATTAACTGTTATAACAATCAAAATTGAGTGAAAATGATAGATAGTTATTGGCAATAAAATACAGTAGTAACTCCAAAACGTTTGCCGCTAGGTTTGCAAGTCTCTTTGAGACTAAAGGAAGTTTCCTGTGCCTGTTTTTTCACCAGCACCATGATTTTTTAACTGGGAAACAACCAGCATCATCATCATCATTTATATCTGCCCCTTGCTTGCTCATATTACTTGGGGTTGGCGTAATAAACATTGTTTTGAAAACAGCAAAACAATGTATATTCATTTGTAGAGTACCTTCACATTAAAGAGCATTCTAGCTATCCTCTATCTTTAGTGACAAAAGATAGATAAATAGACAGGTACAGTCACGAGCACCAATTTTTAAACACTTAGCAACTTTTTAAAAGTGATTTTCTCCTACTGTTCTGATTAATTTTTTATGTTGTTACGAACATAGCATTTTTCAACTCATATTTTTATCAAATAGATCTTATCTTTAAATTTCATTCGTTATTTCTCGCGAAAATTGCTTTTAAATTTAGGAAACACACACATTACTTATTGGTGCTCGTGACTGTACTACACGGATTTATGAAATACTTCCTCGCATGATCTCTTTCACAATTAGGTCTTCTATACCATGTACCAACCTAAGAAGATTTGACACTGTCTTCTTAAACGTCAAAAGAATACAAATGGCGCCAACGACGTGTTGCCAGCTTAGCTACGAGCATCTGCCAAACAGTCAGTTAATTTTAGAGATTAATAATAATCATTTGATTTTAAATTAACAGTGTAATAAATCACAAATGCTAATAGCCGAGAGGTTAGTGAATTAATTACGCATATTAATCATGGAGTTACTTTATCAGAGAAACGAAGTAAATAAAATTGATTTCTTGATAATTTTTGGTGTATTTTATTTTTATTATTATTTTTCCGTCGAAATTGCCTAGGTGATTGCGTAAAAAACTGTTTAGATAGTGTGTACTGGTTATCATACTTCAAAATACTGTGTAGTTCGTTTAAATGTGTGAGTTGTATTTTGAAAAAAAAAATAGGCACAGAAACCCATACGAATATTATAAACGCGAAAGAAACTCGAGAATTTCTGTTACCATTAATTTCACATCTAAATGGCTTAACGAATTTCGATTATATTTGGCACGCAGAGAGTCCATGATCGCCGATCAGTGAGAGATACGTTCTCGTAGGTAAATTCTCGAGCTCCACGCCAAGAGCAAGTCGGAATATAAGATCGAGTTACCGTTGAGATAAGTAGCTAGCTGTCCCTATGTGTGAGAACTTAAATAGAATCTACACAAAAAGGCAGATGATGAATTTCTATATAACATCAACGCCTATGATCCCCGAAGGGTTAGGCAGAAGTGGTACCTAATAGTACAACCACATTTCGCCAGTTATGTCTTAAGTCCCATGTAAAGGGGCGAGCCTATTGCCGGGCACATATCCAGATTCCGTGGCTGCTACTGAGAAATTCTTGGTGGAAAAACCCAATAGCACTTTGCTCGAATCCCGGGAATCACACCCAGGACTTCATGCAATTACATAACATTAAACGAATGAATTTATACTAAACGTAGAACGCCAGTGTCTACATCTACAATCACATTTTTTTCATATTTTTCCTACTTTCTAGGTCTTTGCTTTGCGATTATGAATTCACGTATTTTTAAACAATAACAAATATTTTATTTGTGAACAAAATGAAAAGTGAGAAAATTCATACTTAAGTCCGATAAAACAAATGTTAGCTTGTGGAAATATATTTTCTGTTAAAACGCGTTTTAAATTTTCAAGCTTCAATTTTGTTCGCAAATCTACTGATAAGAGTCAAGAACTATTGTGCACCCACTGTAGAAACGTGTTTACCATTATATTTTTCCAGTCAATAAACTCATATAATGTTCTCTAATCCATAAATCACAAATAAGCAATCAAATAGCCTATCATATTTCATGGCAAAACCTATTTCTAAAAAAAAAAGTAACGAAAAAACTTTCCGACATTGGCAACATCAACACAATTACATATAACCCCACCATGTGTAGTTCACACAAGTTATTACAACCTATCGAACTAAATATAGCTACGGAATTTGGTCGGGTAAACAAACTTGGGACGGCGTAAATCGATAGTCGCGTGCGAGCGAGACGGCACAACTATTTGTACGAGATAGAAAAAGATAGGCACAGCGGGGTGTTTGTAAGGCGTGGTTACGAATCCGAAAGTACTGTAACGAGAGTGAGCGAGATGGCTATACGTTTGTCGTTTCGTTTAAAATGCACGTTGGAAAGAAAAAGGTTTTATTTGAAACCTAGATTGTAAATACAACATATGACTTATGGAACTGTTTTTAGCTTCTCGCTTCTTGTTATTGGAAAATGCTTTGTGAGTTATTATTGCGAGTTTTTATTGGTTTGTTTACATTTTGCTGAAAACGTCACTTTTATTGGAACCTTGGTTCTTTTTATTGAATTTGTGAACAATAGGTAAGTAGGTATTATTACGTGCAGTGTAAATAGAAATGATTTAAGTTAGAATTGTTAAGGTATGAAAGTTTTATTAATTCTTTGAAAATTGCTAAGGTGTAGTAACAGCAGTATCACAATCCAATAATCAGTAAGTACCTATGTAAGATAAAAAGGGTAACTACCTAATGCCAGCAGAATAAGCGTTGATTTGATTACTGTAGATATGCCTCTGAAAGCACGAAAAACATAATTGAAAACCTTTTAGCTTTTGTAACGGGTAAACAAATACCCACAATTCTGGCATCCACAGCTCAGAATATCGGTATTCGGTGTAGCTCAGTGACTGGGTAGAAAAAAGTCAGTAAC
This sequence comes from Standfussiana lucernea, assembly GCA_964057025.1. Classification (NCBI taxonomy): domain Eukaryota; kingdom Metazoa; phylum Arthropoda; class Insecta; order Lepidoptera; family Noctuidae; genus Standfussiana; species Standfussiana lucernea. The sequence goes on from OZ059810.1 coordinate 9,083,535, forward strand.
TTCAAGAACAATATTCGTAATCAACCGAACTTCGTTAATATAAAAACTGACATAGGTACAAGTTCTTAGAAAAAAAGCTAAGCATACGACGGTTAACTGAAAAGTAATAGGTACCTACACGCTAACAAATTCTTTGTCACAGAGAAAGAAAAGAAGGCATAAATAACACATCTTTTGAAATAGAAATATCACTCACACAACAATTATTTTACACAAATATCCTTACAAAATTTTAGATTGGCAACCCCGATTCATGCGTACCAACACGCACATTCTAATTAATGCATCCTCTACGTGACTTTGAAAATAGAACACTAACAAAGGTTAATTTATAGTGTACGTTTTGTGCATGAATGCGTGTACGTGATTGTAAAAAATAGTTGTGTTTTATTGTGCAGTGGCGATATAAAAAAACCTTTAATTTCGCGTCGTGTGTGGGTGGAATTATGAAATGAATAATTTGTTGGAATACAAATGGGATGATTTTATTTAAATGCATGAAAATTAATTTGATATTACTGTTACTGTTAGCCTGTATCATCCCACTGATATTATTTCGGTATATTTACGAAATAAATACATAAGACTTTTCATTAATTTTATTCACCTATGTATATTTTCAGTTTTAACTCTGGAATTTGTAGGTCCTCCTTACGTTCTGTTATTTATGAAGTTAATAACTTTCACAACTAACCATTTAACATATATAGATATACGTTTTGTACGGAACGAATTTATAACTTCGTTCTGTTTACCTTGTTACCTTATTTACATACTAATATTAGATCTAAAATAAGAATAAAAATAGGTACAATTACGGGGCGTCAAAAAATTCGTCCACATTGCTGTCAACAGGAAAAGTGCCCAGAAGGCTGGCAGCATTGCCACGTTGGATGGCAATGCTGATTCATTGGCCAAATAAAATGCCAGTCCTCTGGTCACGTGAAGAGCCGACCAAACGCTTGGCGATATCCCGAAATAATAGGTGAAGTTGGTTTATATCCTCAACACAACCTATTCTAGTTCCTGCTATTCGTTAACCTAGATCTATGTATTCGGAGAATCATACATAATTATCTATGTATTGTGCAAAGTCGTTTGAAGCCACTGATTTCTTAATGATTATGAATCTTTTTCCGAAACCCAAATGTCACAATCAAAACAGATATCTATTTATTTTCATCTATCTATTCATTTGTTATTTTTTTTTTCCATCTATTTATCTTTTTATTTAAGTACATATTATTGCGACATAAAAAAATAAGACAGGGCCAAATCCTCAATTTTATCTTCTATAACTCGTCAAACCACTATAATTATCATTATTTCAACAAAGCGGGTGCTGATTTTTTTCAAGGGGCGTTTTCACCCCTTCCTGTGATACAGGGCCACTCTTTGTCAAATTGGCTATGTACCACATGAGGCATTATATGTACCTCGAACATCTGCCTCACGAAAAAAAAAACATTAATGTTTATGGTTGTCAAAATGGCGATGGCGGGAGCATTGTTTCGGTTTTATAAACCCTTTTTATAGGGAATGCTTCTTTTTGAATGACACTGCTTTTGCATTTGTATTTTGTTTCGTAATGAAATATTTTACGCTGGAATTGACGCTTTATACCGGATTAAATTATTTAGAGGCACACGAAGAGAGATTTCGATTTGCTTAATAATGTGCTCTGCCAATTTCCTGCTAAGTATGCAACTTTTACGTGATGAATCATGTATTTTCTCTAAGCCAAATCGTAAGTGGTTTGTTAAAGAAGTTCAATTGTCAGTCTAGCAGTATTAAGAGTATTAACCATTGCCACCATTAAGTAATGATTCTCGAGACAATCAGAGAAATATTGTCTTCATAGTAAACTATGGTAAGATTGGTTGTCAGACTTTCGGGCTGCTGACTACTCGTAACGACTGGTATAGACCTACAAATGACAGACAGGACCAACAGCTTAACGTACTTTCTGGTGTAATTACTTGTAACAATTGACTTGTAACGATTGCTTTTTTGGTCTAGCAGTCTAAAGCGCGACTGAACTTCGGTTCGATTCCCATTTCGGGCGGTGTTATTGGGTTTTTCCATCAGGAAGTTCTCTGTAACAACTAGAGACTGGATTTGTGCCCGGTTGATGGTAATAGGCTCGCCAAGCCAAGCCACAAGCTTCGATATGTGGGTGTAGGTAGTGATAGCTACACCTCTGCTCAACCCTTCGAGAAAATACATGCGTAGATGTTTCTTATGGCGAAGAATCAGCAAGAAACTCAATACGAAGACGTCAGAACGAGGTTGACAGACAGCCAGACATGACACCTACACCCACTGGCGCCGCATGACCTTACCATCAGCACAAAAACATGAAAGACCACCATTCTGTGTAGCTTTACATACAAAATACTAAACAAACTACATGGCCCATTGTGTGGGCTGGTTCTAAGCCAACATTCACGCTCGCCTAATTGGGAGCCGGCCAGTGAGTCAGCGAAACGCTTTGTTGCTACCGAGTTACGTGTTACAGAGGTAACGATATGGTTTTAAAAGAGTTTTTTGTTGTTGTTTGGGATGTAGGAAATGGTGTTTGACTGTTTGTTGATTTGGCAGTTGTTTTTTATGGGTTGAAAATTTTGGTTCTAGTTACGACAATAAGTTATCGTTTGTTTTCAAATCTTGAGTCTTATCTATGGATCTTCTTCTTCGTCGTATTGTCTATGGGTAAGATATCAAAGAGTTAAGACAAGTGACAATTGCTTTCGAACCGTTTCATATCTCTACAACGAGTTGAATGTCAAATTTGACAGTCATTTGTTTTCTATTCATTCGTGAACAAGATACATAGTTACAAAGGTCTCACAGGCAATTTTCTTCGAATTACAAACACAATGATATTAAATTCAATATTAATCACATTTTTGTCTGTATGTATGAGTCCTACCATGGCTTGCCTATGGCGATTTTATAATCATTAGGCGTAACGCTTTGTTACACTGCAAGCTACGCGCTACGAGCTACGAGGCGTAGCGTTGCTACGAAACAGCGTAGCGCACGCTTAAAAATTTTAGACGGAATTTTGGCATAACATGTCATTGTATTGCAGGCGCAAACACGAAGAATTTTCCTTTGCGTGTTTTCGGTAAATGTGATGTCATTTTCTCATGTGGGAACCCCCATGAGAGAATTACGTCACATGTGGGGGTTCTAGCAAAAGAAACTTCCATTTAATTTTGTTTCCTGCCAGTGACATCAGAGATTGTATCAAATAGGACATGTAGATGTCCTAACAATATGGAATATATTGATTTTAGTACTGTTAAATTATTTATTTAACGATTCAAACACAAAGTACAGAGGCGGACTTAATGCCATAGGCAATCTATCAGTGAACCTTGACTTTACTGTTTCTATATTTAGACTATTAATGATAAAATGATAAGAAACGTGAAAAGGAAAAAGAATAATCAATTAATCTGAACGTATTGACGTAGGTTTACTAAATAGGAACGCGCAACGGAAGTGTGATACCAAATCACAGCTTAAAATCATTAGTTCGTCTCCTTTATCCATTCCAAAAATAATCTTATACAGAGTACGAAATCGCTGCACCGGTAGCGCATGTAGGGACGGCAGAACCTACATTTTTTTATACAAGTCTCCAAGCTTTGCTTGACCTTATAACCTACTACTCTCCAAGGAGAGTACTGACATCAAGATGTCAGGGTTTCTGAACAGTCTGCTTGCCTTATGGGCTTGCTGTATAGTTGGACCCTAGGCACGCCACGGGCTAGTCGCGGTACTTTCATACAAGCGTAAAAGCTTGGCTTGCCCTTATAACCTACTGCTCTTCATGATGTTAGGGTTTCTGAACAGTCTGCTTGTCTTATGAGCGTGCCCTATTGTTGGCTCCTAGGCTACATAGCATCATAGCCAGCCTACAATTCCCACTGTTGGGACTCAGACCTCCTTGCTGTGAGAAGAAATGGGGCTATTGACACGCTTGACTGGTATGGGAAATGTTGACATTGAGTTCTGAGAACCGCAAATACTTCAAATAATATTCGTAGGTATATCGCGTATCTTGAGCTGGTCAACCAACCTTTTGATAGGCGTTAAATTATGATTAGCTATGTTAGTGTGAAGGCTCCGTCGTGATTCAATCAAGTACCAATATGGCGCCAGTGGTATTGACTGTCCAGGGCAGAATATTGTATTGTTACTACATCTTACTAATGATATTGAAGTATTATGTTGTTTTTTACCTGTGATTTTAAAATCGACTTAATTACGTTTACACCGCGCGCTCGTGCTAGGCCTCTATACGCTGAGTACGCTGACTAAACATCATTATAAAAGATGGAAGTAAAAGAAAGAATCCACGATTATTCACTTTAAAATAAAATATTAAAACAATAGTCCTCCCAACATCACACCTGTTCTCCTCGCAGGTTTCGGCAGAGGCCTCATTTCACCAGATAAATTTAAGTCTCATGTAATAGGGACGAGCCTTTTACCATACGATGGCCACAGACTCAGGGCTGCTACTGAGAAATTCCTGATTGAAAAATGATTGACACAGACCTACGAGGAAAACAGGTGTCAGTAGTATCAATCGGCGCATTTGAACCAACTTTTCAAACCACTCCAGCATTAAGTATCCAAAGCTGGATTTGAAGAGAGCAACCACCCTGGGCCTATTGCTAATCCAGTTCTACTGGAGCCCCATGAGATCATAACAATGGAGCAATACTAATCAGTCTACATTTAAGCATCCTCACCACCAAAAGACGATCTATTTGGTGGTTTTGTTCTGTCTTTATCGTGTGGTTAGTGACTAACCTGTTGTCAGAGTTTTTATGCCGCCTATGGGCCTCTGACTTGGCTTTACACGCCGTGGAGAGATATCTCTCTTATTTGGTCCCGACCGCCTCCTGGTTCTGGTGCCTGATGTCTCTCCGGTAGTGTCGGGTTGCCGTCCCATCGGACTATGAGAGTGATTAAACAGAGAGTGCACCTGTGTCTGCGCACACAATTGTGCACTATAATATCTCCCGCGCCGATGACTAATCTCCGCTAAGATTGGCCGCCGTGACCAAAAACGTTCAGGAGTACTACTCGTATACCTTTCCCCAATTTTTCCCAACATTCCATTGTTTTGCAATAGTCCAAGTCATTCATACACCTACGTATATGGAACGTTATTCGTCATTTACGCTATCTTTAGGAAATGTACAACCGGTATTGAAATATAATTTAATGCTTCGGTTCGGTGTTCAATCATGATACCGTATCTAGCAGATAGTGTCCGAATTATCTTGTTTTTTTAAACAATTTCAACTTATTACGTGACCTCCTTGTTATTTTGTGTTGATTGGTTTTTAGGTATCATGTTTAAACAAGACGGGGTGAGCAGAAATCGAGTTGGTATCGCATTTTGAGTGGATATCAGAGTTTTGTCAAGTTGAGTAGTGTGATAGATGTTGACTGTTATTATTACAATAGTTTTGCACCAAAGCAATACCATTAACTGGACAATATTTTCACCACAGTATGAGCTAGCCGAGTTCAGTGACGGTCTACCACTTCTACATATATGTCTTATGTAATAAGGTTGAACAGTGGTTGACGTCAGTGAGCGCGACAGTATAAATGTAGGTACCTATCGTGGTATTACTCTCGGTGGCCAGTATTGAGTGATAAACAAGGGGTTTCTGCTCATCCTCATTAATGTAGATACCGTGACAGCTGGATTCCTAATCGTACGTAAATTATTTAGCCATAATCATCAACAAATATCAAGATTAAAACAGTATTTATCGTAATTCTAAGAAATCGTAACTTATCATAAACGGAAATCATAAAGTTGATTGAGAGTAAATCATACAATCTTGCCTGTTTTATTTAGTTGCAATAAATATGTAGATATCTTTATAATAGGTACTTAACTATTGCGGAAAAAGGTGCCTACATTTATCATATTAATATTTTTCCACAATTCTAACCCATTGTTCGAACTCGGTAGTATATCAGACGCATTCTGAGAGCCTAGGCAATGTGACACTCTATCAACGAAAACGATGACGAGAATGTCAATCTTCATCTGCCCAGCCTTCTCCCAACTATATTGGGGTCGGCTTCCAGTCTAACCGGATTCAGCTGAATACCAGTATTTTACATGGAGCAACTGCCTGTCGGACCTCCACAACCCAGTTAGTACTGGGTAATGCGATACCCCTTGGTAAGGCTGGTTGTCAGACGTTCGGGTCACTGACTACCTGTCACGACTGTCAAAGATCTACAATTGACAGCCGGGACCAAAGGCTTAACGTGCTTTCCGAGACACGGAGGAAACTCGGTATGTAATGGGTGGTCACTCATCCACGGACCAACCCAGGCAAGCGCGGCTTAACCTGACGATCGACCCGAGCCGCTGTTATTATTTAGCCGCGAGCTCCTACGACGGGAATGCCGAATGACGAGAATGTCAAATGTTAAAAAAAACAAGCTTTTATCAAAATGAAAAGAAGAAAATTAGGTTTATCTATCAAAATTGCACATGTACACAAAGTTTAGTGTCCACCTGTACCTACGCAAAGTGTCGTGTCGGTGCTATTAACCGTTGAGGACTTCCCTCGTGAGGAGGCGATTCTGGCTACAGGATCAAGTCATATGAAATGAAAATGTATCGTCACTAGTACCAAAGGTGTGTGCAAAATTTCAGCTCAATCGGTTGGGGGAAGTGGTTTAAAATTCAATTGCAAGATTTGACCATGCATGCTAACGAACAATGCAAATTAAATAAAAGCATAAAAATAATGTAGTGGATGACATACGCTATCGAAAAGCTTTTTTCATCTTTGTTGTTGGCTTAGCTAATACTACTTTTCCAGGCCGTCTAGGCTGACAGCCACACTTGACTTTGCTTACTACAATGCCATCTGTAGATCTACTATACATATTCTGTAAAGTTCACTTGGAATCTCACTCGAGTGAGCATACACTATTTGAAAACGAACTCATTTTTGTTTTTTAACCGACTTCAAAAAAAGGAGGAGGTTCTCAATTCGGTAGTATGTTTTTTTTTTGGATTTGTCACCTCATATCTTCGTCATGTATGAACCGATTTGAAAAATTCTTCTTTTATCTGAATGGATCTGCTTCCCGATTGGTCCCATATAAATTTCATCAAAATCGGTTCAGCAGTTTGGTTTTTAAATCAAAATAACTGTAAAAAATATCTAATATATGGCAGTCGGTTATTTTTTTTGCAAAAACGTTTTGAAGTAAATCGTCGCGGATTCAACGAGACACCCGGTTCAATTTTTCAGTACAGCATAACATCACGCCTGTTATTCTCAAAGGGTACGTCAGAGGTGTACCTAAAAATACACCCACACTTCCACCGTTATGTTTAAGTCCCGTGTAATAAGGGGCGAGCCTATTGCCATCAACCGGGCACAAATCCAAACTCCATGGCTGAAAAACTTTGCCCAACCTGTGAATCGCACCCGGGACTTCATGCCCAGCGGTTGCGCCTCGATCGATGGACCAACGAGTCACTTGACGTGCAATGCAGCAATGGTTAAATAATACGGATTTTATCTTTTTAAGAATTTATTGTAGGGAACATGTTCTAAGATATAATTGATACAGTATTCTTTTATAGCCTACGTAATATAATGTGTTTTATTTGGTTACCCAGGTACCTAATTATATGTTTGTATTTATTTGGTTACTCAGGTACGAGACCTTAAAATGGCGGCAGGAACAGACTGGGTGCGGAAGGTGTGCAGTGTGCTGTGGTGCAGCTTGGGATATGCCTATGTCCAGTATTGGACTTAATTTAATGTCTGTATTTATTTGGTTCCCTACTTAATTTAATGTGAGTGTTTATTAATATTTTGCATGCTATTTTATGGCGAAATGTGTCACTGCACTACATGTTATATTTACCATCTCTTGTATCACATTTAACGCAAATAAATAATTTTGACTTTGACTTTGAAAAAGGAAATAGTACTAAAACAAGTTCTAACAAACGTTTGTCGGCGTCCGCAATAATTAGAAGGGCCTATATATAAATGTAATCATAAAATATAATCTCTTATCAGAGCCGTAACATGTGATTAGATTGTTATCAGTTATATTTTGTATCTGGGACAGTTATCAGTGACAATAAACCCGAATTACTCAATCTAACTAGTTTTGTTATGCCGTGTGTTTAGTTTAACTGTTGAACATGGAAATTTACTGTAGCTATCTTGAATTGTTGTTGCAAGAGGAAAGATTTTTGGAGTCAAGATATGACTTCATTAAGTTTTTCTTGTGTCATGATATTGTCGGAAATGGTTGTGCATTATTTTGGTGTAAAAAGTCTAATGCCGTCTACCTCGTTGGCTGAGTGATCGCAAGCGCGATTGCTGAGCGTGAGATCCTGGGGTTCTATTCCCGGGTCGGGCAAAGTGTTATTGGGTTTTGCCATCAGGAATTTCTCAGTAGTAGCCACGAAGTCGGGATTTGTGAACGGTTGATGGCAATAGGCTCGCTCCACTCGCTCTGTGCTAGTACATGGGCCTTCAAACATAACCAGCAAAAAGTAGGTGTACTAGGTACACCTCTGCTTAACTCTTCGGGATATATGTTAAGTCTATGCTTCGTAATATAATGTAATTTTTTTAAATTGCATGTTTTTATAAAGATAATGGGAAAAAAGATTTTAACTATCTTAATCTAATTATAAAACCAGAAGACAGTTCGATTAGGAACTTAAACCGGTTAAGAATTAAGATTAAAGTCATTCAAGTATTAATATTATCTCTTCTTAGGTAGGTACTCATGTAAGTGCGTGTTAACAAGATCATTAGGTGGTACAGTCACATGAAGATTACTCCGTTATCTTAAAACACCTTTAAACAGGCGCAAAAACTAAATAAAAGGCATTTTGCGATAATTAAAAAATCACAAATGAAGATTTAAACGTAAACATTCCTTAATACCGTATAATCTCAAAAATAGACAATAAAAAAAATAAAATCCGCACCAAAAACTAAAGACGTCAATTAAAAAATAATCTAAATTCCACAAAATAACTTATAATCTGGCAATATTAAAGAATTACGCGTGTTACTTGTTCAAATAATAAAAATAAATCGAATCACTTGATATTTTTTTTTATCTGTAATCACCGAAAATTCCCGATAAACTTCGAGATAAAGGTTTGTAATGTGTACTGATAATATCAGAAGTGTCAGGATATAGATAATGTAAGAATTGATGATTTATTTTGGCTAATCTAATTACGAAATAAAAATCCAATGTTAATTTGATTAGGTATAGACAAAGGCGAGTTGTATCACGTGTTGTGTGGATCATTAAATACCTACTAAGTAAATTAGTTAGTGAGGCCTGGAGTCTGGCTTTGTGCCTTGTTGATGTCAAAAGGGTCGCCCCTTATCCACATGGGACTGCATGGAGCTAAATAGCACTTTAACATATAATATAACTGGCGAAATGTCAAATGTGTACCTCTGTTGCCTATATTTTCGGGTAAATGAGGCGTGTAATGTTATTAAATTAACAAAAAAATATCTGCAGCAAAAATAGCTGCATTAATTAAGTAGGTATCTGAAATGTCTGGAACAGTTGGTCTAAGTAAAGTTACGTCCTTGTCAAAGTTTGTGAAAAGCAGTTAAGAAACAATTGTCAATATGTCGTAAAAACGTGGCAACAGTGAATGAATCTTCAGGTACTAAACATTTTATTTAGCTTCATAAACCACCAACTAAGGCTTACTTTTTAATTATTAATGCCCTTTTTTGCTAACATCAGCTTTGCCCACAGTTTCTTTCGCTCGCGTTATGGTCGGTTATTATCTCACGGGATTGTTCTGCATTAGCCTGTGACACTCGGTGATAAATAATGTAGCTCCCCATCAGTGAAAGAATTCATCGGAATCGGATCAGTAGTTCCGAAGATTACCCCCACATTAAAACTGGATAACTGTTCTACTTTGTCACAAGAAAATTCTAGCACTTCACAAAATAATAATTAGTACATAGGTATGTTTTCATTACAAGGCTCATGGCGCAATTTCATTAATGCTTTCGGCTTCCAAAAATAATTTCCACGTTCTGAAATCTATGCTACGTCAGTTAGCGGGAAAGAGATACCGCCATTTTGTTTCCATAAGACCTTCTCGCTCACACCAAAATGCTTTTATTACCACATTATTTCACGTAAAATATCAATGTTATTATTTTGCCAGATCAGTTGGTTTAATTACACAAATGTTCAATATTAATTTAACATTTGACTAGTAATTGGCACTTATGTATCATTAGTTTTGTAAGCTTTTGTGCCTAATTAGCGAACGTGGGTAGAGGCGATATGTTAAGTCGTTTGTTTGTTAGCGGGAAAACGGTTTTTTGTTTTTTATTCTAACCTTTATTGGCTATGGTTGGTTAGTGATGTAATGAATCGTGAACAATTAACGACAGTATTACCGTTTTTGTGAAGTTAAATTGCATATTCATTTTCTGTGTTTCTAGGATTTTCTGTGTTTCATGGTTATGGCTAAATAAGTTTTAAGATAAGCTAATTGATTTTTGATTTGTAAGTGACAGCAAGACTTTCATGAAGTAGGTATACCTACTTGTTCCAATTCCCCGTAAGTTGTCATCAGGTTTTTGGGAGGAAACCTTTTTTGTATTATTTGTATTGATTATCCAAAATCGCCCTTTGAATTATGCACGCTAAATCAACCCCTTTACTAGTTTAATCTGCGATTAGATTCAAAGTGCAGCAGACGTCCAATTAGCTGGTGATTTGTTTGTTTGCTAACAAACGGGGCTAACGGGGCTCACGGGGTTCACGGGGCTGACGGGGTTGATGCAATCCCCGACATTCGCTAACGAGATAGCTAATTAAATGGATATCGATGGCAGATAAACGTGTGGTAGGTATTAGGAGAAATAATGACGTGTGGTAGGTATTTTTAATGATCAATTGTCATAGACTAAACGCTGACTAGAAGTGAAACATTTGAGTTTAGAATACCTACTGTTTTGAGTACTTTGGTTATAGATGATGGCGAATTAATGCTGGCTGAGTAGAAGTGGAGTATTTGAATTTAGAATATCTACTGATTTTTGTTAGTGTTAGTGTTTATTTGATTATTTTTAACAAATACACAGAGTATTAGCGCAAGCTAGTTGATAATTACTGTATTATAAACATAGAATGAACTGGCCGAGTAGAAATGGGATATTAGAATTTAGAATATTTTTTTTTCAAAGTGTTTTGTTCGTTTGACGCTGTTTTGGGATTAGGTAAGTAATTATACGTCTTGTTAACTTTTTTGTACTAAGATCATTTCTGTTGGTAACTGAATAAGTTGCACAAAAATCTTGGTAGAATAAGAGAAATAACAATCTATACTTAATTAGTTTTTTATAACACGTAGGTAATAACAGTTATAACTGTTCAAGAAGAGTTCTAAGCTAATCTAGAAAAACGAACTCCATAGTTTACGTTGATTAAATTTTCTAAATATAGGTAATTTGCTTGTAAGAAAAACCGTGATTTGTCACCATCATAAGTCAAAGCTAAACCTACATTAGTGGTTACTTTGCGTTTAAAGCAAAGCAAAGATTGTATTTTCTCCGACATTTTGTACTGTAAAACGCTTGTCATGGAATTATCGTAAATAGGAAAAAGCGCGGAGAAAATCTAAATTGCCTATCTACTCATCATGATTTTAATTAATCATGTTTATAAAAGTTATTTCTTGATTAATTTATAACCGCTATGTTATTAATTTTCTAGAAATTCGAGAGTAAAATAAATAGCTTACTTTTCTAAAAACAGGGACCAGTGTATCCAGTTTTTATTAGAATTACTAGCATATGCCCGCGACTTCGCTCGCCGTGGAGTTCGGTTACTGTCCCACGGGATCATACTACCGGGATAAAAAGTAGCCTATGTGTTAATCCAGGTTATGAACTATCTGTATGTCAAGTTTCATCCAAATCCGTTCAGTAGTTTTTGCGTGAAAGAGTAACAAACATCCATACATACAAACTTTTGCGTTTATAATATTAGTAAGGAATAGTTATATACAGCATAGTTAGTTTCCACGAAAAAACGGAGATATTCTGAAACTCCTAACTAAAAAGGCTGTTAATAAAAACTTCCATAGACAAATATTTTTTTTTTCAAAAAATCGCAGACTAAAAATTACGTTACAACCACAATAAAGATAGAGTGTAGGTACCTAAAATCTTTCTCATAAAAAATGTGTAAACTTCACCCCAGTGACTTGGGGTAACTCAAAATGGTAATAAATCGGGTGGGCGTGGCTTAGTTTGTCACGCCCAGAGGGGATGAGTTGCCCTCAAGACTGGTGTACCGTCGAGTACCAAGTAATATGGGTACTTAGGCACTATAGGTGCCCCGGTTTGCGACGGACGAAAAATTGCCATAGTTTCTTTTTTTTTTGCAAGTATTAAATGTTTTGAGTTATTTATACTTATTTTGCAAGCTTTTTTGAGGCGTTTCAAGAAATTTGCTGTATTGAAATCTGATTTAAAAATAGGTTTTTTACAGTGAACAGTTTATTTCCTACAAAATTGAAACGAAACAATCTACGGAACATGAATGAATCTATCTGTGGTTTCAATTAACAACAGAACAACGTCTATGTGGAATGAAAAAAAAAGGCATCTTCTTACACGTATACGCATAAAAATGAAGTAATTCTTTCACAGCGATGGCAATCCCAATTATTCATGTTATAAAAGCTGGTTTCTAGTGACGGCCCATCGCGAAAAAAACTCTGCACAACATTTTATTAAGATTCAATTTAAAAAAAATTCAAACCAAATTATGTTTCAAGCGTAAATATCTAAATGAAATCTGCACTGTTTCAACGGTTGCAAAAAGACATTTCACAAAGTTTAAAGTCTCGTTATTCTTATTTTTCTCGGACCTGAAAACCTTCTGATTACACAGATATCAGATCAAAGTGGCTTCGCGTTCCTTTACGAAAACACATTATAGTTAACTTTTTTTTTTTTTTTGATCTTCGTTTTATTGTCAAAATACCACTTTGTTTTGTCCAGTGCGAGACGAATAAATACTTTTTCTTTCTTTCTTTCTTTCTTTAACTACCTCCTCGACTTTACAGATCTTTGCAACCGAAAGCGCAATGTTTTGCGCGTGTTACATTGCGTGCTACCGTGAGCATAAGTTTTTCATCTAAAATGAAGTCCGTTTCCAGCACAAAAAATCGTTCAAAGTTACTTGGTTTGATGTAGGTACAGAATGCTTAGCTGATGGTTATCTGATGGAACTTTTTACAAACGTTTTTCTTAAGTAATATAGAAACTGCATAAGGTTCTAGGGTACCTACTAGCTCTTTGCTCGCGGCTTCGCTCCCTTTATGTACGGAAAATAACCAACAAGAACGTATTATATAAATGTAGCATATGACACTCGGGGATAATGTAGATTCCCGTTATTGAAAGAATTTTTGGAATCGGATCTGTAGTTCCGAAGATTACCTACTCCCTACATACACACGTACAAACAAATATTACCTGTTTATAATATTAGTATAGATTAGAACCTTTTTGCTATAACAAAGTATTAGAACGGTGTGCAGTACGATTTTATTAGTGCGTTTGCCGTGAACATGCCTATGTGTCCATATCCACACTTGGTATATCATGAATTTGAAAATAAATGTATCTCACAGTTTTACGCCTAAGCTACTGATCCAATGGTTGTGAACATACATTGTTAACCTATCCCTAACTGTTTCCCATTAATTTTTAATTATGAAATACAAAATGCACGCAGACAGCTAGAGCCAAAATAATTATTTTGAATGAAAACTTGGTACACCACCATGTCACATTATATAAACAATGAAAGTTCTAAAATATCGTAAGTGCAAAAAACTACCACATCCCAAAAAAGCTATTATTATTATTTTCAAATAGCTTCTTTTTTTCTATCCCAAAGCATCAGCAGATTAAATTCGTTCCAACAATAGAGGTGCACCCCAGCATTGCCCGTATCGTCCCCAATTGCTGCCACACGCGAAAATGAATTATTATAGAGTTGCCAACTGGGGCGGGGTGGGCTAAACCGAGGGGCGTAAGGGCGTACCGGATATTGGTCATATAAATAAATTAGTAGACGAAGGAAATTAATGTTAATTTCTAGATATGGGTATGTGTTACTTTGAGTTATAGCGTAGGGTGTAGTACCTATGTTGGAAGTTAAGTACTACCTTCATAGATGTGGAATCATTGATGAATCCACCTAAACCGTCTAATATCAAAATACCAGCCGTAAAATGTACTTTTAACAATATTTGTAACTGTATATGTAATTAAATTACTTTTTATATGTAGATAAACATTTTACATACTGCGGTTAATTAAATTAAGCACTGTTTTAATAGAAGTAATGATTTTTTTTTGCATTACTTCGATTAAAACAGTGTCAATTTATGTTGATTTAATTTTACCGAGCAAAACCTTTTTATTTTAAAAGGTTTTGCTCGGTAAAATTAAATCATATTCCTAACATAAAATCTCACATTTTAACTTTCTAAAAGTCAACATTAATTTACTATAAAATCACTAATATGCAATGACAAGAAATAATTAAAAAATCGCGTTGGACAACGCATAAATTATTCAACAACACTCTTGCCGAACGCAATTTAAATTCAAATCAAATAAATTACATTTTTATTCACGAATTCCGCTTCGTTTGAGGTGAGAAAATACTAAAATACTATTGATATAAAAATAAATCAACATTGGGAACGAGACTTAGATTAAATGCGTTAATTTTTCAAGTAAAACAGAAAAAAGGTTTTATTCATCGCTAGATCAATTTTGTAGTTTTTTTTTTATTGTAAATGGACACGCGAGCACTCGCATTAATCTATAAGAGTTGCTACTGACAGTTCCCTTGTTTTTTTCTTCCGACTGAGGATGTTTTTCAATACGATGAATGTGGTTATAATTTTTTGTTGTAATTTTAACTTTGAACTTATCCGACGCTAATAATGTTATTTGAAAAAAAATTGTTAACTTATGTTGTAAAATCTTGTCATGGGTGGATAGCGGTAAAGTACTAGAAATTTTATTGCTAGATATATTAATACAAAGCAATAAAAATTCTCCAGTACTTTCAATACAGTTAAAGTTTTTTTTTTTATATATTTAAGGCTCCATAAATACACAAGGAAAATGTGTTTTTTTACATTTTTTATCTTTTACTATTTAACAAAAATCGGTACACCGATCCGATTGGGCAACACAAACGCCTTGATAGATTAGTTTATTGCACATAACTTTTACTATTCAGATTGTGCAATTGATTTCATTTCGTAATTCCTAATTCTACAAAATATTAATCGGAGATACGCATGATATCGACACATGTTATCGTCAAACTGACATTGTAGATAGGCCTAAACTGGCACGCGACGTTCGCCTCATTTCCTCGCTTTTTACTAAATTTTTTTCACTTTTTACTACTTTCACTGACTATAGACACGTAATATGTAATTATCAATAAAAGAAAAATAGATAAAATTATCTTGTGTGCCCGACGGTAAAGTTTTTTGCAAAACTTGAGGTAATCTTGTTGTTTATCTAGGTAAGCGATCACTTTTCATTTATCCGAGGGTACATTTAAAATAGTAACAACACTTAGTAAGGTGGGTGTTTAGTATTAAGTTTTGAGGTTAATGACTCGTAAGAAAAAAACTCCAACTAAATATTCAAAAAAAAAAACTAGTGCATTGTTTTTTTTTCCTAAAAATGACAGGACAACACTATCAGACTGCGTGAATGAGAAAATCAGAAAAAAAAACAACAAAAACTTACCTATTTACGTCAAAATCCAAACTTTCAACTGTTAACGAACGCACTGACAGTGAAACTTCTTAATGCACTCGAGTAAAATAATAGACGAAAAAAAATAAACGCTTATTATCCACGGCACGAACAAGACACGACTGAGACGTTCTCAACGAATTATCTTATCAAAAAAACACGTTAATTACTATTAAGTAGTCCGAAAAATGTGTTTCGTTGTGTACTTAGGCCTTTTTGGTAGTGAAAACACTGCACTTGGGTAGTGTCGTGGCGATCGACGTGAGCGCTGGCGAGGTCGGGGCCAGACTGCCGCATCGTATCGCCCCTCTCGTCCCACGCCCCACCCCCGGTACAATTTTCAGGTAAAAAAAAAACGGGAAAAACAGATAACGTTTTCTGTTTATTATCTATTTGGCGACAGTTTTTAGTTACCACAGTGTATAGGCTGTATGTTGGTGGTCCTTTGTCCTTTTGTTTCTTCAGTTTATGGTCGTTTGTTTTTTTTTTGTGGGCGTTGCTGTTCTTGGCGCCGGAGGCACGTGCTATTATTGTTTTAGTTAACTATATAATGGTTGTTGTTTTTTGTAATGTTTTAATGGGAGCTCGTATTTTCTATAAATTTATTGAGAACTGCTGTAGATTTTTATTTATAGTTTCTGCCTTGACTAAAATATGAAATATAAATGCATTCCATATATTTTTATCACACTCTCGTATAAAACACCTGTTATTTTATATAAGAACTTAATAAATAAGCTATTAATCCATGTAACGATTATTTATGTAAAAATAATTGAGACATTAATTTACCCATCGGTATGCTAGTGTTGAGAATTTATACATTTTATACCATCAATTATATTTTGATACAACTCCGTACTTCTATTGAATTTGTCATATAAAAATAACTTGAAAAATTACAAAATTAATAATTGATGAGGTACAGTGTATTTGCTCATGAATTTGATTTTTTTATGTTATTTATAAGGTGTTTATACGATACACAGTAGATACCTAAATAAATTAAATGTAAAAAAAATGTTAAAGTTTTATTTCTTCAAATAATCTGTCAATTGAAAAGACTGACTGTTTAAAAATTCAAATATTTTTAACGTTTTAATTTACCTGCTAATTTCCTGTTATTATCTATATTTCCAGTAATAAATATACTTGGTCATTTTGTAAAACAGAAAAAAAATATACTATCAGCCATACTTTCTTAAACAGTCGGATTACCATCATGGTTCGTAGTAAAAACACAAAAACTTATTAAAACGTCTCATTTTAAGTGACAATTGCCAATGTTGGTAGCATCGTCAGCTTAACTCGCGTCAACTTAATCCACCCTTTTATTTAACAGGTTAAAAACAGTTAAAATGGCGCGCAAATAGCTTTTTTTTATTCGTGTAAAAAGGTTGGATTATGAAATACTTAAAATTGTCTATGGCCTGAGTGTTCGTTTTAAAAAGATTACATTAATCTTTTGCGTTTTCGAGAAGTGATGTATTTTTTTCTCACGGTGGATTTTTGAGTGTAAAAATTGTAGTTTAGTCATGTTAATCTCCTGATAAACTGTATATTAATATTCTTTGAACAAAGTTTGAAGAAAACTTTCCATTTCGTTTTTTTTTTTTTTTTTTGATAACAATAATGCTTATGTTTTCAAATCAAATAATCACTCCTTAAATTATAACAATCACAGATTGGCTTGTGTAGTGGTCGCCAGCGTTACTGTTGAGCATAAGATTCGATTCCTAGGTAGGCCAAAGTGTTATTGGGTTTTTCCATCAGGAGTTTCTCAGTAGCAGGCCCCAGAGACTGGCCTGCCCCTATTACAATGAGACTGAACAAACATAACTGGCGAGATATGGGTGTTCTAGGTATAAGTACACCTCTGCTTAGTCCTTAGAGTAGAAACGGGCGTGATGTTATGGTAATGTATGTATGTTATGGACACAAAATCTTAGTGCGCGTTGAAATCTTTTAGGACTACGGGATTAGGGTCTACGAGCCTACGGGCTACGCGCTACGGGCCTACGAAAATAAAGATGGTCTCTTTTGTTTTAACAAAATTCTTTGATCTGATTGGTCGGATGAACTCATTCGGCTTTTTTCGGTTGGTTTTGTGGATGCCTATCGAATGTGTGACGTATTTGTATTATGCATAAGGTAGCAATTGTTCTGGAAATGTGAGATTTGTTAAAGAATCATTGTTTTTGATTAGTTATGTAAAAATGCTTGTGATTAATGGCGTTGTTACCTTTTAATGAGTACATTGTAGCGCCATGTTTAATTTGTGATTGTATTTTTGTTTGTGCCATTGCTTTTATCATTATTCTGCTACTCTTAATCTAATTAATTTGAGGTTGGCGCAGAATGTCTTCTTCTTTCAATTTTCTCTATTTTAACCGATTTTTAAAAAAGGAGGAGGTTATATATTACTCCGGAATATTTTTTTTTTAGTTCTTTGAAGGAATATACAATAACCGTACCATAGATTTATATTTCTACGCCTAAATATTTTCATTACCACCACAGTTGAGTCCTAAGCCAAGCTATAATCTCACTTTAACCAACTTCAAAAAATGGAGGTCACTTCAGGTACATTTCCAAATCATTCAAAATACTTTTATTTTATTAGACACAAATAAACTAAAATCCCTAGCCCCCACAGACGGCTCACCTAATTGAAATGACGACCATAAATTAATTCAAGATGGCTACCGGATCGTAGCAGTAACTATATCGTTAAAGGATTAGAAAATTAAATAGGCAGTAAAAGTAAGTAGGATATAAGGTTGGAATGCCGGTTTTAAGCCCGTGCTTGAGTCTGGAATCGAACTTGTAACCGTTGAGTTCCTATCTTGACTAGTGACTACTCTTTTTACTCGACTACGGTGAAGTTAAACGG
Source organism: Standfussiana lucernea (assembly GCA_964057025.1). NCBI lineage: Eukaryota > Metazoa > Arthropoda > Insecta > Lepidoptera > Noctuidae > Standfussiana > Standfussiana lucernea. Next base: position 9,102,336 of record OZ059810.1, read on the forward strand.
AAGGATTTTGGTGTTATTTTAGTTTAGAGAAGAATAGATATTCGGAATTCCGCAGGAGCAACTTGGAGACTGGATTTGTAACCGGTTGATGGTAATAGGCTCGCCCCCTATTTCATGGGAGTTAAACATAAGTGGTGATATGTGGGAGTAGGTACTGAGGCACACCTCTGTCCAACCTAACGGGAATTACAGGCGTGATGTTAAGCGTTATTTATTCGAACTTTGTTAGAATTGCCTAGAAACAAATGTAGGGTTTAAATATCAAAATATTACAAGCATAACTGGTTCCGAAGTCCAGTAAAGAGTGGTTTTGATTATAGATCGTACTTAGGTAACATTTGGTATCTAACACAGGAATCTTAAAAAAAGTCCAGTTACTGGGTAACATACCTGGTTACCCAGTAACTGGGCTTTGGAGTTCAGATATGCAGTCGCTCCATGTATAATACTGGTATTCAGCTGCATCCGGTTAGACTGGAAGCCGATCCCAACATAGTTGGGAAAAGGTACGGCTGATGATGATCTTCTCTGCTCCTATAAAAATACTAGACCTATTTTAGGGAAGAATAGATATTCAGTAGTACAGTCCTACGCAAAGCTATCAAGATAATAATTCCATAAATATTGCAAAAGATATGTGAGCTATAAGTTATTCTCTATTTTACTTATAAATATTCAAACAAATTATGATGTTGCCATAAAATTAATGATTTTAACAACAAATAACTTTCAAGAAAGTAGTTTTCACTACACATACAACATTCGTTACTGGCCACCGACCGAATTCAAATTTCGAACACCGTGCGTGCCTACTCAAATGTCGTAGGATTCACACCTGTCTAAAAAGTACTATAACACTCATTGTTTGCCATATGAAAAGTAAGTTTCAGTAACGCTAATAAAGTTAATTACGTCTTGTGGGACTTAACACTTATAACGTTTCGATATCAAGAGGTGGAGGTAAATGTCAATGGTTTTGTCCAACTAATGAAGCAAGATTTGTATGGATAAGACGTTAATGTGATTTAATTCGGGATTGAAAATAATGCATGGATACTTTGTGCTAGTTTATGTAAAGTTTTAGCTTAAAAAAAAGAGTAAAAGATAAGAAGTATGTAAGTAAGTAGAAATGCATATAGCAGCATATAATATTTTCATAAGGAATAAAAATATTTGATGTAAACAAAGAATTTATTTTTGATCGAAATTATTGTGTAAGTACGTGATTTGAGATAAGTCACATACATTCATAGTTTTTATCTCTTCAGAGTACAGTTGAGCGCGATAACTTGCTGGAATTGGCGATAGTGTCAAGGTAAACACATAAATCTAGTGCAAAACAAAATGATATCGTGAAATCTACTAGAAAAGACGACAACACAAAATTGGAAATCGACAAGGATTTATAATTAAACACTGTTTTAAGCTTTCACGGTTTATAACTAAACTTACACTGTCACTTACGGGATATCTTCCGTGATTATTAATTATTGTGAGCTCCCGATAGGAATTTCGACGCTGTTGCAAGCGCCATGATTGATGATTGTTAATTAGTTAAAGATTTCGATTTAGTTTACTATAGACCAGCAACAATCCTCTGATATCGAAATCTACGTTAGTCACAGGGCCTTATATAGTTATCATTCTAGTAGGTTACACTATTAAGCTCAGAACCAAGACTCTTATTAAGGAATTTATCCATACTTAAAGGGAAAAGTTATGCGAAAATAAACTAGAAAACTTTCTGCCGAAAAATGCACAGCAATTTTAGAGGTTATGGTATAAATAACTTTAATTTTTCTGAAGGACTTCTTGTCCTTCACAAAAATCAGAACTAATAATAAATGTCATGTCTACCCTATAACCCACGATCGTTCGGCGCGCACCCAAAGTGTTCCACGTTTAAATATGATATTTTTTTCTAGTTTTCAGTGCATCGCGTCCAGCATCTCCATACAGCCTATATTTATGTGTTGCCGCGTAATTTATTTATTTTTATTTATTCACCGCTCTGTAATAGTCGGTATTGGACTGAGGTTTATGGCACAGCGTCTCGAAGTAAGAAAAATACGTTTAGTTATAATATTGTGACTGTTATAAAGACCTCTAGATATTCATCATAAGCATCATGTCTAGTTAAAAAGAACACGGTTAAGAGTTTGTTACTTTGACTGAATAACCAACCACAATAACAAAAAGAGACAACAACGGGCTTGCAGCCAGTAAGCTACACAAAGAAAAATGACCCTAATCATCACACTTGCTAAGCAGATTGTTGATTGCTGTTCATTGTTGTTAGCATGGTGATATTATCACTGGCAGCAATTTTCGAAAATTCAGACAGTTTAAAATATAGGCCAAATACCAAACCTCTTCCATTAGCAACCTCTTTAATGTTAAACATCCAAAAAATTGTGATTACGTAACTCGAAGCCAAACGTAGCGAACGCGTATCCATTTTATGTTAAATCTTTCTACCTCCATGTGATCGGAGTATGCCGGAGGTCCCGATCTTCTGTTAAATGCTTTATTTAGGTGTGTTATTGTACTGGTAGGCTTGTGGTGATATTAATACGAAACAGTATGAAGTCTGAAGAGTATATGGTTCAGATTGGAAGTATTGAAAACTAAAGTAAGTATATTTTGAAGATATGTGTACCTTTAACAAAGACTAACTTTCTATTAGCTCGATTTAAGAGTAGAACTCGAATAGTAAGCAAAATTATAGCTAAGGGGCCCTGAAGGCCTCGACAAAGTGACATGCGATCGATAACAATGACGCAAAAGTAAAAAAAAAAATATGGGACTGACATAAGCCACCGTAAAACTTATGTCAGTGTTGTTGAAATACGAAATACTCTGAAAAAGATTGCCTAGGCCTTCTAGATTCATGCTGATATCTAATCTCGATTCTCGTATCTGTTAAAACTATAAGAGAACAAAGCTCATACCGTAGTTTAAAAAAATGCAAAATCAAGCCAGTAATTACGTTCTGCTTAAAGTTTAAACCTAAAAAGGTCAACATACAATTAATGATGTGTTCCAAGATACAGCCAAAGTGACATCTACACTACACTGCCACCGACAAGCAGTGATAGCCTAGTGGTGTTACCGTCGGATTGCCATGTCATAGGTCACGAGTTCGAACCCAAGGCACGCACATCTGTTTTTTCGGAATAATGTGTGTATTGTCTAATTATCACTTGCTTCGGTGAAGGAAATCATGGTGACGAAACCAGCATGCCTGAGAGATATTTCTCGACGGCATGTAAAGCCAAATCAGAGGTCTATGACACCAGGTTGGACACTAACCACACGATAAAAAAGGCTGCCACCGACAAAGCCGTGGAAGTAGGGTAGTCTTTGGCCGATAACATATAATATCGTGCCAGCGACACCAAGAAGATTAAGAAGCATCATAACTCGAGACAATCGGGATTCCATAGTGCAAGGAGCACATAATAGGCCCCGTATCGATCCTATCGATGACTCAATGCAGGGCTTATAACTGTGTTCAAAGACCAAGGTTACAAAATCATCCACAAAAACAAAACACGCTCAATCTCTGTCTCCCCCGTGTCAGACAAAGCGTGAAGTTTGTCAATAAAACAGGTTGCATGACAAACACATTGACCCATTACCTTTAAAAGGTCACGGATCGTATTTTTCATTAAATTTTGACATAATTATAAATATCATTATGAATACGATGTATGGGCGAGGTCGCAGAGTGAGCGGTGAGGCAATAGCTTGAGCGATTTTGTTGCGAGTTGAGCAAATTGTTACTTTTATTTTGTAAGATTATTTGAATAGTATAATTTGAATTGTGAAAGATAAGCACGCGCTTCATGTTATAAAGCGCGTTTAAAATTATACTCTGTCGTATGTATATCTACGTCTGTATATCGGCTGTTTCCGGTTAGACTGGAAGCACAGTATTATCATCATCTGCCTAGCCTTTTCCCAACTATGTTGGGGTCGGCTTCCAGTCTAACCGGATGCAGCCGAAGTCTGGAACCACAGTATGCGTATGATGAATCTGGATTCAGATAAATATAAAAATCACAATATCTGTCGTTTTGGCGATACTTTTATTTATAGATAGGGAGTTTTTTTCCAGCAGTCTTTCTGTGGTAATATTCAATTTAATTTACACATTAGTATAAGACACAAAGAAGTCGGTAAAAGTTTACGTCTTAACAATTATCGATGATATCTGTAATATGAAACTGTACTTTACTAAGCATAATTATTACTTTTAAAATCGCTCTTAGACCATGGTAAATTCTAACATCACAAATTCCTTACGCTCGCAGTCCGACCTCGCCTTAGAACCTGGTACGGTACAAAACTTTACTCACAGACGAAAACTATAAAAAAGCCGACACGATCACGTTCGCGACCTTAAATACACTTAGAACAGCCTTCAAATACATTGCTTGCTCCAAAACACGAATAAATAAACTTTTTCATACAAACCTCGCCATACACGACGAAGTATTAATAACCGTTGAGCCAGGCATTCGAATTATTAAGTTCAATAATGGAATCCCGCCGCCCGGAAACGTATAAAAAAGCGCGGCAAAACTTTTTCAAACTCGGAACGTTGAATGGAACGTCATTTTTTACCTCGGTTAGGGATGTCGCAGTGAAAAATGATATAATTTATATGGTTTGGTAGCGGCTACCCGTTTTGTTCGACAAAATACAAGTAAAAAAATTTTAAAAAAATATGTATATATTACAATATTTTTTACTCTTTTTACTACTAATTTAAAATGTTTCCTTATCAACGCGCGGCGCGATGCAACAAAAGGTTTAGTGATGTGCGTTTTTTATAAAATCAAAAGTATCGATATCGGTAGTTTGTCCATTGCTTTCGTTTTTTACTGTAGCTTCAATTAAAAAGCACATCACGCACAGAGTACTAACTACTACTACTACTACTACTCATAATTATAGCTTTCCTTGACAGGATTGTAAATTAGAAATCAAAATTGTTTTTGTAACACAAGGAAAGTAAATTGGATCTTAATTAATCCGCAGTATAAATTACTTCTCATTAATAAAAGTACCTAGTAATAGCATGATATCTACTAAGTTTTTGTACAGTTTAATTACTCGTATAATTTTTTAATCAATCTTTTTATTGCTATAGGTAATGAGGATTTCGACGTTAATTCGCAATCACTTATTCATAATACAACGGTTTTTAATTATGATTAATGTTTTATTTTAGCCTGTACAGTTGCTGATAATTTATAAAAAGATCTTTTGCTGCCTCGTTGGATACTATAAATTCAAGGTTAACAATAACGTTTGTTTTTTCAACACAAAACCTGTTTCTTGGCCTTATTTTGTTTATAAAGAAACGCGCTTATCGATATATCCCATCCTTATGACCCACACAGACTCGTACGAGCGAGAATGAAATATTCAAATTTGGAAGCTGATTCCGTTTATGGCTACTTAATTTGGGTGATTCGATTTGAATATTTAAAAAAGGTACGAAGGAAAAAAATGTATGGCCATAGACATTCCTTGAGGCGAGTGGACACGGAGTTTTTAATGTAGCAGATTTTAGGTAATTTATTACCTGTGAGCGGTGTGTAAGATCGGTGAGGTTAAGTTGCGGTGATTGAGGTCTGGATTCGGATGGGTGGTTGAATGGATGAAATGTAGGTTCAGTTCAAAGAATTGGGGTTGCTTGATTTACTTTAAACTTTTTTAAGAATAAGTTTATTGTGACATGGTTATTGGGCATCAGATTCACGGTCAATTCGTTAGTCATGCTTACTACCTGACATTGCAAAAAGTATGAAAAAGAATATAATAAATTATTGAGGTTTGAAGAATCTATCCATCATATTAATTATTACGTTTTGTCTATAACAGCTTGTGGTTGGACGTGGGAAGATACTGGTTATAGAGGTTTTTGTCTTCACGTTAAAATCAATTGCATGGACTTCCCAGTTGTTACCCATTACGGTCTAATTTAGTTTGTTTCTCGTGTCACCTTGAACAATGTTAAAAGAAACTTGCTCATGTCAAAGTAACAGATTTGCCAGTGAGCAAAATTGGCACATTGCTGGCAAAAACGAATGGTCGATGCAAATGAAAGGTTCTGGCCTCCTTCAAGGTGGTCCGATGACCTTGTGAAGGCTGCGGAAGGCAGCTGGATGCAGGAAACTGAAATGTGGGTAAGCTTGGCAGACCTCTTTCTGCAGATATGACATGTAGCGAAGCTGATCGCCCTGAAATAATGTTGTAGACAGGGCGCCCTTCCGTTCTTAGTACATTCTTTAAGATTTTAAGTCTCTTAGAGTATAAAGAACGTCTTAGGCCGTAAACACAGCTAGGATCTTTGCTTCGTAACACGCTAGATGAGTAGCGTAGCTCAAACAGCTGACAAATAAGTTATGCTGCATGCCACTGAGCGTAACATTATTGTGGTCATTGCAATAGAATCCGTTGGTTTACTACACTAGTCGCTTCTCACCTAGCATGCAGCTAGCACTAAGGCCACGTTCATGACCTTGGGCGATGCGACGTCGTCAAAAGACACGCGCCACTTTTGTCCTTCCCGTGAGTACTGTCGCTCCGCAAGCCGCATCGGGGTGAGTCGTGGCATGTTCCTAACAACTTTCACTGTTTTGTCCGCAGTAGCTGTCGTAAGGCGTGTACCCGTGGCCAAGAGCTAAGCACTAATCGGAGCATCTAGCTATGTGGCATCGACCTTAGAGAAATCATAGTAAGTCGGTGACCCTTGGTAGACTTTTACGAGTTTTGCCACAGGTCTGTTTACGCATATTAGAAAGGTTTTTTTTTATTATAATGAGGTAATAACTTTTATTGCTTTAATCAGGATGTACCGCAACTAGGCCGGCAGATGTTTCACTTGTTTGTTTGAGGTTTTAGAGAAAATTTTGTCAGACGTCAGCCCAAAACTGTAGTTTTATTATTCTAAATAACTTTGTGGTTAGCAATCTGGGCCCCAACATTAATTTACAAATGGTTATGTCGATTGTTTGATTTGCCTAAAATAGTTTAAAAACAGAAAGTTTTCGAAAAAATTGTGTAGTTGTGTATCCGGGCCCAGGAGGCATGATGGGATGGTAAAACCCGCCACCAAACAGATATCCACAATATGAAAAGCATCGCCAAGTGTTGCCACTACAAACAAACCTGACATGTGTCACGTGCCAGTAATCACATGCTATCTCCCCTTCCCCCTCCCCCTTCCAATAAGAATGCCAACACAGGCTCATCATGCAACTCAACCATTCAAAACAGCAACAGTGCTAGCTTTGTGGTGTGACCGTTGGACGGCCAAGTCATAGGTCTCGAGTTCGAACCCAAGACACGCACCTCTGATTTTTCGGAATCATGTGCGTATTGTATAATTATCACTTGCTCCGGTGAAGGAAAACATCGTGAGGAAACCATGCTGGTTTCCGCACGATGTTTTGACGCCTGAGAGAAATATCTCGACGGCATTTAAAGCCAAGCCAGAAGCCCATCGGCATCACAAAAACTCTGACACCAGGTTAGGTACTAACCACACGATAAAAAAGGAAACCGTTCAAAAATTAAAAAAAAAACGATGAAATCTCATTGACCCTGCAGAAAACAAAAGACAGGAACACAGTTTTCAAGAAATTTCCACATTTCGAAAACTAAGATGGCCGATCCAATGCTACCAACATTGACAAATCTCAGTTAACGGCGTAAATTCCACCCGGGTATGTAGGAATCTTGTGCTAGTTCCGTCTAAGCTTCCCCGTCAACTCTGAGAGGGATCGGGATCACTCCAGTCCGTCTAGATGCCTTTGAGAAATGATATGTGACTTGCAACAATCGATGTCTTCCGATTTTTGCATCATTCGTAATATTGCCGACCTATTGCTGCCTAGAAAAGTTGCAGTCGCTTCCAAAGCGTTTTGTAGTCTCATATTACCTTGTTGGTCGTTAAAAATTAATTATAATTCTCCTCTCTTTATTTTCTGCATAAGGTTAGTACAAGACCGAACTCAGCGGAAACACATTGACCTTGAGCTTAGTCTAGTTTTGTTACCACTGACTACCATCTTCATCCTCGTCCACAGCCTGAATTCACCCACTGCTGGGTATAGGCCTGTCTTTACTTGTGCTAATCTCCACGGTCCTGTGCCAGCCTCGCCCAGGGTTTTTTCCTAATGACTGTTTTATGCCTACTTACTACCAAATACTTCTGCACTTGCCTACATAACCAATGTACCCTATATCAGTCAAATAACCCCATAAAATAAGTAGACACAGTCTATGTTTATTATAACCAATATTTCAAAGTTAAACCAGCGCGGGATGACGCGAGTATTTTGCCATAAGTCGATGGGATCAGCCGGAGATAGTGTTGTGCATCGTCGTAAAATATCGATACTTTGCTATCGACAAATCGATGCGAGCTATTGATATTGCTTAAGTAGGACTTGATAGGTGGATTTTGAGTTTTGTTATACTTTTGTACTTATATTTGTATTTGTATACAAAGTGGCTTCAGTAATTATTTTATAAAAAAATGGATTTGTGTAAATAGGTTTACACTATAAAACCAATTTTCTATTTGATTTAATAGTTTAAGTAAATTCTAGAAGCTTAATTAAATTTCATAATAAATATAATGAAATCTGGTATCTCTCATTCGTTTTTATGCGGCAAGTCTAATTGCTAAGTCAATGATTTCATTATAATGAATGATGTAGCATCAACAAAATTACCAATTCAAAATAACTACCTCAAAGAACATGAATAAACAATACACTTAACTATGTACATTCTGTAAAATATATACCCAGTAAATTGTCCAGTAGGCAGTAAGTGTTGTTAAAAACATGATAAATATTCAAGGCAATCACATCGTTTTAAACGACCGCTCGCGTCGGTGGACGCTGAGCGAATGAGCAAAAAAGCGCGCGAGACGTTCATCTGACATCCAACGTTGGGTGGGGCCTACCGCTTCCCGCCTCCCCAAACGAGCACCACCATTGGCTCATTTAAAAATCGATTCCATTTTATAAATATGTAACCACTTTCATTTCCCGCGCATTGAAACAGTTGCAAGACCCACGGAGCGCGTCACAATTCTCACCCTTATTTTGACAGTTTAAGAATTCTATTTCAATAATCGAACAGCTAGTGTTGTGACATTTACTATCGATGAACACTCAATTGTTTTACCGACATGTCTTTGTGGTCTCTTTTGTTTTATTTAAAGGAGAACAGGCCCAAGATGTTTTTTTGTTGGAATTATTTTTATTATAGGTCCGTGTAGGTAGGTCGGAATAAACAAGAATACGTAGGTGGGTGAAATTGTATCTGTAATAAATAATGGTGTATTTATGATTTATGGGCAAACAGGAGGGTTTGGGATAAAGATTATAGTTGTTTTGTTGGAACATTTAATAGTAATGAACTTTACTCTATGCATGCTCTTAAAGAATATTCAAGATGGCGGTTTAATTAGGATATTGAACGCTGAGTATTTCACCTGTTTGATCAAATATACAATTTTGGCTTAGCGGCGTGTGGCTACATAACAACCGCAAAGGCAAGGTTAGGCCGCACTTAAATTGGTGAATCTGTGGATGGCTGTTCGTTCTTGACAACAGACTTTACAGTATCTCCGGGTATGCTACACCATCCCTCAATCTCGGTAGTTTTATCTTAGAATTTCGTTATAACCTATCCTTTATAATTATAAGGTGTCACAACAAAAACTACTTAGTCTAAATTGACGTTTGAATGATTGCGAAATAATAAAAAATCGACGCCATGGGAAACTCAAGTGAAGATGGCAAGACAAACCCAGATACCTAAGTGATAATTCCACACAGGCAACTAGCTGCGAGAAATGAAAGGAGCAGAGATAGGCCTTTGCCTAGACAGGATCGTATCAATGGCGTGCCTAGAGGCGTTACTTTGTGGAAATCCATGAGTACTTTTAGTTTTGGGTGCGCGGCATCTTTAGATAACATAATAGACATAATATTTAATATATCCATTGTACTGAGGCAGTGTGATAGTATAATTAATTGCAATTAAAAATATATTTCACTTCATTTCTGCCCACCCCTTCAAACAAAACAGGCGCGGTGTTAATTCATCAACAAACCATAGACAGCGCTAAACAGAGTCCATTACAAGGATGACAGCCCGGGGCTATTGTTAAATTAAATGGCTGCTTGAGGTTTGTGCGCGCGGTGTCTCTAATTGTATTGTATTTTCTTTTTGCTTGGCAAATTACCGTGGAAGGTATTTTCTTTTTTGTCTGAGTAGAGATTTTCACGGCGAAATGAAAATAGTTTAAATTATTTGTCAAAATAAATAATAAATAAGTTTTTAAACTGACAGTGAAAACGGCACGGAGGGTTTATGCGTGATCATGGTGCTTGCCACAGTGCCTAAATATTGGGAACTCAAAACAAATAGTAAATATGGTAAATACCTATCCCGTTGTCAGTCATCAACTGCCTAGCCTTTTCCCAACTATGTTGTGTATGGTCGGCTTCAAGTCTAACCGGATGCAGCTGAACACCAGTATTTTACATGGAGCTACTGCCTATCTGACCTCCACAACCCAGTTCGTACTGGGTAATACGATACCCCTTGGTAAGACTGGTTGTCAGAATTTCGGGCCACTGTCTTCCTGTAACGACTGTCAAAGATCTATAATTGACAGCCGCGACCAACGGCTTAACGTGCTTTCCGAGGCACGGAGGAAACTCAGTATGTAATGTGTGGTCACGTATCCACGGACCAACCCAGGCAAGCGCGGCTTAACCTGAAGATCGACCCGAGCGGCTGTTATTATCTAGCTACGAGCTATACGCTATATATATATATATATATTACCTATCCCGTTGTCAGTATTAATGATAAATTATACGGGTTGGAAGGGACACCGATGCGAAAACGGAAACCACATACTCAGTACATCATTCTGAACCGTCCCATATAGAAATTTTTCGTCGGTTATAAAAAAAAAATCTGCTGTTCCATACATTTTGACAGTGTAAGTATTGCACTTTTGTAAGAAACAGCAGATCTTTTTTAATAACTTAGTTTGAGAGGCAGGGTTTTCCATATTGTGTATAGATTTCAGTTCTTGATTATATTGCATTGTGTTACTACCAAAGCTCATTTAACTGTGTTTACTGATAACATAAAAAAATCTGTATTTTGTGAAATAAAGTTATTTATTTATTTATAACCGACGAAAAATTTCTATGTGGGGGGGTTCAGAATGATGTACTGAGTATGTGGTTTCCGTTTTCGCGTCGGTGTCCCTTCCACCCCGTATAGTTTGTTTCGTCTTTCTAGAATCTTGGTTTTATTAGATTTTAAAATATACCTCTCGTAAATTTCTACCAAGCGTTTGAAGTATGTACTTTTGTAAAGTTTTAGTAAAATTTCCAAATAAATCCATATGCAAATTATCGTCTGAGACTTTTACTGAAATTAAAAAATCTAGTTAAATATGTAGAAGCCATCTTAGCTTCTAGTCTAGAAGTTAAGCCGACGGATTTTCATTTGGCTGCATTGATGTATGTAAGTACCTTTTAATACCTATATTACTTATTGGTAAAAGAGTAAGACTTGCTTTTTGACTACTGTACTTGGTTACCGACAAATCAAAACAAACTTTATTACTTACTACATACAGGCCTTCATTTATTTTTAACCGACTTCAAAAAGGAGGAGGTTCACAATTCGTCGGAACCTTTTTTTTATGTACGTTACCTCATATCTTCATTATTTATGAACCGATTAGAAAAATTCTTCTTTTATCTGAAAGGATATACTTCCCGATTGGTCCCATAGAAATTTCATCAAAATGGGCTCAGTAGTTTGGTTCTTAAATCAAAATAGCTGGAAAAAATATGTCGTTCAAGTAAAAGAAATTGCGAAATTGATACTTGAAAAGGATTTGTGTGTGATACGCTAACTGAAAACGGTAAAATAAAAAAAAATTGCAAAAAAAAAACCGACTTCCAAAAAAAACACAAAAATGTGGAAAATAACTTTACTTTCAGAAGTCGGTGGCAAAAAAGTCAATGAAACAAACAATAGTCACCGACTTCCGAAAGTAAAGTTATTTTCCACTTTTTTTGTGTTTTTTTTAGCATACCAACACGACAGCCGGTGAACACAAAATCGCCAATGATTCGAGTCCGAATACCACAAAGTACTACAGAGTACACTAAACCACACGTACAAGTCCACAATCCGATATGGACAGTGCCTGTAGCTCTTATTACCTAGTTGGTCTATGGGTCGCAAGCGCGACTACTGGTCCTCGGTTCGATTCCCAGGTCGGTCAAAGTGTTATTGGGTAAAATTAGCAATTTCTCCCCTCTTAGGATTTGTGCCCGGTTGATGGCAATAGGCTCGCCTCTTATTACATGGGACTTAAACATGACTGGCGAAATGCGGGTGTACGCTTAGGTACACCTCTGCCTAACCCTTCGGGGATTACAGGCGTAATGTTATGTTATGTACCTCGTAGAACTAATCGTTTGGCAACGAGCTACATGCTCAAGCGACACGTGTGTAGCAACAGCAACTGCATAAAAAACAAATGAAGGAAATTGCATAAAGCATGCTACATGTTACCGTAACGTGACATGCGAAGTGACGGAAATTACGTGAAACAAACAAATGACACGCGTATCGCTTGACGCAAGCCGTCGCAACACGCGTGTTGCTTTCTGAAAGTTGGCAACGTCGCAAACATCTGTCAATATCAATGTTATGATGAATTTCTTTAATATTACTAAGTGAAAATGGAATATCGCTCTGTATTGCACTAAGATATTGATTATTAACTGCAATATTTAACTAATGTAGTGAGGTGACACTGAATATACAGTTTTTCGTTAAAAAAAGCTCTTGGAATCGAAAACTGTGACATCACCAGTGTCACCTACTATTGCAAAATTAGTACCTACTGATTAAATAAATCACAACAGAGAAATATTTGACCTGCATTTTGCAACGTTGCAAACGCTCAGAAAACACCCTCTTATGGGTGGCCCGATGGTCAGCATTAAGGGTGGTTTCCAAGATCAAGTGTTACTACTGCATGTGGTTGACGGTACCTACTACAGTAAGTGCAAGGGAGTGCTATTCAACCCCCAGGCCGCGAAATGGCCGCACAAAGGATTGTTATGAATATTACATTTCACCCCTCACTTGACGTGGTGTAGGGTTGGAAATTTGGCACGTTTAGAAGTTTGATTTATCGATATGTCGATAGTTTTTGATGTGCTTCGCTAACTTGGTAAAATATTTAATGGTGTAAGGTGGTAAGTTAACTTAATAGCTACTGTCGGTGTGGTGCTGGAAAAAGGGTGGTTAATCCAGTGTTTCTGTCAAAGTATTTTTATTTAAATATTTGAATGACATGGGGGAAGGCGTTAGTATCATACGTAGATTGGCTTTTTCAGTTTTCTATCAAATTTGACACCAGGTTTGCACTTACAAATTACACAGGACCCCACGATAACGAATCGCACTTGTGGCCACTAAACTATTCTTATTTAGTTTCGGAGCTCCTTCTCAGAGTAGTTGGGTAGGTAACACCGATCTCATCTAGTTTCTAAAACATTTTTTCGACAGGTAAAATCGTTTGTAAAATAAAAGGCCAGAATAAACATAATTTATCTATTCTAGTTTATTTTATTTTAAAACAATTGTGCCTATGCCGAAAATGTATGCTGCCGATATTGAAGTGAAATGGCACAGAATATACACCTGAAAAAATATGATTAAAAATTTAATATCGCTTCAAAAACCATCGACAACTCTCCCGCCCAAAAATACAACCTTACGCCACTCTACTCTATGGCAATTACGCGACGGGGTTGCCAGCATTCACCAGTATTACTTCGAGCCCACATGTATACCTCAGACCTCAAGTACGTCACAATTTCACGCTCGCATTGCAGGGGTATGAGCAGACATTGAGGTTGCATCACAGCTTGATGAGAGGGTCAATAGTTTGAAGATGTAACAACTGTTTTTAATGGGAGGTATGTTGTGGTTTAGAAGCGATGAGTCTTTTTTTTTAATTATGGCATGTGGCGTATATTGCACTGTATGTGGTCTGAGTTTTAAGTAAATTATTAAGTCAAAGTCAATTTTTTTTTATTTGTAATACAAAGGTGTACAAGGTGTAACATTAAATATAAAGTTCAGAGTTCTCTATGTTTTGCCGTCAACGGCGTACAAATATTAAAACAAAATTAGCAAAATTTAATTTTATTAAAAAATTATAGCAGATTTTTACCATAAATTATTTCTTAACAATATTTCTTATTTCTTATTTCTAGGTAATTTTCTACGTACTAAATTATTCTTAAAAACCATGTTAGCTAAAAGTAATTTCAGACTTTTGTTTTAACAAACTTTCAGAAAAAAATAACATTTCTCAGTTGTTGGTATTAAGTACCTATTAACAAAAATGTTCATAAGCATATTATGCATTGATACATTGTTGATGTGACACGATTTCTAAAACCTCATTGGCATAATCAGTCTGTGACGTTTCCACTGCTCTGAACTCTTCACTGTAAGTTGAAGGAACACTAAGTATATGAGAAAGTACCTAAGAGACCGAGCTCTGCCCGGGTGAAAATAGAGAAAACATTTTTTCCAGATGTGAGACCTACCTAGTTTGATTTTTCGCAAACCCCTATGTTGCAACTTTCGTCGAAACCGTTAAAGCTGTTTTCGAAAACGTGATTACAAACATATGTACAAATATTGCTCATTTATTAGTAAAGGTACTGTAAAGGTTTCATATAGAGCTGGCCTCCATAAATAGTTGACATCAATAGACTTCAGAATGAAAATATGCTTTTTACCCAATAATTATTTTGTTTACAAGGCTACGCGTGTTTCTACTGAACGAGGAAAATGTCGTGAGGAAAGTTTTGAGTATGAATGTGGATGTCTATAAGAGTAGAGGAAGACCAAAGAATCGATGGATGGAGTGCGTGAAGGATGATATAGCTGGTAAGTAGGTGTCTGATGAGATGACGAGTAATAGAGAAGTATGAAAGAAGAAGACATGCTGCAACGACCCTAAATAAATTGGTATAAGGGCAGGAGACTGATGATGATGAATAACAAACAACGATGGATAACGAATGACAAATATACTTTTTGTTCCAAGGTATACATAATTATTTAATATAATATTTGCACAGTTATTAATTTACATTCATTTAACAAAACATTAGAAATAACACCGAAACATATTCAAGTCGATAGTCGATATATTGATTCATGACTGTTAGTTGACACGACCCTCATCTCTATTTTCATTCTAGATTGCAACTTTACATTATTGGCCAAAAGGTCTCAGCAACCAGGCCATTAAACTTATTAAAAAAAATAACTTTACATTAGAATCGCGAACAAAGTTTGACGCGCGAAATGCATGTTTGTTTTTTTATCTAAATTATAGTTGTTTATTATTAAGTTAGATTTGTGACTGCTGAATAATAACTAGCGTGTGTGCCTGCATCTTAGCTAGTTAAAAAACTCCCCGTTTCTTGGTGGTCATATTGGCATGTCATACTAATGTGATACCAGTGAGAATCGCTTGTATTGATGGTCATATTATTTTTATAAACATCCTATATGCATATTTATTAATAAAGTACAATTCGCTTAACGCTTTGTGATCTGTGAACTATTGTAACTAACCTTGTTAACAACTAACAATATTGAGTGGAATGTGAACCGTAATTCTGGACTGGTAATCATTACACTTTTACAGCCTAACTGTGAGTTGGAATCCATTTATTATTCGTGATAGATAACAGACATTAATACTACGGTCAACTTTACTAATTTTTAACCCCCGACCATAAAACATGTAGGTAAGTATCTTATAATAAGTCTGAAGTGTGTATAAATTAGTTAAAACACACTTCAAACTGGGTCGACCCACCGGGACCACGGAGTGCTTGACCCAAAAATTTAATGTGCCAAGTTGTTTTCCATGAAAAAAGAGCTAATAAATTTTCCGTGTCTCATATAGATTCGGATTTCCCCATACTGCCCCAGTTAAGAGACACCCATTTTACTACCTACATACCTTTGTAAAATCTTCACAATTTACGAAACTGCTTGACATGTAAAAAAATATTAAAAAATCCAATAAATTTAGCCCAAGCCAGGATTTGTCTCGTGAAGTCTCGTGCATCTTTTGATTATGTTAAAATCGATTGCGAAGCGAGACAAGGTCGAAAGATGTTGTTTAGAAAAAGGTAAATAAACATACTTTTTTCTTGCATTAGTTTATACTTATTTATTTTTTAGCCTCCCTGGTCAAGTGGTGGCAAGCGCGACTGATGGTTCTGGGTTCAATTCCCAGATCAGACAGTGTGCGTGAGCGTATTAGCAGCTACGGAGTCTGGATCTGTGCCGTTGATGGCAATAGGCTCACTCCCTATTATATGGGACACTCTTACCGTGAACGAAGCAGAAAGAGTATTTATGGATCGTATAGACGTGGCGAACTTGAGTTTCTGCCTACCTAAAGCGTCATTTTATGCTATGTTACTAATCAATAATTGAATTTTATAATGACTGATCGTCTCTTAGTGACGTGGCCTAATAACAACAACCAACATGAATGTAGCACTAGCGGTCACGGTTCTGACCTAACTCATTTGGTACGAATCATTCCCGCTATGTCGACTCGTGAATTTTCTTGGTTTTGATGCATCGTCTTTTGTTTCACCTCGACATGGCTGCCACAGAGTACAGTCACATAAAAACGAAATACGGCTGTGCATTTAATTAATAAAATTATTTTTCTCATCCGTAGTACTAGGTTAGCAGAATTTCAAGGTGTTGTTTATTTTTATAGTCTGGGTATCTGAGTAGGCACTTACTGTTTAATAATAAATTATGATCACTTATTAAACTGATTGCAATACTAACTACAATTCATGCTAGCATAGTACTCTTGTTAGGATAACGGTAAATAAGCACAGTGAAACTGGGCGGCGACGATTTGCTGACTGAGTCTTTGTTGCAACTTCAGTAGCTCTTGCAGGCCAGGCATCCATAGTTTCGTTGAAACAAAGAATGCAATTTCTGCGGCACACGTTTTGCACAAGATCTATGCAGTAAACAGACAAGAAGTACTAAGCTTGCCTGAATTGAAGATGGTATTTCGATAAAAACAGCACCTTGAATGTATGCTATTCTAGTACTTTTGATCGCCAAAAAGACGATTTTAGTCAATATTTTGGAGAATAGCCTTGTTCTTCCTCTGTCAGATAGTATAAGTAATAATTTGTGTAATAAAAAAAATATTTAGGATTTCTTTGTAACTAAAAGCGTTTCACTTTTTGTTTCAAGTGTACTTGAGCAACTTTGAGGTCAAGCGTAAACTTCTTAAAACAGATGTCATTTGTTTCGCGAATCGACGTAGCGGGAATGATTCTTGGGCACTACGACCGAACTTTCACAAGTTATTATGCCTTGTGGCTGGGACTGTAGCTTCATCCTTTTGTTTTTGACATTCAAAAGTGCTTGTAACGGTCTAATATAAATAAATTATTTGAGTATGAGTTTGGTCGGGGTTCCCTAGCTAGTACTAGTCCAAGATAAACATTATGTATAGTGGTCTGGTGCATTCATCATTTGATTAGTTCCCCACAAAGGTGTACTGACGACCTGGTGATGGTCCAGGAGTTTGCTGGATGTAGAATTAGCGCCAATCAGGCACAAATTACCCATTTCATCATCGGACGAGCATAGATACGGCAAAGCGTCACCGTTAGGTATATGGTTATCCGAGCATAGCGCTTAGCTTCCACATTTACTGTGCGGTCCGCCATCTGTGGAATTCTCCGCTGTCTTCTCTGTTTTCTGATCATTATAATTTGGAACTCCTCAAAGTTCGAGTGAATTGGTTTCTTCTAGGCAAGCGTTCTCCGCCCTAGGTCTCACATCGCTACACATCAGGCGAGTTGCGGCCAAACGCCAACCTATTTAGTATATATAATAATTATAAAAAAAGCAACGAACAGAATGTCGACCACTTTTCACCCTTAACCTCTGTGTAATAAGGTTGAAAAGTGGTCGACCCAACGTGTGATTCTCATTTTAAAAATACGAACTACCCAAACAACACAATTAAATCTAAACGTGACATTAGCTAAATGCACAAACCGTGCGAAGCCACAGAAAAAAAAAAAACAATTAAAACTATTTTGATAATCGAACGCTCCAATATTTCAATACAAGACTTTTTTTAAACTAATTTGGAACGCGACGTATTTCCGGTGCGCGGTCGTAAAGTGTTGCCAGTATAAAAAGATTCCTATTTTATTGAAGCATGGAGGTTGAACACGGGTCAAGAAATATTTGATTTATTGATATAGGTTTCCTTTGCTTTGTCCTTTAAGTTTAAAGGTGTTATAACTGTCACTACCTTTTTGATTGTAGTATTTTGGGCTTGTGGCTGTATGGACTAGAGGTAAGTTATTAAGTTTTATTTATTAAGGAGCAATAAACAGCTACAATATAATATGTTCACAAATGAAAATAATTTAGGGTCATAAATAGTATTAACAATATTGCAGCCGACTACATTATCCGCATGTTAACAAAAACTGTTTTTGCAAAAAAAAACCGACTTCCGAAAGTTTTTATTTTACCCTTTTTAACCGACTTCAAAAAAAGGAGGAGGTTCTCAATTCCGTTGTATTTTTTTTTAGTTATCGTATCACACACAAATCCTTGTCAAGTATCAATTTCGTAATTTCTTTTACTTGGATGACATATTATTTCCAGCTATTTTAATTTCAAAACCAAACTGCTGAACCGATTTTGATGAAATTTCTATGGGACCAATCGGGAAGTAGATCCATTCAGATAAAATAAGAATTTTTCAAATCGGTTAATAAATGACGAAGATATGAGGTAACAAACACAAAAAAAAATACAGCCGAATTGAGAACCTCCTCATTTTTTTGAAGTCGGTTAAAAATCGAGGTTAGGTAAAAAGTGCCACTAGATTATCACTTCTCAGATATTATAGTATAAAATAAAATAAGTAATTGATTAATACACAACAATAGAATTAGTTAATTATTAAAAAATAACATTAAATCTTTGGGAAAAATTGAAATAACAAATGTGAGATTGTTCCTTATGATCACAGATAAGAATAAAAAAAAAGAATTGACAATACAATGCATGAATTATATGATTTTATTCATAATTAAAAAAAAACACATGAAATAAATTAAATTAAGAATAAATAAGTTAGGTCCTTATTGGGTTAGTAAAACCAGTTTCCATGCTAATACTGAGATATTTCTGATAGTTGAAAGTAACGACCGACGTGTAAAAACACCCTGAACGAATCCGAGAGGCACTTGATTTTCCCGGCATTTTTTTTTATTGGACCATAGAAAAAAAATAAAAACGTGAAAAAGATGGAGCGTTACAAGTTTTACGCCTATGTCTATAGTCAAGTTAAAGTATCTCCTTGTATTCTTTTTTATGCAATAGACAAGAATTTAAAAGAAGCAAGAACCGTCAATAAAAAGTAAAGCTAAGAATTTAAACTTTTTACCGTTCTAACTTCAACCAATTACTAAACTGCATAATAAAAATCGTATCTTAAAAAATGACATTTAGTCAAGTAAACGCTTTGACTTGTTTATAGATATAGATACGGCGGTTAGAATGTTATAACTTTACTTTCAATACCTCGATGAAATCCACCCCTGTAGTGTTCTATTCATCCATCAGTACATTGTTCCTAGTACGTCACAGAAGTCGTTTCCAAGCAATGACTTTTGCGCAGAGTTACTTATTTTGTTTGATGTGCTTAGATTACGGCTATATTATGGGTCCTATTACTTACATCCTGTACTATTGGCAGCACATCTTGAACTGTGACATCGAACCCAGAACCCGATGCGCGATAGCCACGTTCACAACCACTGAACTACCGAAGCATTGAGGATAATGTTTTTGCCGAAATCTACAAACGTTACTTAGCATCGGCTTCCAACAGAAATAAAATGCAGATATAATAGTATTTTTAAGATCTTTTATTTAAACATAGAAAAACATTTAACTCTTTACTCAAGGTGCAGTACGCCGCAATTCCAATACGCCTAAGGAATACAATACAATTTAAAGGTATTTAGTAAGTTTAATTATCTTTCATAACATCGTGCATCGTGCTTCCAGTTTACCTATTGAAAAGTATTAATGATAATTTTGTGGAATACAAATTACTACTAAAAAACGAACCCCTTTTTTTCGGTTAATTTAATACTAATCAACAGAAGGTGCTGTGATTGGCTAGTAGAAATAACGAGAGCCAATCAAATCAACTGGGTATGTTTGACAGTTCATTACTGTCATACGGGTTTGCAATTGCAAGCGGGACTTAACCGCATTTGGGGCTTGCAAGCGGGACTTGGCCGCATTCGGGGCGCTTGCAATGCACCTTGTGTAGGTAGAATTTTTACTATGATGACAGGGAACGTACCAAGTGCCTTTTTCCTATCACGCAGGTTTGCGCCCTTGTGTCAAGAAAAGACCCTTAGTTATTTTACGAAAAGGTGCATTTTGGGTGGCCCGCATGCGGGTAAATCACAAGCGAAAGCTTAACCGCATGACAGTAAAAACGATGGTAACTCAGTGCGTCTGTGACAGCAACCTTAGTGATGTATTATAGGTGTAAAAGACATCGACGCTCAACTTCTGAATGCAGTAAGTACATGATTCCACACCCTTCAGCGCAGAAATTTCTCGTTGGTTATTAAATAAACAAAAAATCTGCTGTATCAATAAGAAATAGTCAAAATGTATGGAACCGACTTTTAAGGTTCCGATTCAAGTTTTTTAGTTACTCAAAAAAAAAACAACGCTTACGGGTCTAGAATCATTTCCATAGTAAAATAAAAGGTAACTTAAGGAACATTGAGTTGGCTGTTGGATTTTCAACTTTCGGTACAGAACCGAACGTTGGAAATATAACACGCGCTCTATACAAGTTCCATAAAGATGCATTCAAATCGAGCTGAACAGACTACGGACTAGCTGCAGACACTTTGACAAATAGGTACTTCAGTTCATTATCAGTCAAAGTCCGCTGTCCAGTCTGGTCCCGTCCTGTCATCTTGGTTTGACCGCAACATTTTAAATTACCAACTGTACTGTTACTGTATTCTTGTGTAACCACAGATATACATAGATAACGCAAGTATCACGTTCCATATGCAAACCAAGCGTGCCAGTTTTTGACTACCTACTATGACGTCATAAGCACTATTCAGTTACTATACAAAATATACTACCTACGTTTTTGTTCTTTGAATTAAGTTCTTGAGTTGTAACATTGTTTTGGTTAACACATAAAACGGGATATTTACCATGTCTACACTCCATTTTGAGCTCCCGGTTTATCCGTGATCATGGTGCTTGCAACAGCGTCGAAATATCGGGAACTCAAAATGTATTGTAAACATGGCAAAATAAATATCCCGTTTTATGTGTTTAGCAGTGTAAGTGACCATGTCAGTTTAAAAACTTGTGACGTTGTTGTTTTACACTATGTGTTTTAAACAAATTAGCTTGCTACAACAGTAGCCACGTTAAGCATAAAATGCTTAAGCCGGGCACGCGAAGTAGGTGCTCTTGCGTTATCCTACGTATATCTACCTATATCTGTGTGTAACAGTTAGCTCATCGAAATCCTTTACACTGTCCTGTATAACTTATGGAGCCCGACCGACATGACGGAGACATAATGTCAATTGAATTTGGTGTGTCCATCAGTCACGATCACCACAGCAAGATGCGCCTCTAAAGCTATTCTTTTTATTTTGTCTCTTTCACACAAGAACGGAGAAAGATAAGAGAGAGAATGATGTCAAAGTTAATGCTGCAATGTTCATGTTTTTAGATGTATTATGATATTCTTGTGTTTTCCTTTGGGCAGTGATATTAGTTCTGTCAAAAAAGGCGGTGTCGGCGGACTGCACATTAATTGTCAGGAGGACCTGTCGGGCTGGATTTGCGCGAGGAATGTACTGAAATAAAATGTTAAATTATTAGAAACTGTGGTTCTACAAGTATTTTAAAAGGTTCACAATGTTTTCTTACATAAAAGGCAAAGGCATGTATTTAATCAATCTCCAAAATTGTTCCAATTTTGAATTTTAAAAAAGTAGCATTCGGCACGCTAATATGAGCTACTAGCTTTTGTTCGGCTTCGCTCTCGTTACGTACGGAAACTAACCCACGGCGACGTTTAAAATATAGCCTATGACACTCGGGGATAATGTAGCTTTTCGTTAGTGAAAGAATTTTCGGAATTTGATCAGTAGTTCCGAAGATTACCCCCTACATACAAACTCACAAACAAATACCTCTTTATAATATTACTACAGAAGTATAGATGAGCGTCTGGTTGCAAGTGTTCTAACCTTCTTAACCCATTTGGTCGAGGCTAATAGTTACTTTTGAAAACGGCCAGAAAATTAAAAGAGGCTCATTAATTAAAAGGGGATTTTTAATATGGAAAAAAGCTTATAGAGAATTAAAAAATGGAAACTTCATAAGAAGATCAATAAGTGTATCGATTAAATATTTGGCAAAAGATAAAGCTTTGTTGAGAATCGCACCCAACAAACTCGCAGACGGCACGCGCAGGCGACGTTTCCGAGCTACGCGTCATCAGCGAGCGAGCGGAGGTGCGGGCGGGCGAGCTGGCCGGGCCAGGCCAGGCTTACATAAATGTATTAACTGATTTAATCAGTTCCTATAATTTTCTCACTGCTGGTACAATAGCCTCTCCTCTGTTACAGATAGTGGGCCGTAATCTACCTTAGTCCATCATCGTCATCTACCTAGCCTCATTCCAACTATGTTTGGGTCGGCTTCCAGTATAATCGGATGCAGCTGAAGACCAGTACTTGAAGCGACGGCTTATCTGACCTCCACAACCCAGTTAGTACTGGGTAAAACGACAATAACAGCCGAAACCAACGACTTAACGTGCTTTCCGAGGCACGGAGGACACTCGGTATGTAATGGGTCGTCTCCCATCCAGGGACCAGCCTAGGTAAGTGCGGATTAACCTAAAGATCGATCCGAATGGCTGTTATTATTTAGCCACGTGCTCCTCATCGAGCACCGTATTCCATTATCTCGATAATAATTAACCGAGTTCCTTAATACAAATATGAAGCAGAAACCTGGACATGAGAAGCATGAGATCGAATGTACAAACTCTCTGTATTTGTACGTCCTACCTTATGCTCAGCATCATAAGATCGTATGTACAAATTCTCCGTATTGGTACATGGGACCTTATGCTTCTGATGTTGATTGTCTTACCCCACAATTTCCTTGAGATTTGGCGCCTGACACAGGTTGTTGTGCCCGAGGCCGCAGCCCTTCTCGAACGTGTGGAACATTAGTGGAGCCCCCGACGTGACGCGGGTGGCCTTCACTTTGTCGTGCAACTGAGGGTAGTTACAAATTTTTATAGTCATCATTGAGCATTAGGACCGTTAAGACTCCGTTGGACTGCTAAGTCATAGATCTCGGGTTCGAACCCAAGACACGCACTTCTGTTTTTTCGAAATCACGTGCGTATTATATAATTATCACTTGCTTCGCTGAAGAAAACATCGTAAGGAAACCAGCATGCCTGCGAGATATTTCTCGACAGCATGTAAAGCCAAGACAGAGGCACTTGGGTGGCATAAAAACTCTGACACCAGGTTAGGCACTAACCACACGATAAAGAAAGAAAGATAGTCATCATTTGGAGATGGAGCTAACGAGTCCAGGAGACCACGTTTTTGCAAGCACAGCTGTAGTTGCCCCCAGCCAGTAAGACCAACGTCCTTAAAAGGTGCCTGAGCCAGACCACTAACCGGATAAAGCTGTATTCTAGTAATTTACAAGAGTGACTGCCTATCTGACCTCCACATCCCAGTTACAAAGAAGAAAATAGGTTTATTTGGCACATGCCACAAGTGCACATAACATTAAAAAAATAACAAAAAAACTTAAACCTATAAACAAAAAAAAAAATGTGTGTCTCGGCTGGACCAAACAGCCCAGTTCAGCAAAATGTGCAACTAGTCCCCGACGCTGGTTTTCAACTGAACCTGGATTATTGAAGTTACGGATGTAAAACAGTTTTATATGTTGTCAATGGTAGTATTGAATAGGTACCTACTTAAATATTTTAAACTAGCGTATACTTGGCGTATGCTACTGTGCTATACTGTCTAATGCATTGTTTTAGTGGTCTAAAACCATTTTCGCCTTTCTAATTAAACCAGTTTGGGTCACATCGGCTGGATGGTTTTAAAGTCGTAGGTAGATTTTTTTGTGTTTTATATACGAGTATGTATATAGATAGACAAGGCTAGTTGTAAGACTTTCGGGCTTTTTCTACCACAAAAATGAAAACAGAAATGGTCTGAGCATTCTTCCCTGTGGAACTCCATACACGATGGGCAATCGTACCGAAAACGTTACATAAAGTTTTTAAAGTACCTACCATTAAAAAGCTATACCCGGTGTTAGTTGTTCCTTATTGGTGATGTTTTTCAGAAAGGTCAGGTGCGAAGTTACGTACGTGCATGTATGAACGTAGACGACTCAAATGCAGTTGCATAGTCCTTTAGCTTAGCAGGTGACGCTCTCTAGTTTCCGCTTACTAACACGAAAAAAAGGGGTGAGTTTAAGCATGTATGTATGATGTTACCTTGCAAGCCAGATTATAGGGAACAATCTTGTCTCCCTTGGAGTGCAGCATGAGGATGGGGATATGAGGCACGCTGCAGAGGTACTGATCTGTCTCAAACGAGTACTCGGAGGACGCTGTGAACGGCTTCACGAACGTGTCCTTGTAGTAGGGTAGCCAGGACACCAGCTACAAGCAGAACATTTAGAAGGTCCGTAAATCGCAGGACAGAATTTCGTCAGTGTTCGTTATTTTTATAATATGATCCGGATTATCGTGTTAGATTTCGTTTTATGAAAACTAGATTTTCATAACGAACTTAATGAATCTGTTTTCTTCATAGCTGCTTACGTAAGATATTGACTATGAATAAAATAACTCTGCCTGTTTGTAAATGGAATAAGCTCATCAAAGAAGCCCAAAATATAACAACACCTATTGCCAATTTTGACTACCTCGTTAGTCGAGTGCAAAGCATGAGGTCCTGGGTTTCCCGTGTCGGGCAAAATGTTATCGGGTTTTTCCATCAAGTATTTCACAGTAGCCGCCACAGAGTCTGGATTTGTGACCAGTTGATGGCAAAAGACTAGCTCCCCTATAACATTGGACTTAAAACAACTAGTGAAATGTGACTGTCCTTTGAGGTACACCTCTGCCTAAACCTACGAGGATTACAGGCGTGATGTAATGTAATATTATATGTTATTGCCAGTATATCAACTCAAATGTCAAATGCCCGTTTTTACTTAGTGAAGCCTACTTTAATATTTTTGAACTGTAAGATTTTCAACGCCTAGCTCAGGGTCGAAAGTTGAAAATGCGCCTTTGTAAGGCATTACATTTAGATGTCGACATTAGCACGGAGCTTTAGCAAGAATCATTAATGAATACGCATTCCACCTTAGCGAAGGGATGACTCGTGATCTCATCCATGAGGTTATTGAAAGGCGCCTCAAGCACCAAAGCATCAGGACACGGAAGCTGCGGATGTCCCTGGTCGCGACACAGCTCAGATAGATGAGCTGTCATGTTCGCTGCTACCGCGGTCCCTGGCGATGGGACGGAAGTTGACAACAGAGAGTAATATTGACGTGAAAAAGTCTTCCAGACGTGATTAAAGGAAGTGTTATAACATAACATAATTCATTTATTTTCAGGCAACAAAGACCCATAGACCCATAGTTATGCCTGGTTCATAATTATTCCAGTTACATTCCAATCCAGGGATCTAACCCAGCGCTAGACTGCAACAGGAATCTATACTCTATACTAATATTATAAATGTGAAAGTTTGGATGGATGGATGGATGTTTGTTACTCAATCACGCCAGAACGGCTGAACGGATCTGGATGAAATTTGGCACAGATATAGATTATAGTTTGGAATAGCACATAGGCTACTTTTCATCTCGGTAGGACGATCCCGTGGGTCAATTATCGCCATTCACACGGGCGAAGCCACTGGCATAAGCTAGTACTCTATAACGTCACTGGAATGCACTGGATCCATTGGATAGGGACGTACCTACTGCAGGTTATCACCCATACCTTGTCGATGTTCCACACATTCGCACGAAGCGCTTTGCTCCATCTTTTATTATGCGCACTGCCAAGGAGTGGAATTTCCTGCCTGCGTCGGTGTTCCCGAGCTCATATGACCTTAATTTATTTAAGTCGTGAGTTAATAGGCTTTTTTTGGGTTAGCTCGTTCCATCGTCGACTTCATCTCTGTTCTCAGGACAAGATTGAGGTCAACAGTAGGTCCATTGAATAAATATTTAAAAACAATGTGGGTTGAAAGACGATTTGTCTTCAAACGGCACTTTTATGCTCTATTGTCCCTCCTCTAGAAAGCATAGACTTACCTAGGGAATGTCCCCATATCAACACGGTGGGTCTATTCGTAGGACTTAGCGACTCCATCAGCCAGGCATATACTGCCAGAGCGTCTTCCACCACACCCTTCTCTGTGGGCCTTATATGAGTTGAGTCTCCGTACCCTGGAAGGAAGCAAGTCAGACCGAGTCCTGTACACATTGTCAAGTTATGGTAGCCCACTGCTGGACATGGGCTTTTGGGATTTTACGTAGCTGTGCTTCCATTTTGTTTTGTCCAGTGCGAGACTAATAAATACTTTTTCTTTCTTCCTTTTTTTTCCTTGGAACAGAGGTGGACCAAGGACAGTTGCACGTTGGGGTTTCGAACTCATACTGCTGTAACGGATATAATAAAGTTGACAAAAAGAAAGCTAACGATATCTATGACGCAAATGAAGCACTAAAATCAAAATTCTGAAACGCGATATTAAAGTTATCCGCGAGTTAATACCATATAGAAAAACCCGACTAAAACCATGGGGCAGTAGCCCGCGAGACACAACACAGCTGGTCGGTGAGTCCTCGTATATATTTGATCAAATCTCTTCTCAAAACGGTGAAAGAAAACATCGCGAGGAAACCAGCATGTTCTTCGAAGACATGCGACATCCACCAAACCTTGTGATGGATTACGACACGCAGTAGAAATGATATTCCTAGGCTGATTATGTTTAGCTAATGTGAAAACGATGAACGATCGAACAATAATTGGTTTTCAGTTAAAAAAAATCATCTTTCTATTACACTGCCAACATCAATCATTTTTACTAGTTGCGCAATAACTTTTTAAGCATGTGTTTGTATGCTTAAAAATTTATTGCGCATATAGCAAAACCGTTCGACCGTATCTGAAGTAAATAGTTCTAGACATCGAATTCCTGAAATACTCGTACCTACTGTATCAATTACAAAATCGTAACACATAGGTAATTACAAATACCTGTTCGAAACACACAGTAAATTGGATAGTTCGTGTGAAATATCGAGCATTTCAATAATATAATCTGTGAGTGAAAGTACCTCGATAGTCAAACGTGATCACGTGGAAGTTCAGTTCTTGGAAAACTTTGTACATTTGCAGTCGGTGAGGCGATGCACGGTGGTTTGAATTACCTGTGAATTATTCACGTTCATTTAAATCACAATTTAATCATAATTATAAGAAAAGGTGGATGAATTGTGTGAGGAATGATATGAAAGAGAAAGAAATAAATGATGCCTTGACGTCTGACAGTGGAGAATGGATGAAAAAAACGTGTTGCGCCGAATGGGACAAGGGTTGGAAGATGATGATTTAAATAACAATATTTAGATGACTTGTGGAGCTCGTGGCCAAATAATAACAGCCGATCGATCGTCAGGTTAAGCCGCGCTTGCCTGGGTTGGTTCGTGGATGGTGACCACCCATTACATACCGAGTTACGTGCCTCGGAAAGCACGCTTTTGCCCGCGTTTTTTTTGGCTTTTGGTCCCGGCTGTCAATTGTAGATCTTTGACAGTCGTTACAGGTAGTCAGTGACCCACAAGTCTGACAACCAGTCTTACCAAGGGGTATCGTATTACCCAGTACTAACTGGGTTGTGGAGGTCAGATAGGCAGTCGCTCCATGTAAAATACTGGTATTCAGCTGCATCCGGTTAGACTGGAAGCCGACCCCAACATAATTGGGAAAAGGCTAGGCAGATGATTTAGATGTCTTGTCCAAGGTCAGATACTGCGCAAGTGCTGCACAGCAGCTGGTTGTTTTGGCGCTTGATCCTCAATGATATAACATAACATCACCTACCTTATCTTTTCGCAACTTAGTAGAGATTGGCTATCAGTGTAACCTCGAGTCAGTCGCTGGGTAATTCAACACCTATTAGTAAGAGGCTCTTATTTCTACCCGCATTATCATAATTATAATTAAAGGTATATTACTCGTCTCCCTCGTTGGGTGAGTGGTCGCAAGCGCGACTGCTGAGCATGACGTCCTGGGTTTGATTCCCGGGTCGGGCAGTGTTATTGGGTTTTTCATCAGGAATTTCTCAGTAGCAGCCATGGAGTGAGGATTTGTGCCCGGTCGATAGCAATAAGCTCGCCCAATACTTAAAAACATAACTAGCGGCATGTGTATGTACTATTAGGTGCACCTCTGTCTAACCCTTCGGAGATTACAGGCGTAATATTATGTTACAGTAACCGGGTTTTAGAGATCAGAGAGGCAGTCGATCCTTTTTAAATACTTGTGATGTTTTTTCTCACCATGACAGTATAAAACGACTGTGTTCTTCGTTTTCTTCAGTTCCTCATGAAGACGAGCATCCACCTTCAAGTAGTCGCGGATGACGAATACCTCGCGAAACATAGAACATGGAACTATATGCCATACGCCTGCAACACATATTAGATATTTCATCAGCATCCGACAGTAAAATACATGGTATTTCTATTGGATCAAGCCTAACTATTCCCAAATCACTGCAACTCGTGGAAGCCAGAATCGACAGTGGCGGCCACCAGAAAAGCGCCGAGACAAAGAAGTTTGACAAGTCCTGGAGAAACAATTTAACTGTCTTGGAATCCGCAACGAATTTAATCAGAAAAGAATAGTGTAAAACGACTAATAACGGAATGAAAGCCACTTGTTGTTCTGGACCATACCTGGTAACCTTTTAGTTACAGAGATATTGGAGGTCATGGTTCCAACTTTTTCCACTCAAAACCGACATTAATGTATATTAGTTATGGGCAGATTTTCTATTAATTTAAGTCACTTTAGCTAAAATTATAGTTTTGAACAAAAAGATAAACAGAATTACCGAGTTTGACAGGACAGTTGTCTACAATAGAGTTGAATTCGATATTAAAGTGTCTCCCTCCAACGACGTTGCAACTAGAAGGGTTCTTATAGTCCAAGTTTCTTGGATAGTTTACTGCAAATAAAATTAATTTAACATTTCTAAAGTTTGTCTGCAAAATGGAAACGCCTAACAAAATTGTCATAGCAAAGTTTCTCGTTAGCAGCTGCTAAGCTCCACCTCCTATCTAGTGGCGGTACTTTCATACAAGCCCAAAAGCTTGGCTTGCACTTATACACAACTACTCTTCATTATGTTAGGGTTTCTGAAAACTCTGCTTGCCTTATGGGTTTGCGCGTATTGTTGTCTCCTAGTCACGCCACTGCTCCTATCCTGCCCTCTTAGCCCAAAAACATGCAGCCGATGTGACTTTAGCGCTGCCACCGACAACACGATGGAAGTGTTGAAGTTCTGGTCTAACAAATTATAAAATTGTCGTGCCAGTGACACGAAGAAGAAGAAGCAGTTGCTATTTCTTTTTTATATCAGAAGTTTTTGATATCATTTAAATAAAAACAACGCCTGACCCCAACATTAAAGCAAAGCTGACAAATGTTAACAAATGGTTGCTATTCTTGATGTATCAGGCGCCTTTAACTTAACATTGGAGTTTTACGTCGAAATAAATACTTACTACAGTTAGAAAAGACTATTTTCCTCTGAACTGACTTGCTGTATTTGAATACCAGGGGCAATACAGCCACCTGAACCGTTATTAAACTGGCCATCACCGACGCACCTGCTAGTAATAAACCCCTGAGAAAAAACAGCAATAATTATGGTATTTGAAATTGTCGGCGTTGATAAAATTGACATAGTGAGAAGTAATTAAACTGATCATCTGCCTAGCCTTTTCCCAGCTATATTGTCGTTGGTTTCCTCTAAAATTGAGGTCAAAACTAATCTTGATCTATAAAATGTACCGATACAAGGTGTAGTTTTGCAACCTCGTCAAAATTCAGGAGGTTGTCATAGAAGACGTAAATAGTCAATATAAATTACGGTACCTGGTCAATAATAATAAACGCTGCTTTTTTTGTTGTTTTTATTTGACACTATTTCAGATTGAAGCCCTTTTCAAAGGAGGAAAATCACCCGTTTATCGAATAAACGTCTCCGTTTGTTTGAGAATCATTAGCATAGTTAGCTCCTTGAATTTGACGAGGATGCAAAGCAACACCTTGTATATACTTGACCTATATTAAAGGGGCAGAAGCCACAGAAAAAAAAATGGGCAGACGACATAGTTGCCTTCGGGGGAAAAACCCGAATAAGGCTGGCACAGGACCGTGGAGATTGGCACAAGAAAAGAGTGGACTATACCCAGCAGTGGGTGGATTCAGGCTGTTGACGATGATGATGATGATAAAAAAACCGGATACAGCGGAATACCAGTATTTTACATGGAGCCAATGTGGCTGTCACAACGCAGTTACTGGGTAATACGATACCCCTTTGTAAGACTGTTAAGTTTTAAAAGCTGCAGCCTTTTTTTTTTTTGTTTTCGGGGGGAAACCTTCAAAAGGCGACCGGTCTTTGGGGATAAGACCGGGGAGTGTGGGATTTTTACCGCACTAAAACTACCCCGGTAGTCACAATCCGCACATGAGAGGAGGCACCGTTTCCTCTGAATAGACCTGTCCGGAGCCCCCTCTGTGCAACGCCTGTTATGGCACATCCCTGGGGCGACTATTTATCTCCCCTGAGCCTCGCTGTGCAAGTGTGCACGGCAGCATGTGTCATGCAAACAGACAGACACACGGATAAGTAGAGGTGTTCCGTTGACATTCCCATACGGAATCCTAAAATACACCATAAGTCAAAAACTTACGCAATCACCATTATGATTTGGATATAATCTATATCTTTTTGCTTTTATATTATATTGTTTATTCTTTTCTCTGCAATGTTTTTCATACATTTTATAATTTTTATAGGTATTAAAATATTTTTTTCTAAAAAATCATTTTTAGTTAATCAAGACGTCAGACAAATGACATTTTGTAGGATTTTGTAATTTTTATTGGCGAAGCGGCTCTATGGCAATGCTCAAAAAATATAGGCCGTTGAAATGAGTTTTTATTTTCGGAGTTTATGGATATATTATGTTTTGAGGCGTGATTGGCGCCGTGGCTGAGCCATTGGTTGCTGCGTTGCGTTTCGCGGGTTCGATTCCCGCACGGAACAAATATTTGTATGGACTACAGGTAGTTGTTCCGGATCTAGCTTTTTGTGTATGTGGGTTTAGATGTTTGTTAACGCACCCACGGGCCACGATACAGGTGTAATTCAAAGTGTGATGAAACGATAAAAAAACAAACAAAATATACTACTGCGTACTGGAGGTAAAAATAACTATTAAATAATTGTACACAAAACACCAAATAAATACCAGTGTCTCAAGACAGTCCCTGTCAAAATTACACGCATATTGTGTATCTTAGTGTCTGCCCATGCCACCAAAGAGTAGAATACTTATACCTCACCTTAACACCGCTACGATTTAAGGCTTTTAACGTGGAAATGTAGGAAAATAGTAAATTCAAAAAATAAAACAGTTGTTTATTTTGTAACAAATATATTGAAATTCAACTTAATAAATAAAACAACGCAGACAATACCTAGTAATACCATTTTGACTTTATTTAAGAACAGGTGTAAGTCACACAAATGTCTCGTAAATTCTATTGTATGTACACACGGCAACATATCAAGCTATACGTTTTCCAGTATAACATGGCCTCGCTTTGTATAGATTTCCCGAACAAGTAGAGATCCGCTTATATTGGTTTTGTATAGCTTAATTGGTCAGCGTGCGTACATATTTACATTTCTGTATATTAATAATTCTGTTAAAATGTCCGTGTACAGTCAAGAGCAAAACATGTATAATTACAGTAAACAAAATTCAAGAGTTACTCTCCAAATAATTAAATAGATAGTTGTCAAAATATAAGTATTTAGTACTAACACTTAATTTTAAGTTGAATTTAAAATGTGCGTTCATATTTTTTTTTTTTTCTAAAATACTTAAATTATTCTTACAAAAAGTCTAGCCACACAACGGAAACCTCTCAGGGTTTATCTGTTATATTATTTTCTTTGTATATTATTTTCTAAAAAAAAATTATCGACATAAAACATTATAAGTTTACAACAGTATTTATGTTATTGTCAATATGGTGAATGCTGCGTATAACTATAATAAGCACACCTACCAGCACATTTATACTATTTAAAAAAACATTAATATGTGGTATGTACTGCTGTTGGTGTACCAAATAATTTCATTCAAAGAAGAAAATGGCTTTTAAAAGTTACTTAGTATACATATTTGTGCTCGTGATTGTACGTACAATAAAATATATATTGTCTATGCCTTTACAAAGCTACATTATAAATATATAATGCACTGTTGGTATTACTATAGCTAGCTACTATTCTAAATCAAATCCTCAAAATTGACTAGTCAACCAAGTAACTGCTTTACCACCCCAAGGCTAAATATCACTTCAACTTATAAAAACGCAAATGTCTATTTAAATATGTAACAGTTATATACAAGCTTAGTAAATGGGGTTTGAATTATGGTATGCCTAACTTCCGACATTTTATTTTATTTTTAAACCTGGCTTAATCAATAGACTGGCATCAAAACAAACAAGTTTTGTATGAGTGTTCCCGAGCTCATATAGCCACAATTTATTTAAGTCGCGAGTTAATTGGCTTCTTTTTGGTTAGTTCGTTCCATCGTCGACCTCATCTCTGTTCTCAAGACAAGATTGAGGTCAAGAATAGGCCCGTTTATTATATAAATAAAAAAAGACAAATTCCTCACGAGTCACATTTTCGAAATATAAGCAATCAAAGTTCGAATATATTCACAGATGGCACCATCAGTATAACTTTGATTTTATTAGTCACGCATAAAGCCTGTGTTAATCAATAGCCGGCTGCCGCATTTCCGAAATGTAAGCTATCAAGATTGTACTCATGGCGAAGATTCTAACTTTGATAGGTTATATTTTAAAAATAAGATAAAATGGCAGAACTATCATTAACACAAAAAACGAGATTTTTGAAAAAGAACAGAAAACAATATCCTGTTTTATGTGCAAATGAAAGTGCTAATTATTATAAACATTTATTGCAGACCAGGTCCATATTTTGTTAGTAGCAATGTACTTAAAAACTTTTTTGCAAAAAAAAACCGACTTCCAAAAAAAAAACACAAAAAAAGTGGAAAATAACTTTACTTTCGGAAGTCGGTGACTATTGTTTGTTTCATTGACTTTTTTGCCACCGACTTCCGAAAGTAAAGTTATTTTCCACTTTTTTGTGTTTTTTTTTGGAAGTCGGTTTTTTTTTTGCAAAAAAGTTTTTATTTTACCCTTTTTAGTTATCGTATCACACACAGATCCTTGTCAAGTATCAATTTCGTTTACTTGGTTGATATTTTTTCCAGCTATTTTGATTTCAAAACCAAACTGCTGAATCGATTTTGATGAAATTTCTATGGGACCAATCGGGAAGTAGATCCATTCAGATAAAAGAAGAATTTTTCAAATCGGTTCATAAATGACGGAGATATGAGGTAACAAACACAAAAAAAAAAAACATACAACCGAATTGAGAACCTCCTCCTTTTTTTGAAGTCAGTTAAAAACTAATGTTAGTATCGACAACAAAATTAAATTATGACATGAAGCCGCACCCACCTTTGCAGCATGGGGGACTCCCACCGATCAGTAAAAACACCCAGTATACGTATTGGTACTGCCACGAACGCGAGCGAGTAGGGAGGCGCACCTTTTCCTAACGATAGCGGCAAAGCCATCCCCCCGGGCCTCAGCAAACATCCCTGACGTACTACACCGCCATGGCAGCCCCAACAATACCCTTTTTTTTTTTCCGGATGGGAAATCATCAAATGACTTCTCCCGCTCTGGGCTGAGCGGGAGGGTGTGTCAGACTTTTACTGACTAAAACCCACCCATGTTCCTTCATCGCCCTTTGTGTTCCGGGGCCGCGGTATCTCTTTCGAACAACCCGCAGCACCCGGCAGGAGTCCCAACAATACCCTGAGTGCATTATTGTATTGGACACGCAGGTCGCTGTAAGCCCGCTGCGAATTACTGACCCACAGGCTGCAGGTGTTAAAAGATTGGCAATACGCTTTAAAAAGCGTGATTTTAACGGAATTCGTATACCGTGCAAACCTGCGGGCCAGCATGTTCAAACTCAAAGCATTTATTTCAATTAGACCATTACAGGCACTTTTGAATGTCAAAACACAAAAAATAAACTAAGCTACAGTCCCTGTCACAGGGCATAATAACTTGTGAAAGTACTGTAGTTGCCCATTCGAAAGCGTAGATCCTATGGAGAAGAATGGGCAAGAAACTCCATGGACACTCTTTTCAATCAATATGTTTTTACAAAATCTTGGTTACATCATTCATGTTCCAACGGACAGCCAGCGACCTGCGTTCCCTTTCTATGTCCACATTATCACTTAAATCATCGGTGACCCAATGACCCAAATATTTGAATTTATTGACCATGTCAGTTTAAAAACTTATAAAATGGTAGAAATTAGACAGGCCAGGCTTCATACAAAAATATTCTAGGCCCCTTTGAATTTACTGGAGAGCCAAAAGTGGTAAAGCAAATGCGTTTTCGACTACACTCTAACTCTATTTTGTGACGTAAGTAGGCGTTGCATTAAAATTAAAGTTACAGCCTTGTAAAGTTAACTATTCTTCATCTACACTGTCATGGACCGTCAGCAACATTAATTGTCAAGCTACGTGATAACTTTCGTCCGTTTGCCATATAATACAACTGTCAAAGAATTACAGTTCGTCAATGAAAATTGATTAACCTGACTATTTTTTAATATTAAATTCAACTATTATACAAGGTGTAAACGGACCCTTCACCAAGCCGACAATCAAGCATTCTGTACATCAAACTAAGTAACCCTACGCAAAAAAATATTGCTGGGAAACGACCTTATTTTTGGGTGAATCAAGTTTTACGGTAAAACTCAATGGAACGCACTCAAAACATTGTGCTGATGAACGCATTGAATAGTAAACGGATCCTGGAGGTATTTCAAGTAAAGATGTGGTCTTAAAAACTAGTATTTAAAAAAAAAAAAACTTGTGAAAACGTTGGATCTCCAATATCTCGGTAACTATAAGGTTCCCAGGTATGATCTAAAACAAAAAAAAATGATCGCAACAAGTGCCTTTCAGCTTCGTTAAGGATCTATTTACACCCTTTACTCCAAGAACGGTTAGGCAGAGGTGTTTATTACACCCACATTGCGCCAGTTATGTTGAAGTCCCATGAATAGGCAACTGGTACAATAAGCTAATATTTTGCTAGTGTATTGTGTATCTAGATTTTTTTATTATTTCATCTATTAGGAACCCTGGGTAGCACTGAATCAGTTGTCCTAAGTTTAATATCAAATTGGCCGGTATTGACGAGGCGACGCGACGTATCGTTCGGTAATGGAAGATCTCTTTGTGATGTTTATTTGACATGTTGATCGACGAAAGCCCTGTGAATAGAAAAAAACAGTCAGTAACATAACATTAAATCACGCTAGTGTGTCCCCACAAGGTTAGACAGAGGCGTAGGTATCAATGGTACAGTGGCGTCGACTAATATATATGTATACGAAGGAACTTTTAAAAGTGATTTCTCTCATACCGTGTTGATTAACGTTTTATGTTTTCTTGAACATAGTATTTTAGGTCTTATCTTAATGAAGAATAGTACATTTTGATATAAGTGGGGAAAGTTTGTTATTGCGGCCGAGGCGAAATACACACACGAGCCGCAAACTGCAGTAACAAATGCCCACGTGTATCAAACGATGTTTTTCAATACAGTTTTAGTTTTTTGGTTTTAGTTTTTAGTTCAAATGTTTTGTTCAAAGTCCAAATTGATTCAATGGAATAGAAAAATAAAATGCAAAATAAAAATTACTGTGGAACTTTTATTTCCGCACTATAGTGCGGGAATATAAGAAGAAAACCACGAGGGTGAAATCCATAGCATGTTGAACCTAATCGTAGTGCGATAAGAGCCAGTTTTCGAGGAAGTGTATTGAAAAGTTTTTTTTTTATTTATGATTTTTCTTTTTTAAAATTCAAAGCAGACATTTGTCATTTCATTAGGGTAGAAGGTAATTAAGTATATTAGAATTTTGTCAAGTGTTTACATATCAGTGCTTGTGACTCTTCACCCACACTTAGCCAGTTTTATGTTAATGTCCCATGTAACATGGGGCAGGTCAGACTCCGTGGTTGCTATGGAGAAATTCCTGTTGAAAAAACCCAATAACAAAAATAGTCGAGACAAAACTTTGAAAGGGATTTAAGTTTGAATTAATATGTTATGTTGGCAACAAGGTCTCTAAATAATAAATTAGTATAGAACAGAGCAATTGTTGGTGACATCATATTAATGTGGGAATGTGGGCTCAGAGTGAAACAACTTATTTTATACACTAACTCAACTTATTTTAAGGCAAAAGGTCTAGCACACGTCTTCGTCGTATTATAGTTACTGTCTCTCTCTCACTCCTGATACATTCATCCCTTTCGCTGACTCTCACATTCCGTTTCCAACATTAAAATTTATCGTTAAAATCCCTTTCAAAGTTTTGTCTCGATTCACCTTTGAGTCGCTACTCAGCCCGTTGGACCCGGTAACTCACCTTATAACGTCGGGCAGGTCCGTCGCGTGGCATATCCACTTGTGTCCGAGATCGCGGTCGCTCGGGTACGCGTGCAGTCGGACGGCCGCGTCCGCGTCCGTGCGCGACTTGACTATCGATCTGTATAGCTGAGGGAGAGTATAACGATATCAGTGTGAGCATAACACAACGCCTGTACCACCCAAATCAGCGTCATCTGCCTAGCCTTTTCCCAACTATACTTTCACTATCACTTACGGGATATCTTCCGCGATTAATGTTTATATTGAGCTCCCGATATTTCGACGCTGTTGCATGCGCCATGATCACGAGATGACTGGAGAATGCGGGTGGATGGTAAAAACTTGTTAGGAGCAGACAAATCTGTCTACCCTCTTTCTTTGTCTTTTGTTACGCGCACTACTGGAACTCGGTACAAAGTCACGGCAAAACATACTCACAATATCGCTAAGAAAAAATCACGGAAGAAAAAAAAAACAAAAGAGGAATTAATCGCGGAAGATATCCCATCCCGTAAGTGATAGTGTAAGTTCAGTTATAAACCGTGAAAGCTTAAAACAGTGTTTCCCCAACTATGTTGGGGTCGGCTTCCAGTCTGACCGGATGCAGCTGAATACCAGTATTTTACATGGAGCGACTGCCCATCTGACCTCCACAGCCCAGCTAGTACTGGGTGATACGATAACACGCCTGTACTGCCCTACTAAGCGCAAATGCGGCATCCCAAACCAAACCGTAAAGTTGTACTATTGGATACCTTTAAAAAATACGCATCTAATGAACTAAGCCTTATAACGCTATCTTATATAAAACATTTGAAAAAAAAAACATTAAGAAAGATTTCCCTGTCTTAGTCTTACCTGAAACCTATTTTTACATAACTTCAATTATCCCGAAGCTCACTTTCATTCAAACTCAAACTCAACTCAAACTCAAAGCATTTATTTCAATTAGACCCATTACAGGCACTTTTGAATGTCAAAATACAAAAAATAAACTAAGCTACAGTCCCTGTCACAGGGCATAATAACTTGTGAAAGTACTGTAGTTGCATTAAGATACCTACCACTTCTCCGCTTAGTAGGGCAGTGTAATCCCAGAAGGGTTTGCAGAGGAGCACCTAATGCACCCACATTTCGCCAGTTATGTTTAAGTCCCATGTAATAGGGAGCGACCTTATTGCCATCAACCGGGCACAAATCCAGACTTCGTGGCTGCTACTGAGGAATTCCTGATGGATAAACCTAATACCACTTTGCATGACCTGAGAATTAAACCCAGGACCTCGTGACCTGACTGCGTGAAAGATGGTATGGCTAGAAAGGGATGCAAGATGAGATGACGACTAATAAAAAAGTAAGAGAGTGATGACAATGATGAATTTTATTTTTTAATAAAAGCTTTTATTTGCTTCTCTTGTACTTAACTATGTAAAAAACCTTTGAAGTTAAATTTGACCCACTTCCCGGTATCCGATTGAGGTGAAATTTTGCATACATGTTTAGTTTTAATGACAATGCATGGTTAGCTAAGTGACGTCATTCTAAATTAAATATGGCGGACTCTCAAAGATGGCGGACTAGTTATTTTTCCCATGATATGGGTATCAAATGAAAGGGTTTGGTGAGAATAATACGAGAAACAAAATGACGTTACTCCAAAGCGTATAACATTTGATTATTTTTACGTTGTGTTCTATAGGAGTGTGTGCCACATAAATGTATTTTCTTTCTTTCTTTAGACTTACCCTCAGTCCCACAACGAACGGCACGACAACATCATCCTTAGCGTGCAGTATGAGTATCGGCAGAGACTTCACCTTCGTGAGGTGCTCGTCGGACTTGAATGTTTGCTCGTTGTTCGAACGGAAAGGCTCCACGAATGTGTAGTCGTAGTACGGTAACCACGTTACTAGCTATGGAAGGGAGAAAAATAACAATTGTTAATGTAATCCAATACATTTTTTTTAATTAACCTGCGATCCTGCGATCTTGGTTCGCGCAAAAGTATTATAAAAATATGACTTCCCTTTTGGAATCGAATTTTGTCAACAATTTCAAGGGTTTCAACGCTAATTCTTTTTCTAAAATAAAAGTAGCCTTAGTTACTCTTTCTAACATCGGCTACCTGCCAGTAAAAGTCCCGGCATATCGGTCGAGCCGTTTCGGAGATTAGCCGGAACAAACAGACAGAGACAGAAATAAAAAAATTGTAAGTACCGTATATACTTTCATATGCATTCAGTACAAAGCTGTTATTTTGAAATTACAAACATACACTTTTTATTTACTTATAGGCAATTTTGCGATATCACGCTTGTGACCAATAAGGTTTAGGCAGAAGTATACCTACAGTACACCCACATGTCACCAGCTATGTTTTAATCCCATGTCAAGGGCACTTTTTAATTAAAGTAGGCGTCTTTTGTAGATAAGATAAGAAAAATGAAAGATATTTCCTTGTGACAAAGCTGACGGTTTTTTAACCGACTTCAAAAAAGGAGGAGGTTCTCAATTCGGTTGTTTTTTTTTGTGTTTGTTACCTCATATCTTCGTCATTTATGAACCGATTTGAAAAATTCTTCTTTTATCTGAATGGATCTACTTCCCGATTGGTCCCATAGAAATTTCATCAAAATCGGTTGAGCAGTTTGGTTTTTAAATCAAAATAGCTGGAAAAAATATGTCATCCATGTAAAAGAAATTGCGAAATTGATACATGAAAAGGATTTGTGTGTGATACGATAACTAAAAAGGGTAAAATAAAAACGTTTTTGCAAAAAAAAAATAACCGAAAGTCGGTTATTTTTTTTTGTTGACATATAGATCAGATTAGAAAATGATGCTTACCTTCGATAAAGGATGTTTAGCGACCTCATCAGCCAAGTTGTTGAAGGGCGCTTCTAGTATCAGTCCTCTTGGCGGAGGGAGCGGGGCAGCGCGGTCCAGTAGCCGCACGGACAGCTCCTGGAGGTTGCCTAGCAGGTGAGACGATATTGCTGTGCCTGTAACGGAAGATGGGTGGATGGATGGGTTCGGTGACTCCGGCTTGACCTGGCCAATTCGGGAAGAGTGGTGGCTCCAGCTATAACGGTTCAAACTTTATGGCGGCTCGGAAGTTAGCTGCGAGTGACGGTCTGCGCATTATATGTACAGTCAAGACGAACCAAGTTAGGGTCGGCTTCTCTAGCCAGAATTAGCTGGACACCAGTATTACAACCTAATTACTGGGTAATACGATACCCCTTGGTAAGACTAGCTGTCAGACTTTCGCGTTCTAAATACTCATCACGACTGTCTAAGATCTACAAACGGCTTAACTTGCTTTCCGGAGCCTAACATGGTGGACCCATCCACGGACCGACTCCAGTAAGCTTAACTGAACCTTCAATCGACTCGTACGGCTGTTATTATTTAACTACAACCCTCACTACGTCAGACAGACAGTCACTCCATGTAAAACACTGGTGGCCAGCTGCATCCGGTTAGACTGGAAGCCGACCGGCTAGGCAGGCTCGTCGCATGAATAAACAGCCTCACCTAAAGAGTGTCCCCACACGAATATGTCCCTGTTCCCGTTGATGGTAGACTGCAGCCACTCGTACACTACGAGCGAGTCCTCCACCACGCCCGCTTCCGTCGGACGCAGGTTGGTGGAGTCGCCGTAACCTGAAACGGACAGATACGCAATTGAAAACGAGCTTGAAAACGAGCTTTTCAATAAAAATAGAAATGACTAAGTACCATAGAACGGTGTGAATAGACACGCAAGGGGTGACAAAAACTTTGAAAGGGATTTTAACATTATTCTTCTTCTTTATCGTGTGGTTAGTACCTAACCTGGTGTCAGAGTTTTTATGCCGCCTATGGGCCCCTGACTTGGCTTTACATGCCGTCGAGAAATATCTCTCAGGCATGCTGGTATCCTCACGATGTTCTCCTTCACCGAAGCAAGTGATAATTATACAATACGTGCATGTCTTGGATTCGAACTCGAGAGCTATGACTTGGCAGTCCAGCGGTCACACCAGACACCAGGCTATCACTGCTTAACTGCTGCTTTATTTTAACGTTGAATTCTTAAGAAATGTTGCCAACGAGGTCTCTAAATAAATAAGTACCTAAATAAAATTTCGCCTCTCTTAGCGGCCATTTTTAACCGATTAAAAAAAAAGGGAGAGGTTATGTATTCAGCGCGCATCAATTTTTTTCAATGAAACCAATTCTAGTTATTTAGTTAACTTACTTACCTCTGTAATCAAAGGTTATAGCGTGAAACTCCATTTTCTGGAAGAACTTGTACAGTTCAATCCTATGCGTCGCCGCACGTGAGTTGGAGTTACCTGAAATGATGAACAGGATCTTAATAACTAAAAGTATCGCTCGTGTTATGGTCGGAAAAGATCTTACGAGAACGTTTTAAATATAGCCTATGACACTCGGGGAAAATGTAGCTTCTCACTGGTGAAAGAATTTTCGGAATCGGATCAGTAGTTCCGAAGATTACCCCCTACATACAAACTTTACCTATTTTTAATATTAGTATAGAATTACAGATGACTGCCTCGAGTGGGTTTGGTTTCCAGGTCAGGCAGTGCAGCGACGGCGCTCGGCTTTGTGCCTAGGTGATGGCAATAGGCTCGCCCCTATTACATGGAACTTAAAAATTACAGGTGAATTGTGGGTGCACTATAAGGTACACCTCTGCCTAACCCTTCGAGGATTAAGGACGTGATGTTATCTATGTTAAAAAGTAAAACAAAGAAGTTGTTGTAAGTT
Source organism: Standfussiana lucernea (assembly GCA_964057025.1). Lineage (NCBI taxonomy): Eukaryota > Metazoa > Arthropoda > Insecta > Lepidoptera > Noctuidae > Standfussiana > Standfussiana lucernea. The sequence goes on from OZ059810.1 coordinate 9,144,362, forward strand.
TGGACGTAGGTGTTATCTTCGGAACTACTGATCCGATTCCGAATTTAGATTTAGAATTTTTGCGACAATTAAATTTAATAATCGAAATTTACGGGAGGGTACAAAGTTCATTAATCACTATATTAAAGTGAGGCAAATGTGATTTTAAATATAACAAAAAAAAACAATTTTTAGTAGATAGACAGCCCTAGCGTGGCGTTCAATGACGCACGTGATCGCCCGACACCACGGCAGACGACGTAATAGCTACTCTCGGGCGGGTGCGTAAGGTATATTTTAGCGCGCATGAAGGCCTATAATATTTTTGTAGGTAATTATAGCGTTAGGTATCTATCTTTTCCTACGGAGTGAAGTATCTGTTCCGTAAGGAACTATTCTTCTTTCTTTATCGTGTGGTTAGTGCCAAAACCTGGTGTCAGCGTTTTTATGGCGCCGATGGGCCGCTGACTTGGCTTTAAATGCCGTCGAGAAATATCTCTCAGGCATGCTGGTTTCCTCACGATGTAAGGAACTATTAATTAATCAGTTTTATAAGAATAATAAACTTTTTCTTACCATGACAATATAAGACTATAGGAGTCTTAGACGTGGCCAGTTCCTCATCTAGTATTCTATTCAATTCGTCCTTGTCTATATTCGACTCGAAGTTACCTTTTAGTCTCTCATACGCTGTCTTTGGTAGTATGTGCCAAATACCTGAAAAGGAGGCGAATAAAATAATTAAAACGGGTTACACAGTTTTCCGGGTGCACATTCGATTCGGCTTTTTTTTTTACTAATTGTTCCGACCTGTAGCAATTATTGCACATAAAAAATTTTAGTTTGTTTTCAATTCGGGTCGGCTCACTCGGCACAATTCGAGCTAACCCGTGCGATTTTTCCCGAACGTATACTATTTCTATACGTTTGGTTTTTCGCCTTTGACTGCCTCTTTGGTCCAATGGTCGCAAGCGCGACTGCTGAGCCTGGGTTCGATACCCAGGTCAGGCAAAGTGTTATTCCATTAGGAATTTCTTAGTAGCAGCCACGGACTTAAACATAACTGGCGAAATGTGGATGTACTATTAGGTACACCTCTGTCTAACCCTTCGGGGATTACAGGCGTGATGTTATGTTATATGTGATTTTGCCGCCCGGCTGTGCTTAATATAATGCCGACCCGAACATAAAGTAACACAAAGGCAAAGGTGTCATTCAGACAGACTCAGCCGAAATGACACTTTTGAGTTTATTGTACCTGTCTTAAATAAGTTTTTTTTTTATTTATTATTTTATTGTGTTGTATTCTTATTTCATTTTGTTTTATTCTTTTGTTCTGTGCGAGTCTAATAAATATTTTTGTCTTTCTTTCTTATAATATGACCAAAGGTAAATATTAGGCTAACTTACCAATTTTAACTTTGCACTGGTCCACCTTGGACTCATATTCGATGCTGAGGTTGCGCGCGCCTTCGATGCCCGCCGATGACGGCTCTTCGAAGTCCGTGTGTAACGGCCATTGTACTGTAAAAATATAAATTAAATACGTTTGGGGCCGTTCAAGTATTACGTAAGCACTATAGGGGGGTGAGAGGGGGGCTTTGCTTATCTTTGATGACACGCGGGGTAGGAGGATCTGGATGGCGAATACGTCAGTAGTAATTATTTACTTTTTTAAACATATGGCAACCCACACATTGTCTATGCTTGAAAACGAAATGCATTTTCGGGGATTCCTACAAATAATGAATACTTTCAGGTACTCGCTTAGAACTGAGGAGGGGAATTACCGCGCGCTATTCACTTGTCTAAATCTTTTCCGTCAATTTATTGTTTTTTTTCGATACGATTGACGATTTGACGTTACAGTCCTCTATTCCAAACCTATTCCTTATTTCTAGACTTATAACTGCTACTCATGTATCAATCAATTGTACTAATGTTTACGTAAGCATTAGGGGGCGGGGTAAGAGCTTTGCTTACTTTTGCTGACGAGGGAGAGGGGTGGGTTAATAATTGCAAAAAATCTGCTTACGTAATACTTGAACGGCCCCTTTTCAAGATATATGTCGTGATGGCCATGTTGACCGATTGTTTTCAAACCAAGGCCGTTTCCACTAGTAAACTATTTAGCTTTGAACCTCTTATGGGGGAACCGCTATGGTTGCCTGTAAAATTCAAATTCAGGGCGCAACTCGAAACATATGTAAGTATAGGGTTGTATTGGTGATTTTAATTATTATAATTCTGAAAGTGGTAAGGTGGGCGAAGATCGTCACTCACTGGACGCCTGACGGAGACGAAGGTGATGTGACGATCTGATCTTGTTTGCGGGGCGAACATGGCCAGATATCGTATAAGATCGAGAGGTTTGGAAGGTGAAAGGGGAGGCCTTTGCCCAGCAGTGGGACACATGAGACGCTAACAAAAAAAAAACTGTAAAGCCATGAATATTTAATTAATAAGTTTTTAGGAGATTATAATTTGATGACAAAAAAATTGTTCACAAAATTTTTGTATTCTAAATTAATTAACAAAAAGTAGTCATTGCTAATTAATTACATTTATGCGCATGACAATCAAGGACATGGGAAATTCAAAAATTAAGTAACTATACCTAACGAAAACAAGAAACATAATAATATCTTATTCTTTAATACTCATGTACTTATTTAAAAATCAAGTGGCTATGTTCGTGCACGCTAATCTCTGTAGCAACCCAACCGATTTCAATGAAATTTCGTGATGATCGTATAACCCGTCCGAATTAACTGTGCACCTGGCGCTGTGACGTCACTCTGTCGGTACTGTTAGCAAAAAATGTTTGGTAATTTCGTAAAAATATTTTTTACATTTTTTTTCCAAGATGCATAGGTATAGTTCTTATCGTAATGATAAAGGCAATAAATATAAACAGGGAGAGGGGTCGCATTCCAGCGAGGTGCACAGTTAATTCGTACGGGTTATATGGTTGGTTTCAGCAGAAAGATAGTTTTGGACCCGACAGATGGTGCTGTAGTCGCATGTCGATGTTTTGTCATGTTTACATTGCACCCGTGCGAAGCAGGGGTAGCTAATAACCTACACAATAACCTTCACAACCTACCAAGGTGGAAGGCACACCGATGCTTAAACAGTTACCATGTATATCATTCTGAACCTCCTTACATAGACATTTTTCAAAAGGAATTTAAAAAAAATGCCGTTCCATACATTTTGACCGTGTAGGTATTGCAGTTTTGTAGGAAACAGCGGCTTTCTTTTTAAAACCGACGAAAAAAAGCAGATGTGAGTGGCAACGCCGGGAGGGGACGTCCTAGAAGGACATACACTGACCTTATTGGTGAGGTATGTTTGTAAATCTTACCAAAATTAGCGAAAATGAGGCTTCTTCTAAACGCCTTCGAGTATTTGAAGATCAGTGGTACCACGGCTACGTGGAAGACGAACAGGCTCGCTGATATTGAGGCACCTAAGATTAGCACTCTGAAAATTAGAAAATAAATCATTCAACATCATCTTAACTTTTTTGATGGCAATAGGCTCGCCCCCTATTACATGGGACTAAAACATAACTGGCGAAATGCGGGTGTACTATTAGGTACACCTCTGCCAATCCTTCGAGGTTTACGGGCGTGATGTTAAATCAGTTAACATCAATATCATATACACTGCATCTACATCTCTTTTTTATCTAGTCTCCTTTTGCAGGTGTTCTGTAAGAGATTTTTTAGACTTGTATTTAAGCATCATCTTTATAAGTATTTTTCCGTTCTTGTCTTTATTTAATACATAAACTATAAAATAATAATAAGTAATGCATTTTGAACCCTTTTCCTGAATTCATTGAGCTTACTATTCATAATTTCATCCTAATATTATAATATTGCGAAAGTAACTCTGTCTGTTTGTTTACTTATCTGTGAAAACTTCAAGTGTCTCGCTATTATAGTTTCAATGATACAGACAGATGGACGGACAGACAGAGAGGCCTTAGTAATAGAATCCCTAAAAATATATTTCACTGGTCAACTTAACTACTGTCACATGGTCACCGAGGCTGGCCCAAGAAACGCTGGCGTGGCGATTAGGACTCGTTCCTGAATGATTGGCCAGAAAAGGCGAAACACCGAGAGAGTTGAAAGAAATGGGGGAGGGATAGAATAGGCTAGTAAAAAAATGAAAAAAATTAACTACTTAATCAATTAACTACTTAATTGTCACGAATCAGACATAATAAATTATTAATCATTGTGAATCATACATACAGATGTCATTCAGAGACAAGTTCTATATTTGAATAAGTTTCCGGACTACCCCTGCCACAGAGGCAAAGGTAGGTAAGTAACTGATATACTTCCTACAGTTACTTTTTTTTTTAATGAAACTTGTTGAAGAAGAAATTAAATATTTCTTCTAATGTTGTTTGTTCAATGAATTGTTATCATTCTCCTGCCCTTAACCCAATATATTTGGGGTTGGCGCAGCATGTCTTCTTCTTCCATACTTCTCTATTACTTGTCATCTCAGCAGTCACCTCCTTTCTATCCTTTTTAAAGAACTATTATAATAATATAATTTGCAGTAACATTAACACTTTCGCTACTAAGTTCAAATACATAATTAATTTTTACTTTGCACAAGTCATTATAGCTACATATAACGAAAACTCGGGAGGCGGGTTGTGGGCACACAAACAAATTATTGTACGACCCATGCCCGGGTGTTTAGCACCGAAAGTGTTCATAACAAAATCTACATTTTGAATATTTTATAATTTTTGTTTATTACCTAGGCAACTAGTACTTTTGTTATAATTGATAATTAACATCATTATCATCTTTACAGTCTTAGAACAAGATAACACAGTATTATAATTTTCCATAGATACCTGACTTTAATAAGAACAAAATGGCTGTAATGCCCAGAATTAAGATAAAAGTAATTAGGGACTGATAAATGTACTAATAAGTACGCAATGTTCTGATTAATTATTGCATGTAAGCAGATTTCTTTTGTTTTTGTATTTTACTCTAGCTTTACATAAAATAAACTAAAATATGTGTAATGCACATTGGACTCTACCATGGGAAAATAAAACTTGGTGGATTTCATGCAGCTCCATTTTAGGTTAAAAAATAAATAAATGAAGAGGTGTCAGGCTCACAGTCATTATTTCAAATAAGAAATCTGTTGCACACAGAGACCACTGCCATAAAAATAAATAGGCCACTGCAGTAATTAACTTTCTTTTAGTCAGGCTTTCTCCTTTCACTTTATAAATAAAGTGTGTAAGATACATTATAAAATTGAAAACAGGTTTTAGACCAGGTGAGCCACGAATTGTGTCCTTTGCCTCTGCTTTTAATAGAAAAGAAAATATTAAAAAGGAACTTTTACTTACCCAAAGGTGTATAGAGGCACACATATCAACAGTCCTCCGAACTCTACCATAATTAGCAATTAACAATTAACGAAAAACAGACAAACAACTTCATAAACAACAAAATAACAACTACACTCCTTCAAAATTGTTAGTTACAAGAAAAAAACAAATATAAAATTGGATACGTGCTTGTTTCTAATAAAGGAATCTTGAAATAATGAAATAAGTGATGAATGAAAACTGTGTCGAGACTAGGCTAATATACCATTTATCGAACTCATAATCTGTTTTGTATTTAGATTATTAGTAATCGGTCAATTATTACGAATTACTGCAAAATCATGAAGCGAACCTTCGAACTTTCGACGACATTTAATTTGACAGACGCGACGTCAACATCGTTTCACTTCTGCTGACATTGACAGTTTCGTTTAGAAATGGTCATAGTGAATCTTTTTATATTTTGAATTGTTACTCATTTCGTTTCAATATCAAACCTATCGGTTTAACCCCTTGAGGTTGAGCAGCGCACCCGGCCACCGTAATACATAAAAAAATAAAAAACGTAAAAAAAACCCGACTGCAGTAGAAAACTTAAAAAAAAACCCTTTTGAGTTTGAAAATATAAAAAAGGAATGGCTCCCGCCGTTTTGTACCGCAGTCGGGTTTTTTTAGTTTTTTTAATTATTATTATTTTTATTTCCGGCTGTTTAGTTTACAAATGTATAAGATTTCGCAGACGATTAGCCAAATTATTTTTTACAGCCTCCACCGCGTGGAGGTACTTCCAGCTTAAGTTGTGTTCTTATTCAAAATTTATACCCCTTGTCACTTTCACATTTAATACGAATCTAACGACACCCTTGAAGCTAAAATCCATCGAGCCATTCAGGCTGCAGAGCGTGCCAAACATTTGAATTTGGCGCCAAAAATCCGCCATTTTGTTTTTTTTTTAATATTAAAATACCCAGTGTCACTCTCACATTAAATACGAATCTAACGACACCTCTCAAGCTAGAATCCATCAGCCATTCAGGCCGCAGAGCGTGCCAAACAATTATACATACATGACCTACATTCTCTCGAAAAACATAACTCTCCTTCTGGCGCAGTCGGGTAAAAAGACCGCTTTAGTTGAGTGGTCGCAAGCGCAACTGCTAAGCATGAGGTCCTGGTGTATTCCCGCTGTCCCCACTGCCATGTCCCCACGCTGGTGGGGACAACGGAAATGATCAAAAACGTCGTTTTGTTGTCCCCACTGCCCCGGCCCACTAATCGCAATATAGATTAGGTTGTGTAAGATTCCTATTTTAGTGGTGAGGTCGCAAGAAATACTAGGAGACCAGAAAAATTACGGACTGAAGCAAACCACACTGATGTCAGTGGGAATTCATATTCATCGCTCTTTGAGTTTCATTTGTTTCATACCTCTTCATCACATGCCCTTACCAAGACAGACGACTCCCTTTATTTTTTCTGTAAATGTCGCCACTTTCATACTTCCTCTAATACAAGTCGTTAAATTCCAGGAGGTAGCTATGCTAATGATTCTCGATCCGAATCAATAATAAAATGGGTAGGTATTTTAATTTTTTTCTTAATATCGGAAATCGATAAGTGTACAGCACCCGTATTTTAAAACGCGGCCCGTCTAATACTAGCCCTATAACCGCGCTTTCACACACCAAACAAACGCAGACGTTTATTCGATAAACGGGTGATTCTCCTCATTTGAAAAGGGCTTCTTTCTGAAATAGTGTCTAATTAAAACAACTAAAAAAAGCAGCGTTTATTATTATTGACCAGGTACCGTAATTTATATTGATTATTTACGTCTTTTATGACAACCTCCTGAATTTTGACGTGGATGTAAAACTACACCTTGTATACTCATTCCTTACTTAATCCATTCCTAGATTCTTACCACTCCATACAACCATTTTCATCTCCGTTAAATACAATCATTTTTAACCGATTTCCAAAAGGAGGAGGTTATCGATTCGTCTGATTTTTCTTGTGTGTATATTCAGCGATATCTTCGTTAATTGTGAACCGATTTATGCCCGGTTCCTATAAACAAGAAACGAGTCGTTTTGCATACGGATAGTAGTATTTTCTACGAGGCGTATGTCAAAACCATTCCTATAAAAAACGTTTCGTAAGTTATGTTACCGATAGATCACTACCTACGGATGGGAGGGTTACGAATAACGGACAGTAAGGCAAATGTATGCAGATGTCTAGCGATGGTGTTCCTATAAAAAATAAGAAACGTCAACGAGCTGTCAAAGTTACGAGCCGTTAACAATACGTTTACCGCCCGATTTCGGTCGGTTGTTTACAAAAGTTTTACTCATTCTGTGTTATTTGTTATAAATACTTGTAAAATGTCGCTTTCAGACAGTGAATTAAGTGATTTGGAAAGGTTATCGGACTGGAGTAACTCCGAATCAGATGAAGAAAGTGGTTCTAATCGGAGGAATTACAAAACAAGGGTCGATCATTTTAGTATCTTGGATACTAATGAATTCCAAGTTAGATTTCGGCTAGATAAGCCGTCTGTACAAAGTTTACTCGTCGAAATTTATCCGCATTTAAGAGTAAAAGGAGCCAGGTATGTATTTCTCAAACTAACCTTGAAATATTCACTTGAAACAACCAAAACAACAATAATTCATCAATTACGCATTCTACTCCTAAACATTAATTTAGTCTTTGTTTTAGGAACCATGGTATACATCCTCTTCACCAACTCTTATTGACGTTAAGATTTTACGCATTAGGGACAATGCTATTATCAGTAGCTGACTTTGTTGGGGTACTTATCAAAATCATCGGCTTGTCATATAGTATTTGATGTAAGCTGTGCTATAGCACGGTTTATACAACAAATATATATACATGCACCCTGACACTGAACAAGATTTTTATGAAACTGCCCGCTTCCCAAGGGTTCTTGGAGCACTTGATGGTACACACATCAGAATTCAATCACCATGTAAGTTTTTGTTGCATCTTCTAGGTAATCTTTTAATTTGATAGGCTTCTACTTTTTTATTTAATTAACACAATTCAATTCTTTTTCATAGGTTCAGAGACTGGAGAAGAATTCAGAAATCGAAAGGGCTACTTTTCCCTTAATATACAAGCTGTGTGTAATGCAAAATTATTATTTATGAATTTAGTAGCCCGTTGGCCTGGTTCAGCTCATGATGCAACTATATTCAATAACTCAGAACTAAGAGGTAACAGTAATAATAGATAACATCATTATGAAGTATGTTTTGTGGTCATATAATTTAATCCAGTATCTATATCTAACTACATTTTTTTTCAGCTCAGTGTGAAAGCGGGCTGTATGGAAACAAATGGCTGCTTGCAGACAGTGCATATCCTCTGAAACGATACCTATTAACACCTTTGTTAAACCCTCAAAGTAGAGGGCAACTGCTTTATAATGAAGCCCACATTCATACTAGAAACTGTATTGAAAGGTATGTTTTTCATCAGTGTGGAGGAATGTGACACTTTCCATTTTTATTGTTCTTGTGTACCATGGGTGAGATAAGAGCATTCATGATTAATAATCCTTACATTTAGAGAAAGACTACCTTATTGGTCTAGTGGTTGCAAATGTGACTGCTGAGCGTGTGGTCTCGGGTTCAAAGCATCATGCACCAAGTCGGGCAGTGTTATTGCTAAAGATAACTGGTTCTTTTTTATTGCAGATGCTTTGGAGTGTGGAAGAGGAGATTTCCAGTAGTAGCTTTGACATTGCGTTTAAGTCTGTTACGAGCCAATGCAGTAATCATAGCTACTGGTGTGTTGCATAATATCTGTCGATTAAACAGTATAGCTGATGTCCCACCAGAGGTAGAAATTCCTACTGCAGAGGTAGTGCCTGTACCAAATACTGCTGAAGAACCAGATTACACAGAAAGAGCAACACTAATTTCAAATTTCTTTAATAAGTGAGTAATAACAATCTGTATAGTGCTAAGCTGAGGTGTCAAGTTTGAAACCTTGACTATGTTAAAGTACTGTGCACTGAATATGTTTAATAATTACTTTTTATTTCATTTCAGTTTATCATCACATGAGTAATTTTAAGTTTGTATCGAGAAAGAAAAACACTTATCTGCTACATACAAAACAAAGTGTATGAAGAAATGTCCGTTGATGAAGGACACTGGCTTAGTTATAGGGAAATATTGTTAATTTAAGTATCTAGCTTTACTATTAGTTATTAAAAGAAACATTTTTATATAAAACTTTATTTTAATTATAGTTTTCCTTAATATATTCTAAATTATTATGGCACTAACACAAATTAAAACTTACATATGAAACACTAACTATAAACATCATTTACAGTAACATTATTTTCTTCTTGTGCTAATTCTAATTTTAAAAGTCTAATTTCTAAATCTAATTTCTCCTTTTTCTTGTCATAGTAACTTGCTATAGCAAGGTTACGGGTGATGATGGACGTCTGTACATCTCTGTCTGCTGTCTTTTTACCTGAAATAAATGGAAATATGTTTTATTTCATACAATGTGTTTGACCAGGGTTCTAGACTATAGTTTACAATATGGGAACAGGTATAAGAAATTCACATAAAATATGTGTGTAAATTAATAATAAATTTAATTATGTACCTTTATTTTTTGTTGTTAATTGCCTGGACATAGGCATGCCAAAGAAATACTTGGAGCCCTGTGCACTGGGAGAGCTGTTGCCCTCACACAAATAAATTTTTCTTTTTTTTGCATGTATGTCTGAAAAAAATGATTTGACATTTACAAACAAATTAATTAATAAAAGTATAGGTAGAGAAGGAAGATTTAATCAAAATAATACCTCTACATGGTGTTTCAGCTACACTATCTTCTGAGATAGATGGAATAGCATTAGTTGCACCATTTATTCTAAGACGATGTCCATATCTGCCACACTCCCTTCTGCTATACCACCCACATCCAGGACCGCATTACCACCATCAATACCATCACCACCAAATAGCACATCAAACCCTGTGCAAGTAGACCCCAGAAGACCAGTCACCTTTTCCAATATCTCATCATGTGGAATAAAATCAGGTTTACATTCACTTGAAACATCCAAAACAACAATAATTCATTACGCATTCTTCTCCTAAAACGTTAATTTAATCTTTGTTTTAGGAACCATGATATGTAGGATACATATCATGGTTCCTTCTTCACCAACTCTTATGTTGAGTTAATTATGTTTTACTACAAAACCTTAGAATTGAATTTAAAGTTCCTTTAAAATACATGGGTCAAGCCAGACGCTATCAATTGCGTTTTGTTCACTTCAGTAGCCCGAATAAAAAACTGTTTTTTATTTTTAACAATGAGATTTCTTCAACACATTTTTTTTTAAATAAACGTGTAAGTTAAGTTTTCTCCATGAAAGTATAAATATGTTATATTATGTGTATTATGCACAGGTTTTCACTCTAATCCTAAACATGCTCGATTGTAATAACGAAACGCAAGGAGGGTTGCACATGTGTTCATGGAGGGCTTCGGTAAGTGAGTTACCAACAACCGTTCGTAGCAGGTAGATGACTCAAAAACTTATAGGAACGCCTATTACCATCCGTTACTCGTAACCCAAAAACGAATGGTACCTTTTGTACAATAACGAATCGTTGTTTATAGGAACCGGGCATTAAATGATACATTTTTTTGTTGTTTGCATATTATTTCGTGGTAGTCCCATTTAAATTTGGTTAGGATTTGATGCTGGTCTTCGGAGATTTACAATAGAACCGTTCAATAATAGACAGTAAATCTGTCGTGATTTCTGCAATCGCTTGGATATGTTTCGTTTATACAATTCCATGATACATTACGCCTGTATCCTTTGAAGGGGTATAATACTCTCAAATTTCGCTAGTTATTGATAAGTTCCATTTTATTGGGAATAGGCACATTACCATGACATGTATTGTTAACAATTTAAAATGAATGCATAGCAAAAATATGTGTTGGATATTACTACTAAAAATAGAAAAATACCTTTTTTTGCCAAAAATCAAAACCGATTTAAAACAAACATCAAAATGTGAAAAATAACTTTAGCGTCAGAAGTCAAAACAAACATGCATGACGTAGAACTTGAGGCCATGATAAAAAAAAATATAAAGGCCCCAAAATTGCACCCTGGCTAACTCTGGAACGCGTGCGGTAGGTGCCTGACCTACCACATATTTACATACCGAGCTTAATAAAATGCTGACGATCGCGTAGTTAGTCTCTGTCAACAAACTTCTTGCTTCTAAAACCGTGCTGCTCTTTACGTAAATACCTGTTAACTTGCACGTCTACGGCATTGTGGAGGATCTTCTACGAGACCTTCGCCAGTGAAGATAAAATTGTGATAAAGCTGATCTTTAACGGAACTTTTGTAATGTGTATTGGGATCCGATTGAGAGGGATATTTACCAGCCTGCAAGGATAAAAATTTGACAAAGCGGGCCGTTGATAACATTTTCAAGGTATTATAATTATGATAATGCGGGAAATGTTATCGGGGCCAATAGAGCTATTAGTTTTAAGTTTATTTAATCCTTTTACAATATCTGTAGGGCATTAGGTGGTATATTTATGTAGTTGCTTTTACTGTGACGTGGACGCCAGGCAGAAATAATCAGCTAAGGCCCCTGTCTTTTTGGTTCTTGAAAAACTTAGCCACAAGCTCCTCAGGTCAAAACAGCGTAAGTATGAAAACGCGAGGAGTGTTTAATAAAAATAATAACAAAGTCAACTTCATCGTACATTTATTTTCTTAATCTTTCTTAGTTTTTTTGGTTTTTTAGTTTTTATATATATTATCCGTGTCGTATTGTTTTTCCGTATTATTTTCATTCGAGGTCGTTTCTTTCTAGGAGGTTCTACGATAACGCCGCTGAATTTGTCATACACTTCCAATCTTGGGTTTGTAAAACACCTTACTTCGAGGATTTCTGTGGTGATGACTTCGTTTGTCATATTACCGGCTTTCAAAATATCTTTGACTGCCGGAGCCCAGAAATGGTATTTTCCCAATGGTGTAGCATAGGTGAGTATGAGCTGACCTGAAAGTTGTGCTTCGTACACTAATTTCATAACCACTATAGTTTTTGAAGCCCTTAATTTCGTTACTACTGTTTGCCCTGGTTTGACCGTAATTAGACCCTTTTTAGTCACACCAATAGACAATTTAATCATTTGTGTACTTTCATTTCTCCATTTTCTCTCATATGAAAAGTTTCCATAACCAAAGTTTATGCTGACATTCGTGAAAATTTCATCTTTCGGTAATCCAGTTGTAGACCATGTAGAACTGATGCTGTTTTCTATAACTGCATGCATGCTTCTTTCAGATGTTATGTTATTAGTTGTATTGTTGATATGTTCGTGAGTATCTAAAACAATGTCTTCATTTAAAATGTCCATAATTTTAGACTTTCTAAGTGTGAGTCTTCTTTTCATTTCTTCCCAATGATACTTTTCGAACAAATTGCCGTGAGGTGTAGGATTCTTCAGGTATATGTCGTCCGATACGTTACCTAGATGTACTTTTATTGCTTTATTGAGTCTAGCAGTTGTAATATTGAAAAGTTTTAGTTCTTCGTCTGTTACGACTTTAAAGTCATATCCGGTGTAATTTGTATTGATGAATACATCACTTTTATTTGAGAGAACTGTTATTTTGATGCTTACTCTTGCGTCCACTACCATTGTTGATAAAACTAAAAATATGGGTAGCATTTTCTTCGTACACTTGACACATGTGCCTTTTTTCCACGATGGCTTTTTTTGTCATGTATTTTTTTACTCGTGACCACTATTTCACCACTGAGAAGCACAGTTTTTATTTCAATCAGGTATTTCGTTGACGTATGCACTTGCTTTTTTTAATATTTATAAGTTTCAACTTATCCTCGTAAGATGGTTCGCTACAATAAAATACGTATCAATAATATTATAATCTATGTTTAATGACATATGGATTCAAGATCTCGTACTTGACCTTATTATCTCAGAACTACTACTATTCAGTGTACTTATCATTAACAGCAGTAAATACGTTAGATGTAAACATTGTTAAAATAAACGGAATCATTTGGTTTATCTTAAATATTGTTTCACGGAATCAGAAAAAAAAGATCAAAAGTTCACGTACGAAATCAGACGCTGTACAGAAAATCAGCCAGTGTTACGATCAAATTCACCCCAGTACAAAGCTATTGACTTGAATACTAAAATGGGTCTTAAATTTTTAGTGTTAGTGTTTTTAATAAAAATTGTAGCAGCACGAATAAAAATTGATGTAAATGTAGACAAGGATCAAAATGTGGACATATCATACTCAGGATCAGAAACAGATTTAATCACGGATGACGACAGGAAATCTTTTAAAATCGAAAATCAGAATTTACTCACTGCGTTGAAAGAACATTTGGGAAAAAGGCCAAAACAGGCTTTCCTTGGAAGTCCAACTCCTTGGGGAGACTTGTACAAGTCATACAATTGGGAACCAGTGAAGAGAGTTTTGTCAATCAAATCAGCGAGAGTGAAGAACCTCACAAAGAATCCCATCGTAGTGCTATCTCAAGACTTCGAGAACTCTTCAAACAAGACGATAAAAGTGAACACGGGTATAACACACAGCGTAGAAAACACTCTAACAACGAGTTGGTCAAGAGAGAAAGAACTTACAGTATCGCAAGAAATTGAATACGAATTCAATGTGCTCATCGCAAAAGCTAAGGGAACAACTGGTTTTGCCTTCACCACCAACTGGGGAGTCAGTGAAGAGAAATCGAAAACCGAAATTATTGGTACTACTAGCGGCATGGAGGTAGAACTCAAGCCAGGAGAAGCTGTGACTGCGGTTTTGTCGGCAAATGCCGGTTATTTAGAAATAGAAGTTGTACATATGGCATCGTTGAGAGGCAATGTTGCAGTGAACTTCAAAAAAGCTCATAGAGGACATCATTTTTGGGGACCTTTCATAAATAATGTGATGGAAACTGGAGGTATTAAGAACGAAGTAACAACGGTAGAGACGTTACGCTTTGGATATCATGTTGAAGGGAAGTTAAAAGTTTATGACAAGGAGACTGGAGTACGGTTATAAAGTTGTACCTACATATTAAATTCAGTAAAGTGGTTGTGACGTTTTATTTCTCGTATCTCGTATTTGCCAACAGCTGTGTCTTAAGTTCAAATTGTCTCGTCGTAGCAATTGCGACTGCTGAGCGTGGGGTCCTAAGGTTCGATTCTCAAATCGGGCGAAGTATAATTGGGCGAGCTAGAAAATTGTAGTAAGTACCTACCCCGGCCATGTTACATTTGATCTTTACCATTAATAAGAATATAGTATGTGGGTGGCAGGTTACATGAATATAGTGTTTGTGTCCAGAAGATACGGGCCGAAAGACCAGAATATACGTGGGGTTTGTATGAATAGGGTGGCTCGTGCCACCCCTCGCAGTTTGCTGCCTCTAGCCATGGCCAGTGGAGTATAGTAAGGTAAAAACATAGTCCATATGGCAATAGTAGTTATCAGATGATGACTCTGGCCAGATGTTGCAATAAGTATTGCAGCTAGCTTTTCACCCCCGCATCTGCCCCGCCATGGGCCATGGTACCCCCTGCCCCCACACACCAAACCCTTACACACCAAAATTATTATTTATTTTATTTTAACACACAGTATTGCTTATTTTCTTGGTGGTGATACAAAATGGCGGTTTTATCGTTAATAGCTATTACCTTCCAGACAACCTTTGCAAAGGAGGGAATTTTTTTTAGTGCAGTCAGTGGTGTAGGTATTGCTGGTAAATATGATACATACAGTAGATGAAACACAGTTAGTTACGTGTTTATAATTTAAATACCATAATAGGAGGGTTGAAACGCATGTGACAAAAAGTGTATTGGATATGAATGGTGATGGATGGAGAGGGAGAGGAAGGCCAAAAAAATGGATGGATTGTGTAGGAATGAGATGAAAGAGAATGGAGTAAATGATGCCGTGACACACGAGTAGAATGAGACAAGGGCAGGAAGATGAAGATGATGAAACCCGGATTGGTACAAATTGAGGAGACTGTTTCTACAAAGGAAAACACTAAGCTGATTATGGATAAGGCGTTCTAGAACTTTGGATAGGAATGGTAATATGGAGATCCAGAAAAAGAAAAAGGATTAGACTTTTTTGGGAGAGGGGTAATTTGGGCTTCTTTCCAAGAAGATGGAAAAACACCACAGAATACGGAATTATTAAGGATATGGCAAATGACAGGAAGGATTTCGTCCAGGATAGGAAGTATCATTTTGCGACTGACACTGTCACTACCAACCGCATTTGATGTAATGTATAGTATACTCTTCTATTATTATTTTTATTGTTATTTATTTTTCTTCTATTATTATTATTTATAACACAAGAATCTTCCTAGTTTAAGCCCAGGTGCACATTTTATATCATGCCACTTCCTTAATTCTAATTTAAGGTATTTGTTTTTGTAAAATAGGTTGTCTTAAACTAATAAATTTTGTTTATATAAACTTGAATTAACACATAGGATACATTTTTATCCCGATAGCACGATCTCGTGAGACAAATACCAAACTCCTCGCTGGCGAAACCGCAGCATAAGCTAGTATTTTTATACATATATCAAGCAAAAGCACCTCTGTCTGTCTGTTATATACAGACAGACAGTTACTTTTGCTGAGATTTAGCTTTTGATAACATAATTTTCCTCAGCTTGCTTTTGGGCAAAAATCGTCACGCTATGACCAACCAGGGCCAAGCAGTGAAGGTAAACATCAAAGCTCTTATTCAAAGTAGAGCTTT
The DNA here is from genome assembly GCA_964057025.1 of Standfussiana lucernea. Taxonomy (NCBI): domain Eukaryota; kingdom Metazoa; phylum Arthropoda; class Insecta; order Lepidoptera; family Noctuidae; genus Standfussiana; species Standfussiana lucernea. Next base: position 9,160,609 of record OZ059810.1, read on the forward strand.
ATTTCCTACACAAAAGGTTGCCTAATATCGTCTGCAATGAATCGTCATTTGTTTGATCTCATCACACAATTCTATCTTTTGTTTGCGTTCATCTGCGTCATCAGGAGTGTGGCCTTGCCCTTAATTTATTACCACTTAAGGAGTCTACCCAATACACCGTACCATAACATAAAGAAAAAAAAAGAAAAACTGTTTGTTTGTTTCTCACAGGACAAAAAAAAACAAAATGATGTAAAAAAAAGAAAACAACAAAAAATAAGACATACATTAAACTATATTGGTCCTGTACACGTGTTGTATGAGGCCAAAAGGTTTACCGTACTATAAACGTAACAACACAGACAGAACGTATCAACAGCGTATCATACCCGGTAACAAATGATTTGATTAGTGTGAATGTGAGGACAATGTCAGTAATTTTTATGTTATTTGTTTGTTTTTACTATTGTCTGGCAGTTTGAGTACTATAAGCGACCTACACAAATGTCCTTTCTTTGGTATTGTTCGTCGTTTCGTTGAGCTCCTTGAGTTATGAGTCGAGCTACACGATAACTGACAAATGCTTGCACTCGCTGGACAGGTCCACTCAAATCTGTGTAGTTCTTTCTTCAAAAGACCATCTCAGACACTCATCTGCATAGTCCTCATGTGAGTTTATCAAGATTATGTCTGGACCTTAAAAGAGACTATGACCTCTGAGTTTGTTTCGGCTGTTTCTTCTCAGAGTAGTCAGATACGAAACACCGGCCTCATCTAGTTTTAAAAAAGAAGACGTGTAAAAGTGTTTGTAAAAACCTATTTGCAAAATAAACATCATTTATCATTTAACGTCAATAACTGTCTGCGCAATTATTTTGCCGGTGCCGATACGCTCCGTACATGGCACCGTGTTGGTCGGCGACGAAACAGTCTAGTGGACATAGTCTCGTACTTTTCAATGCAAACATTTTTTTTTTGCTTGACGCGGTCCACGGTCGTGATATGATACGGTGTAGTGGGCAGTCTCCTTTATTGCACATGTCGTGATAATACGATGATTGTTCAGGCGAGGCGGTGTGGACAATATTACGATTCCGGTTTTTAAGTGGATAATTGGGAATTTCTATTCTTAGTTCGGTTTTGTTTCTTGAACCTAGATGACAACATCTCTATGTGGTAGTGTCCAATTTAGCTTACCGAAATATTTGGAACAGATACAATAGTTTGTACTATGTCTACTGATAAGTTTTTATAACCATTTTCAGATTAAACCAGTAACGGAAATAAGTAACAAATTCATATGTTTTTTTTAGAAAATATCATCTTCAATTAATAAATAATCAAACGAAAACACTAGATTTGTAAGTGTCGCTACAAATTGTCAACCGATAACTTTTATGACCTATTGTTTTGAATTGAATTGTTTTGAAACATACAGACAGAGAGGAAATTATGTATAGGAATTCTAGCCAGTTGCAGTTCAAAAAGTCATTATTTTGTTTGATTAAAGAATAATTGCGAAGATCATTTGGATTCAATTTGAAAGAACAACACAAAAAAAAAACACTTTTAAGTAAGTACCTACTTGTATCTTTTTTCGTAATTCGTAAACACCACTAGAAAGTTATAGGTAGGTACGTACTTGGATGACAATTTTTTTCAGCTATTTTGATTTAAAAACCATTTACTACTGAACCGCTTTTGATAAATCTATGGGACCAATCGGAAAGTATATCCTTTAACATAAAAAAAATCAAATCGGTTCATAAATGACGGAGTTATGAGGTAATAAACATTTAAAAAATACAACCTAAGTGACAACCTCTTCCTTTTTTGGAAGTCGGTTGAAAAAAAGTTAATCTATTTCGCTGTCTTCTATTTCGCGTTAGGTACTGTTAAATCTGAGCTTAATCCCCAAAAAAAATTAAATACTTCTAAATTCCCACAAACAGCTTCGTGCCCACAGCTGGGACGCTGGCTTCCTCTCTGAGAAAGGCTGTGGGCTTATCCACCACGAGGGTCCAATGTAGCTCGGTGGATATCACAAATCTTAAAATAATTTGTGTAGACTGTGGATGTACTAATTAATAAAAAAATACACATCTGCCTATCCCTTCGGGGATTGCAGGCGTGATGATAAGTTTATGTAAAATAATTTGTGCGGTTTCGAAACGAAGTCCTATTTCGCTGGTTGCTTCACCACATGACCTAAAATTGAACCTAATCTAGATTTCTCACGATTTAACATTCTGTCTAATAATTCTATCGTAAACGTATGACGAACATCAATGTTCAACCAATTGCACGTTGCGACAGATTTGGGATGAGTGTTGGTTACTCGTTGGGTAAACGTATAGTGTAAGTACGTACCTGTAAGTAAAGCACTATGCAATATGCAGGTATCTTACAAATCTGGTGCGGTGTCCTTTAAGTATCCTATCTTTATGACCTACATACAAGGTGTAACCGGACCCTTCATGAAGCCGTCAAACTACGCAAAAATTATTGCTGGGAAACGAGTTTTATTTTTGATGTGAAAAATCACGGTTTACGGTTGGACTTAATGTAACGCACTCAACACATTGTGCCGATGGATGCATTTAATAATACGGGGCCATGGTCAAAGTAAAATTAAAAAAATACTTGTGAAAATGTTGGAACTTTGACACAAAATATCTCCGTAACTACCTACAAGTAGAAGGTTCCCAGGTAAAGTCTAGCTAGCTAGACTAAAAAAATTCATTATTCAATAACAATTTACATTGCGTTCGAATGTAATTATAAGTACACCATGAAACATAATAATATTGGAAGTACCTACAAATAATTAATAAGAATACACGAAAATCAATATAAATTAGAAATAATAAAACAGTAGCTTGGTTAAGATTAAAAAGAAATACAAATAATTATATTAAAATCAAACGATTGCAATGAAAGGGAGTGTGCCAGTGTGAGTGTACAAGTGCCTTCTTGTAGAAACTAAGCGACACTTTTCATTTCAATTACAGATACCGAACCTGACAATTATTTTACTATTAGAAATCAATCTAATGGATGTATGTTTTCTTTTTATTTCTCTTTTGTTTAAAAATAATAATAAAATTAAGTCTCAACATTGTAAAATGTAACCCATGGGAAGTTGCGAGGTAACCCCATCACAAGTATCCTTATAACTTAACGGGGCTGCCTCAATTTTGTGCTGTAGAACAATTGTATGAGAAACAATAAAAAACTTTTTTTTTTTTTTTTTTTTTTATGTTTGTTACTTTTTCTCGCAAAAACTACGAAACGGATTTGGATGAAATTTGTCATAAAAAGTTTGGCTTTTGTTCTAATCTTATTCCAGAGTGGAAAAGAGATGGCGCTAGACGTCATCTATAGCTCCTTCTCTTTCCCACACTGGAGTGTCATTAAAACACTGCTTTATGACGTCATGGTAACCTCCCTGGTTTGACACATAGGATACCTACTTTTAGTCAACATTGGGACAGTTACTCCACGCGAGCATGAGTTGGTTTAAACATACTTAATTAGGAAAGATGAACAAGACGAATCAGCCTAAAATGCAATTTTTTGTGGTTTGAATGAATAACTCTAAAATTTTTAAACTTGAAAAGATTTTGTCCTTCAACAACAAACACCACGCCTGATATTACCGAAGGGTTACGCAGAAGTGTACCTAATAGTACACCCACATTTCGCCAGTAATGTTTAAGTGCTATGTAATAGGAGGCGTGCCTGTTGCCGTCAATCGGACACAAATCCAGACTCCGTGGCTGCTACTGAGAAATTCCTGATGGAAAAAACCCAATAACAGTTTGCCCGGGTATCGAACCCCGGACCCCATGCTCAGCAGTCGCGCTTGCGACCACTACACCAAATTCAATAAAATAAAAAATATTTAACAAACTCCTAAACAGGTATTAACTCCAGTGCAGCATGAAAACGACCTCACTTACAATATCTGGATCGCTAAGTGTTGTCACACGTAAATACTATCAATACACAATGTATCTATTTACAAAGTTACCACATCACCTCAGAAAATAACCTTGCATCTTTATAGCAAGGCTCTAAAGCTGTAAGTGCATTGGTAAGAGTTAGGTACAGGTGTAAATGTAACGTGGTATATAGGAAGGTATTGTTAAGATTCGTTAGTATAAATAGATGAAGAGTTTAAGATGTTGCCATTCGAAGTTCAGATCAATTCGAGTCGTATCTTCTTTAGTTGAAGGGTAGGTTGAGTTTGAAAAAGGGTTTATCAAAGCCCTAAAACATTTTGCGTTAAAATATCAGGAATAAAAGCTTGAGGTTCTGAAAAAAAAACGAATAAATTCATTACCTATAGGTAGTATAAATGTTTAAGGTCAAAATTCATATATAAGACTTAGATTTATTGACAGTTTCAACCCATAATAAAAAACAAATAATCGATTGAAACTACCTTTGTAAATACTACCGAGCGCATTGAGGGTCGACCACTTTTCAACCTTATTACTAACGTCATAAGGGTGCAAAGTGGCAGATCGTCAGTGAACTCAGGAGTACTTAAACAAAGAACTGAGTAGATAGACAATCTTGTAATTTTTGCAAATGAAACTTGAAGAGTAACAATAATAATCATAAAGCTTCTCATAATTAAGACAAAAAACCTACCGTAAAACCATGTTTTATCTAATTAATAAATGTATCTACGCCAATTTTACTTTTTGCTGAAAGACATTTCTAGAAAAATGAAAAGTGTGTCTTTATGAATTTTCCTTGAATACAGTTATTTTATGTGTTAGCAAATAAACAACATGTTTTTTTTGTTTCAGTTATAAGTATTTGGTGTTTGATCTCAACTTAGGAAAATGAAGGTAAGCATTAAAACCGATAATTTAAATTTCAAAGACTCTATAAATTTAATATTATATTAATGTCATTTTTTTTCTATTATTATTTTTTATATTATATTACTATTTTTATTTAAAAGTTCATCAACTCTTTTCTTCTTTTTCATGTCTTTAATTTCTTATATTCCAGGTGTTCATGCCACTCATATGTATTGCTTCACTAGCCGTTGCTGAGCCTCCTGTTGGGTAAGTCATGTAATTTATTTTTAAAACATTCTGGAAAAAAATACAACAAATAATAACTTTGATCGCCACTAGAAAATTAAGTAATTAAAAATTACCCTTAAAATCTCATAAAGCTATAAATAGTTTTCAAACAAAATATAGATTTCATTAAAATTAATAACATCGAAAAAACAAGCAAACAAGTTAAGTTCATAATCCAACATAATTATTTAAACATATAAAATAAACAATCTTCCATTTTGAATTCCAGCGATGGTTACGCATCTTCCCGCTCCAGCTACCATCATGACCACAGCCTCGACTTCCAAAGATCTCCCTCCCAGGAATATGGACCTCCCACCTCCAGAGTCTTCGGGTCCTCTCGCAACGCCCTCTCAACTGAATACGGACCTCCAAACGCAAGAACTGCTAGCCCTAGAAGCAGTCCCTCTCTGACTTATGGTACTCCGAACCAGAGAAGTGGTATTTCTCAAGAATATGGTGCCCCTAACGCGAGAAGTCAGATTTCTTCCTCTCGGAGTCTTTCGACGGAGTATGGTCTTCCGAACGCTCGAAGCTCACCGTCTACTGAATATGGAGTACCAAATTCCCGAAGCTCACCGTCGACTGAATACGGAGTCCCTAATGCTCGTAGTTCACCGTCAATTGAATATGGTGTCCCAGCCTCACGAAGCTCCCCTTCTACGGAGTACGGTGTCCCCAATGCTCGTGGCAGTCAATCTCAGCAATATGGTGCCCCTGCCATTAGAAGCTCTTTTTCCCAGGAATACGCCGTCCCAGCAGCAGGAAGAGGCAGTCCGTCTCAAGAATATGGTGTCCCATCTGCAAGGACACTCTCCTCTCAGTACGGAGCACCTGAATTTCGTTCAGGACCTTCAGAAGAATATGGAGTACCGTCTCAAAGGAGTTTCGGAGCGCGCACGCCTTCTCAGAAGTATGGACTACCGACTTCCCGGAATTCCCTTTTCTCACCTAGCTCTCTCTCCCAAGAATATGGCGTCCCTTCATCCAGAACTGCTGATTCTCAAAGCTTCACCACTCCCAAAAATATTGGAAAAGGTTTCGGTAGTAGTTCAGCCCGTTCATTCAAGCCTCAGTCGGGAGCAAAATCTTCCTTCGGTTTTCGTTCCCCGTCAACCAGCTATGGTGCGCCCAGTGCAAGAAATGCTGACTCTTATGCCCATGACTCCAAGGCTCCATCTCAATCGTACGGTGCGCCTGCCCAGCGTGATTTGTCTGACAGCTACGGAGTGCCAAGTGCAAGAGGTTTGTCTCAAGAGTATGGTGTACCTACGAGCCGTGCTGCTGATCAGCAGACCAGTGCTGTTGCTTCGTCTTATTCTGCTGCTGCATCCAGGTATAATATCCTTCATACTTTATATGAGTAAGTTCAATTATCCAATTATTAAAATTTCCAATAATGGAGAATATACTGACATTCATTAAACAAGCTGCTTCAATTCCAGTGTCAAAGTCAAACATCAAATTATATCTCTTATTTTTAGGCCAAAATTTGTAGTTTCTGTGCAAGTCACATAAGTGAGCTAAAATCACTAAAATATTTTTTTTCTCTATCTGACTTGTTTGAATAAAAATCCCATTAGCACTAATGATATCTTGTCGCTTCCTAGATCTTCCCCATCAGACAGCTACGGACCCCCTTCAGCCCACAACTCCATGCCCTCAGACCAATACGGAGTACCAGACCAGTCCAGCAACCAGAACAACCAGGGTTACTCTTACGCTAGGGATGCTCTCAACGAATTACTGAACCAGGTAACTGGAAGTTTTGTTTACAAATTGTTAACGCGCTTTTATTTAAATGACTAGTTTCATTGGACTGCTTCGTTGGTCCAGTGGTAGCAAGCGCGACTGCTGAGCAAGAGATCCTGGGTTCAAATCCCAGGTTGCGCAAAGTTTTATTGGGTTTTCCATCGGTAATGCCTCAGTAGCAGCTACACGGAGTCTGGATTTGTGCCCGGTTGAAGCGCGTTCCCTATTACGTGGGACTATAACTTAAAGCTTGCATCAGGATTTACCAAATGCCTCAATCATCCTATCGTTGGACAAACCTGAAATTAAAACTTAATACATTTTTTTAAATGTTCAGGAGCCTGCCAACTACGATTTCTCCTACAAAGTGAACGACTATGAATCTGGCAGCGACTTCGGGCACACGGAGTCAAGACAAGAGAACAGAGCTGAAGGCTCCTACTTCGTGGTCCTCCCTGATGGCACCAAACAGGTAAGCAGACAAAAAATGGGCAATTTAAAAGGGACAATGTTACATTTTTTCAGCCTGGGTTCAGGACCTTAGCCCGGTTGATGGCAATAAGCTCTCCCCCGATTAAATGGGACTTTAACTGGCGAAATGGGGGTGTACTCTAGGTACACTTCTGCCTAACGTTTCGGGGGTTATAGGCATTATGTCATGCTATCCCGCTGTTGAACAAAAGACCATCATAATAATTTCCATCGAGTCCTGGTTCATCTACATAATTTCATTTTTTTTCCAGACTGTAGAATACGAAGCCGATGAGGGTGGCTTCAAGCCCAGGATCTCAGTGGAGCCAGCAGACCTTGGAAGGTCAGGTGGATATGATGGTAACGCTGCTGATCTCGCCAGGTCAGGTGATGGACCTTATTAGAATGATGTAAGAATGGTTTTGCAATAGTGAAATGGGAAGTGGTATATTGGGTTCCTATTTGAAGTCCTGTAGTGTTTTAAAAGTAATTCTGAAAAGATTGAAGTGATGATGTTGTTTAAAATTAATGTTAGCCACCTGTCATTAATTGTGTTTTAACGACTTCGGCACGGACAAAAGAAAGGGTTATTATTAATATCTTATCTAGAAGGTACGGGTTCCATTTTTGGTTCTACATTCTTTTCAATCGCTGTACCACAAAGTTTGGAAAGCCTTAGTAACAGCCCGTTCACACGATGACGGTCCGTGTTTTTTGACGTAGATATCGTCTTTTTCACGATCCGTAATTTTTTTGACTTTTCTGATTTTTAACGGCGGCAATGCTTTTTAAATGCCCGTGTTCACACGCATCACGAATCGTGAAAAATGAGAGACAGGTCTTAAATCACGTATAAAAACCAACCTCAAATGGTGTTGTTTGCCGACGATACTTCTTTGATATTTAAGATAAACAGACGTGCCACAATTCTTGACGACGTAAATAGCGCCCTACTGCAAGTCCATAATTGGTTTACCGCGAATAATTTAGTATTAAATGGGAAAAAAACTAAGTGCATAAGATTTGCCCTACCAAATGTCAAAACTAGTGATTGTGACATAGTATTGAATCAAGAGAAACTAGAATTCGTCGATGAAACTGTTTTCTTAGGGATCACGCTCGACTCAAGGCTACAATGGGGTCCTCATTTAACATCTCTTGCAGGACGGCTGAGTTCAGCAGCATATGCTGTTAGGAAAATCCGTCAATTTACTGATGTAGATACCGCGAGGCTGGTCTATTTTAGTTATTTTCATAGTATTATGTCTTACGGTATTTTACTATGGGGACGGGCTGCAGACATCGAGTCTATATTTATTCTGCAGAAAAGAGCCATCAGAGCCATATATAATCTATGTAGACGCGATTCTCTAAGAGAACTGTTTAAGGAAATTAACATCATGACAGTACCTTGCCAATACATCTATGAAAACATCATGTACGTTAGGAAAAATCTGCATTTATTTAGTAAAAGAGGCGACAGACACCACTATAATACTAGAACCAGGGACCATCTAGTTCAGCCAGGTTTCAGGCTAGCTAAAGTAGACTCATCTTTCATGGGGTACTGTTTAAAATGTTACAATAAAATTCCTCCCGGCATTCTACAACTGAATGAGACGAAATTTAAATCTTGTATAAAACGCACACTATGTAGGCAAGCATACTATAAGTTGGGAGATTACATTGATGATAAAAATGCTTGGCTCAATGCTGGTCCTGCTCCACAACCATAGGGGCAAACTAATTGATTACTTTGAAGTTACTTGAAGTTATTGTGGAAGCTGCAGAAGATTGTAAACATATCTTTGCAATGTATAGATTCAGTCTCTTAGTATTATATAATTGCATAGCACATGTGTGAGTTCTATGTACGATAAAGCTACCATTTACATCTTTTACTGACTCGAATTTGCCCTGGCGGTTGAGAGAATGTCATGCTCACTAAAATGTCTCGCTGATGGTGGCGCGTGTGTCGGGTCGTTTAGTTCCCTCCAAAATGGTTGAGTTGAATGATGGCTGATCCATGCGTCATGTTCGTGAACGGGCGCTGTCAGTTGTGACTGGTCATCTCGCAGGTGCCATGGATTATTGTATTTTTGAATTGTTAATTTTATCTTTTTATTCTGGACGCTCTTACTCGCACGTCTTTCTACATCGTTCTCACATGTATGTTTAATCTCGACATGAATGATGTAACCGAGACTTTGTAACAACATAATGATTTAAAAGAGTGTCCATGGAGTTTCTTGCCCATTCTTCTCCATAGAGATCTACGCTTTCGAATGGGCAACTACAGTACTTTCACAAGTTATTATGCCCTGTGACTGGGACTGTAGCTTAGTTTATTTTTTGTGTTTTGACATTCAAAAGTGCCTGTAATGGTCTAATTGAAATAAATGCTTTGAGTTTGAGTTTGTATCGTCTTTTAAATATCAGGTACGTCAAAAAACACGGATTGTGATTTTTTGTGACGGATTCGCTGATGCGCTCGCTCCCGAAAAATCACGGACCTAATGTGAACACCAATTCGTTTTTTTTGCCGGATCGTGATAAAACACGTTTCCGTATGCAATCTGAACGTCCATCCATCATGACGTATCGTGTTTTATGACGGATCCTCAATGACGGAAGCCGTGTGATAGAGCCGTAAGAGCACCGAAAGCACAAAGAAAACTAAAAAAAGTAAGAAATATTTTAACTTCGGGAAAAAATTGAATTAAAATATTTCTGATTTACGAGTACCTACCTAAATATATTAAAATAATACAGGATGATGAATACTTTGTCACTGTTTTTAAACTAAAGACGTTTTTCGTAAAATTAAGAATGTCTTCACTTACACCAGCGCCTCTAGCGGCAAAGTTTGGAACTAATATTACTTCTCATTCGATCACTTCGCAAATCTAAGTCTGAAGCAATAAAATATGGCTTTGTAAATGGATCTTTTGTAAAATACTCAATTATTTATTATTTCTTTAGCAAATGTATAAAAATTGTAAAAAAAAAATTAAATGTACCTCATAGTTTGTAAGTTGCTTGTGATGTAGTGAATTAGAGCAAATAAAAATGATTTTTGTGATAATTTTGTTATTTCCATTCCTGTCAATCCTGTAATTTTGTTGTCAAGGAGTACACACACCTTATTTACACTATACATGAGTACCGTGAAATATGCCAACTTTGCCAATCAAGGTATCTTTGCCCTAAAAGAAATTTATAAGCAAATTCGCTAACATATGACGCAATTTTAGTTAAGCTTATAAATTTATTTTAGGGCAATGATACCTTGAATGGCAAAGTTGTCATATTTGACGGTACATACTATAATCTCATGTCTTTTTCCATGGGGGTTGGCAGAAACCAGAGAAAGCCACCTGCTACGATCCTTACACACTCCTTTCGCCTCGTCCATACCTTAATTATTTAGTAATTAAACTAACTATAAAGTCGATTTGTCTATAGCTACAGATATGTAGCTGTTCTTATATCATACAAGATATTGTATGACATAAAAACAGGTACGCTATAGTTAGCTATCCTGTTGTTATCATCACACTGAAACGCTATGAACACTCATGGAACACAAAATACTTGTTATGGTTAAGACCCCAACAAGTATTTCTCCTGCTTGGTAAGACCTTTCTTTCTTTATCGCGTGGTTAGTGCCTAACCTGATGTCAGAGTTTTTATGCCGCCCATGGGCCTCTGACTTGACTTTTACATGCCGTCGAGAAATATCTCTCAGGCATGCTGGTTTCCTCACGATGTTTTCCTTCACCGAAGCAAGTGATAATTATACTATACGCACATGATTCCGAAATATCAGAGGTGCGTGTCTTGATTTCGAACTCGGGACCTTATATGACTTGGCAGTCCAACGGTCACACCACTAGGCTATCACTGCACAATATCTAAGCATAATCTACATTTTTGTTATAATCTGCTTGGTAAGATGAATATAAACCCAAAGAATCGTAAAGTATTTGAAGACCCATGTCACTGACTTAAATAAAACAAAAGAGAAATAATACAAAAAATTAATGTAACATATACAATGTGTAGTTTTGCATCCTCGTCAAAATTCAGGAGGTTGTCATAGAAGACGTAAATAATCAATATAAATTACGGTACCTGGTCAATAATAATAAACGCTGCTTTTTTTAGTTGTTTTAATTTGACACTATTTCAGAATGAAGCCTTTTTCAAAACAGGAGAATCACCCCTTTATCGAATAAACCATATTATTGACCAGGTACCGTAATTTATATTGATTATTTAAGTCTTCTATGACAACCTGAATTTTGACAAGGATGCAAAACTACACCTTGTATATACATATTTGTTTATATATTTTAGCGAAAATCAACCTTGGAGTATATAAAAACGAATAGGAATAGTTTTCATAAAAGCTTGTCACGTGAATAGAAGAGGCAAAAAAACCTATACGCGACAAGCTTTTATAAAAACTATTCTTCTTCGTAGTAAACGGTAGGAAGATGCTGATGATGAAATAAGCATAACAATAATCATCAGGTTGACATTATGTCGGGCATGCCACCGTCAGGGCGAATCAATCCGTCACATTATCTCTGGGTGTTCTAGTCTAGCTAACGGAGAGTACTTGCATAGACACAACCTTGTAGACAGAATTATCCATCAGCAACTTGCTCTAAAATACATCCTTGTGGAATCGAAAGTGCCGTACTATAGGTTAGGCCCGACCCAATTCTCAAAAATGGCAATATCACACTGTATTGGGATCAATCCATCATCATTGACAGGACTATTGTGGCCAAAAAGCCTGATATAGTGGTGGTGGATCGATCAGAGCGGCGCGCAATGAATTTTGACATAACGGTTCCGCATGACGAGAACCTCGTGAAAGCCGAGAAAGATAAGAAAATCAAGTAACTTGACTTGGCTCGCGAGGTTGTCGGCATGTGGGATGTAAACTCAGCCATCATTGTGCCGATAGTCGTTTCAGCCAATGGCTTAATTGCCAAGAGCCTCGACCAATAACTGAGGAGGCTCTCGTTAGGCAGCTGGATCAAGGGCTTGATTCAGAAAGCGGTGCTCCTGGACATGGCTCGTATTGTTAGGAGGTTCCTCTCTCCGGAGCCCTGACCACGACTGCTGAGCGTGAGGTCCTGGGTGTCGATTCCCGCAAAGTTTTATTGGGTTTTTCCATCTGGAACTTTCTCAGTAGCAGCCATGGACTCTGGATTTGTGTTCGCTTGATAGCAAATGGCTCGCCCCCTATTACATGGGACATATACATAACTGGCGAAATGGCCGTGACGTCATGTTATGTTATTATTTTTTATTATAGCGGCTTAAGTAATACACACTCTATGAAGATTTCAAGTGTCTACCTATAATGTTTCATAATATACAGCCCCGTGACGAACGGACAGACGGTCAGTGGCAACCATTGGAACCTTAAAAAATACTGAAAGTGACCAAATTTTTTATAATGCTGTTCGACTCTCCCTCTTAGTTAATAGTATGAGAAGAAAAAATCATATCGTGTCGAATGATTGGCCAAAGTGTGTACTGAGTAACGTTTATAGATCTCGGCCTCAGTGCGACAGGCAGAGAATGTTAGGTTAACTATGATGATTGATGACGCAGGATGATAATTGGAAATATCGTTATAAATTTTGCCTACAGTAGGTAACTTGTCTTAGACAGTAGCTATCCTAAATAACATTGGCACCATGTTATTATACAAGGTGTAGTTTTTCAACCTCGTCAAAATTCAGGAGGTTGTCATAGAAGACGTAAATAATCAATATAAATTACGGTACCTGGTCAACAATAATAAACGCTGCTTTTTTTTTGTTGTTTTAATTTGTCACTATTTCAGAATGAAGCCTTTTTCAAAAGAGGAGAATCGCCCGCTTATCGAATAAACATCTGCGTTTGTTTATGTGTGTCAAAGCGCGGTTATAGGGCTAATATTAGACGGGCCGCGTTTTAATACGGCTGGTGTACACTTATCGATTTCCGATATTAAGAAAAAAATATAAAGAATTACCTACCCATTTTACTATTGATTCGGGTCGAGAATCATTAGCATAGTTACCTCCTTGAATTTGACGAGGATGCAAAGCAATAAGGTATTGCTTTGCATCCTCGTCAAATATCATTAAAATATGTAATGAGTGCGGATACCCGCATTTATGATGAGAGCTCTTATCAGGGAGTCTTGCTATTTGCCTAAAAAACCTCTTTAAATGGCAGAAAGCCAGCATTTAGGTACATTTGCATTTACAAAAATTAAATCATCTGCCTAGCCTTTTCCCAACTATGGTGGGGTCGGCTTCCAGTCTAACCGGATGCAGCTGAGTACCAGTATTTTACATGGAGCGACTGCCTATCTGACCTCCACAACCCAGCTGGTATGGGTAATACGATACCCCGTGGTAAGACTGGTTGTCAGACTTTTGGGCTATTGACTGCCTGTAACGACTGTCAAAGATTTACAAATAACTGCCGGGACCAACAGCTTAACGTGCTTTCCGAGGCATGGAGGAAACTCGGTATGCCATGGGTGGTCACCCATCCACGGTCCAATCTAGGTAAGCACGGCTTAACCGGAAGATCGAACCAAGCGGCAGATATAATTTAGCGACGAGCTCCTCGACCCAAGAGCAGCCCGACCAAAATTTGATCAAAAATTAAACTAAAACAAGAATAATAAAAGTTATAAAAGCAAGGTCAGTAAGACGACCAGTCACCACAAGCACCACACATTCAGGAGCATAACGCAAAGATCAGCCATTACCCCCTCGCCATATTTGAGGGAAGGAAGCAACACGACCCCAAACGCTACCGCAAGCAATGACATGTCATTTGAACATGAACTTATATCCTTTGGATTGTGATATTTACTTATTGTGTCACGAAATTATGAGGCTGCCCTGTCGATACCATGATGTACGGAAAGACCTAAAATACTACAAATATTGTTGTTTTCTTTATCTTGTTCTTAGCGTGTCGTTGACAATTCAAATTGAATCAACCCATTCAGCTCGAAGCCATTCAGGACATTTACGACCCCTCGTAATTTCGTTGTGGATAATGCTAGACGCCTGAATTTTCAGTGACCAAGTGGGCATAATATACCTAGGTATATTCCGGAATTATAATTATTTTTGAACTTGTAGTTTACCTTCTTCTCCTTTTTAATGCTAAATAGTATTGCGTCTTGCCGCAACTCGCCAGATGTGATGCGATGACCCGGCCTAATGTAGAGCACGATTGCCTAGAAGAAACCCACTCGAACTTTGAAGAGCTTCTAGATCATGATGATTGAGAAACAGAGAAGCCGGCAGTGAATTCACCATTATCCACATATGGACAAATGAGTCGGCATCAAATCTAACCGGATGTAGCTGAGGACCAGTATTTTACATGGAGCGACTACTTCTCTGACCTCCACAACTCCACCATGAATATTGTATCAATATATTGTAAATCCAGAGTAAGGTCAAATTGCAAATAATGCATGTGCGTAGTATTAGGAAGTGTATGTTCTTGGTACATCCTTGAGTGACATATTGATAGCTTAAGAAAACTATGGAGTAGTGTGTGGTGTAAAAGATTTGAATAAGCTTGTCAGATGGAGACGGATTGTATTAGTGTCTTTCGATTTAGGTATTTGTAAGTTAACCAACTGGTGATTGTTTTTTTTTTAATTCAGGATGAGTTCATCTGGCAGACATTTTGTTTAAACGCATACGTAGGTTTTTAAATTCCAAACATACTTACTAATTACGACAATTAAATGTTGCAGAATGTCAAGTTAAATAGCGAAGGAAACATGTGTTCCGGAAAAACCTATACATATTTATTTGCGAACCTATCAAAATGACAATGCCACTATCAATAAAAATAATAACAACTTAAGAAACTAAAATACAAAACACAGCAAAAATAAAAATAAATTGTCACAAGTCGACTCCACACCATCTTCTGTCCCAAATCACGTTACACCTTGAAAGCTCATCTTTTGTCACTAATTAGGTTCAATTTTTCATCCCCAAACCTTTTGAAGACATGTCGTATAAAAACTCGACACAAAATGGTGACAGTATCATTTCAACAACTCACATCTGTATATACAGACTTAGTTTCGTCATTGTTTGTGTTGCAATATCTACAAAATGAAGGTTTGTTTTGATATATAAAAAAAACTGTTATTGGATTTCAGTGTTTAGGGTTAAGGGACCGGAAAATTGACCTTCTATACTTATACTATCACATACGGAATATCTTCCTTGATTATTAATTATTGTGAGCTCCTGTGATAGTGTAAGTTTGGTAATAAACCGTGAAAGCTCATTCAGTTTAAAATATAAAGTATAGAATAGAATATAATATAATAGAATAGAATATACTTTATTGTACACAAAAATTGATACAGAACGGTTTTACAAAAATTGTTAATTTAAAGTTGTAAAGTTTTTTTTTTTAATTTGTTTTTTATTGTTATTTTAAATTTTTTGTTATAGTATCTATTTACGCTGTTAAGTTTCTCTGTTACCGGGTGTCACATAGCGTCATCTGTACGTTTTGTAGTATAATTTTGGATCACATGGCATTTCCATGCTTCATTTGTTTTTAACCGGATGAAACGTGGGTTATTGATGTGATCTCAACTTTTTGCTAGTAATGACATACGGGACAGCGCTTAATAGATCAAAAGCTCATAGAAAAGACAGATTAAAATTTCTTAATTTAAAAATATTCTACCTTTTTTTAGACCATCGCAGCCGTAGTGGTTCTTGTAGCGTTCGTCTCTGCTGAACCTCCTCCTCCAAACAGGTGAATAACCATTTCTTTTTTTTTATGTATAATATCTGTGCTGTGGTAAGGGTACCTATACTCGAAAGGCTATTTTTAACTGGGTTTATTTTTTATTCATTAAACTGCTTAAAATTAAGTGATTAACGTCTGATTAACTAAGCATTTTTTATCGTTTATCAGCTTTAAACAACGTTTATAAATTAATTCTAGTCTCTAATAGTCCTTAAACACAAGAACTATCTGGCTAAATGGGGTATCCTCGATCCATCCTAAACAGAATGCCAGTGCGGAGCCCCCTTGCAGGATATGCCGCACCTACTGTCCTGCCCATCCTACACAACCAGTTGCACCTTTCAAGATTTAATCGAAGCAAATGTTAGAGCTGTGCAGGTGGCTACAGACTCGTCTAACACAATTTGAGTTTCAGAAGAAGTAGAAGAAAATAACTATATCTCCAGAATGTTTTTCTGTGCAACTTTAACATTTTACAAGTGTCTTACGACGTCTCCTTTCTTCTTTATTCACAAAATATATATTATATATTTATATATATAAATAGTATTTTAATATATATTTATAGTATTTTATACATCCTTGTAGTTTATTTTGGTATTTAATTAAAATTAATTTCAAATAACACACCTACCGACTGTTTGTCTCTGCATCACTCAAAGGTTGGCTGGTAGAAAATGCCTATGGCATTAAGTCCGCCTCTGCACATTGTACTTGAAGTGTTAAATAAATAAATAAATCACTACATAGTATAAAACAAAGTCGCTTCCCGCTGTCTGTCCCTATGTTTGCTTAGATCTTTAAAACTAGGCAACGGATTTTGATGCGGTTTTTACAACGGATTTTAATAGATAGTGTGATTCAAGAGGAAGGTTTTGGTAAGCAACTTGTCAAGGTTTTGTGTAAATTGGTTGAAATATGACGATAATTGTTGGAAGTGTCGGAAAAAGTCAAGCCGCCTAATATGCTCTACTACCCGTGCGAAGCCGGGACGGGTCGCTAGTGGTATATAATTTAACATTTAATGAACGTTCTCGTAAAGTTAAAAAAAATCTGAATCCATTATGGTATTCTTCCAGCTATCTTCCGCCTCCGTCATCAGCCCACAGTGCTGGCTACCCTCAAGTTCCGGCCAACCAGAACTTTGGAGCTGGACCTCAGATAGTGGCTGCAAGGAACCTGGACGGACCACATGGACTCGCTGGTGTGGCAGCTCATGGTGGAAAGAATGGTCATGGATCACGATTTAATGCCTTTGGAAGGTAAGCAAGTAGACACCTGTATAGCATATATAATTATGTACAGACATAAACGTACCTTCAACGATCCTTACATATAAACTTCTTTCGAATCGTCATCGTTCATACACTTGTCATATCAGCCTATAAAATTCCCACTGCGGCCGTAAGCCACCACGCGAGACCATAATGTGTGGACGTCTCTGAATGTGATAGAATATAAAATAGTGTGTTTTTTAAACATGAAATCACTGGTTTAAGGAATTCGGGCTCACATGATTTGGGTTAGGGCGTAGAATATTTTTATCCTGGTTAGATATCCTGTCACAGTTATCATCACCTCTCCTTTCTTATGCCAATTTCCACGTTCCTGTGCCAGTCTCATCCAAGTTTTTCCCCCGATGGCAACTATGTCGTCTGCCCATCTCACAGCTATATCTTATTATTTAAATGAATTGGTCCTCAGGTCCGGTCCCCAAGAATACGGCTCTGGTGCTCACGCCCCTCTTGGAGGCGAAGCACCCGGCTACGACCACAATTCTGCTGCCTTCGCCAGGAACGCGCTCGAAGAAATCAATTCTGTAAGTGAAATTATAAAAAAAATATATATATATTACATACAACATTACATTTATACATATATATTATATATATATATATTTTTTATTATTTATTTAAATGACGGTTGAATTGTGGGGCTACAGTCTAAGAATTCACAAATATGAAATGGATAATTAGGTTTCGTGTTTTCTGGTTATTAATATTTATATTTTCAGTCAGCAAAATAGTTTCGTAATAATTTAAATATTATGTAGATACTGCAGTTATCAGCCTAAAATGAAAAGCGTAATACCATAGATGCGTTTCGAACAGCAGGTTACTAGGTAAGTTTGATCAAGAAACTCTCCGTTGAATTGTTTTTTACAAGGATAGATTAGAGAAACCATAGATTAAAAAAAAAACTAAGTATGGCATGACGCAAAAATTAATTTATCATGTCACAAAGATTTCTTTGTCTGCGTATGAATCAGTACACAGTACTTCTTTAACACTTGTTGGCAGGCTTGCAAATTGCTAGGTGATTCATATCCTTAAACTTTTCCAACACAACCTGCTTCTCACTTACTGACGAACTCCTGCCAAACAACTACTAACAAAACGCCTGCAATCCTCGAAGGGCAAGGCAGAGGTGTAGGTAATGGTTCACCCACGTTTCCCCAGTTATTTTGAAGTCCTATGTAATAGGGGGCGGGCCTATTGCCATCAACCGGGCACAAATCCAGACTACGTGGCCGCTATTGAAAAATTCTTGATGGCAAAAATCAATAACACTTTGCCCTACCTGAGTTTTTAACCGAGGACTTCACGAACTTGCGAACACTTTTTTTTTCGGGGTCGAAAGTCTTTATGGATGTCCGCCGCCCCGGGGCGAGCGGAGGGTCAGACTCTAACTGACTAAAATGACCCTGCTGTTCCCTTCAAACACTTGTACCGGGATCATGGGAACTAGCGTGCCTTCCACGATCCCCAGCTATAGTGCTTGCGATCACTAGCCCAAAGTCACTAAACTACAGCTATAACTCGATAGGAACCAGCAAACTACAACTTCGGCTACATGGTGAATGATTACCAGGAGGGCACCGACTTCGGACACCACGAAGAGAGGCAGGAGGAGCGAGCTCAGGGGGAGTACCACGTCGTGTTGCCTGATGGGAGGAAACAGGTCGGTAGATTGATATTTTGGGCGAGTGTGAGTTGCTGAAAGGTAGAATCTAGTTTCTATCTGGAGGCTTTCACTCAGTTAACAAAGAATTTCGTATTTCAAAAATGACTTTTAACAATAAGGAGTCGTGTTAACCTTTTCGTGTAACTTATATGAATCAGAATAATATATAATAATATATACTTATATATAATATATATTTTAAACATTAATGTATCATTTTCTGAATTGCACTCTATCAATTATTCTTATATTCCCTATGGGCTGCCAGAATTACTATCCAGAAAACACAGGGCATTTTTATTTTGACATCCCATGGCAGTTGAAAAAAACCACGCTGCACTGGATCGTGCCTAGTTTGTGTCGGCCCTTTACATCGGCCAGTACACAAAACAGTACTTGAAATTTTGTTGGCCTAATGAAACTGAAACATCGGATCAGTTTCTTTCATATTTTTTACCCTCCTGTTAAACCAGGACAACCAGGAGCGTCAGTTACCAGGTATTGGCAAGTGGAAGGCCGTATTGTTGGCAGTAGAACTGATGATCATTGGGGTAGACGTGTTCTTGAGTGGAGACCGCGAATCGGCAAGCGTAAAGTGGGACACCCTAGTCAGGCTCGGTGGAGCGACGATCTTCGCGGGGTGGCTGGTAGCAACAGGGTGGGAATTGCCGAGAATCGAGTTTAGTGGCGTGCGATTGAAGAGGCCCATGTCCAGCATTGGACTGTTCTAGGCTGATGACGATGATGAACTAGGCATTCCATTATTTGTTTCAGACCGTAAGCTACGAGGCTGACGAACGTGGTTTCAAACCCCAGATCTCTTACGAAGACTCTGAAGATCTTGCCCGTTCAGGAGGCTACGACAACAACGCCAACAACGCCCGCAGCAACCAAGACAATGGTTACAACGCCCACGCTGGCCACGGGGACAGTGACAATGGTTATTCTAGCCGCGGAAATGTCAACAGCGGTTACCCTGGTAACCATGGCAACGGGAATGCGCGGTCCAACGGTTACTGACTAAAACGGAATTAAAAATAGAACGGTGTCCATAAGACCGCCATGGTCTTATGGACACCGTTCTATTTTTGAATTGTATTTATTTTTTATTTTATAGCATTGGCACATAATTCGTGCTTATTTTTCTTTTTGGGTGATTATGGAAAATTTAAAATATATTATATATTCTGTTTGTTTTAACTTTTAAGCTTAATTGAGGGTTCAATTTTTTTGACTAAATAAAGGAAACATATATAATGCATATTTTTATTTGTTTGTTTAGTTAGAGAAAAGCCACTAGCTTCAATACATACGTAGGTACATATCACACCAGTATTACTAGAAGGGTTAGGCAGAAGTATATTATGTTACAGTTTACATCCATTTAAAAGGTAGCGAGTAACTGCCATCAACCGGGCATTAATCCAGACTCCGGTCCGTCACTAAGAAATTCCTGAAGCAAACAAAAGTCATATTTTGCTCGATTCCCAAATCGAATCCAGGTCCTGACGTTCAGCAGTCGTATACTTAACTATACGATTTTGAATTAAAGTAGAATTTAGATTGATGAAGTTCTATCTAACAGTTAATTATCATAATCATCATCTGTCTAGATTCTAGCCTTTTCTCAAACTATGTTGGGGTCGGCTTCCAGTATAGCCAAATGCAGCTGAATATCAGTATGTCACATGGAGCAACTGCCTATCTGACTTCCACGACCCAGTAACTGGGGTACCATACCCCTTGGTAAGACTGGTTGTCTGACTTTCGGGCTTCTGAGTTCTCGTAACGACTGTCAATGATCTACAATTGACAGCCGGGACCAACGGCTTCACGTGCTTTGCGAGGCACGGAGGAAACTCGGTATATTATATACGACTTCTTGCATTCTGTTAAGACAAACATGGACAAAAATACACCAGTCTGTGCCATTTTCTGCAACATGACACAGGCATTGAACATAATTATTATTATCTTGACTTGGCACACGAGGTTGTCGATATTTGGAATGTGAACTCGGGTATCATTGTGCCGATTGTCGTGACGGCCAATGGCCTTATGGCCAAGAGCCTCGACGAACATCTTTCGAGGCTCTCTTTAGGCGGTTGGATCAAGGGCCTGATTCAGAAAGCAGTACTCCTCGATACGGCTCGCATTGTGAGGAAGTTGCTGTCTCTGGAGCCCTAACCACCGGTAGCTTGGACCCTGCTCCCGATACCGGCGGACAACTATTTTTTAATATTTTTAAATGTTTTTTTATGTCTTTTTTTTTAAGAAATATTTAAAAATGTAAAAAAATTTGATGATAAATGAATAAAAGAATTAATAATATAATCTTATTTAAGATCTTGCATGCATGTATATTATTTTAATTAGGTAAGTATGTATTTTTACACATATTTGAGCAAATATTTCTTATTGTTATAATGACGGTCACCCATCCACGAACCGACCTAGGCAAGCACTGTTTACAAACTAAGCAAGTAAGTACCCCATATACTACAACAAAACCTTCGAGAAACTTTTTATTAAGTACGTACCTATTACTTACGTCAAAAATCTTAACTAGCCTATCAAAAGCAAATAACTCTAAGTAAATAATAATTAGCAGAGCGGAATACGATTAAATATTTAACTAATATAATATTGAATATAGATCGAGTTCCGCCATTGGCCTTGAGACAACGTATTGTCTTATATTTGTGTTAATAGATTTCCTTACTAGACCATTAGGCGACATGTTTTTTTTTGCAGGGACGTTATATCAATATGGTTTGTTTTGTGATATAACAAAAGTGGTTTAGTCTGCTTTATTGTGGAATATAATTAACCAGGATGAAGCCCTGTTTATTTTTTACACATAACATAACATCACAAACAAACATTCAGTTGCCGATAATTCAAATACAAGTTATGATTAAATTAGTTTAGTTTTTAGTAAGTAGGCATTTATTAACTGAAAGGAAAGATAACAGCAATAAAAGCTATTTAATTTTTTATTTATTTATTAACAAACCGCCTGTAATCCCCGAAGGGTTAGGCAGAGGTGTACCTAATAGTACACCGACAGTTCACCAGTTATGTTTTAAGTCCTATGTAATAAGGGATAAGCCTGCCGTCAACCAGGTACAAATCCGGTCTCCGTGGCTGCTACTGAGAAATTCCTGACAGAAAAACCCAATTACATATTGCTCGACCCGGGAATCAAATCCAGTACCTCATGCTCAGCAATCGCGCTTTCTGTGGAAGGCGACGTTATACACCACACGGGTCTTGTGCGGGTTTGAGGATGTAACATGTCTTCGAAATTTTCGTCCCATTACATGCCAGTTTCTTCACGAAGTTTTTCTTCAGCGTTTGAAAGAAGTGGTGGGTTCGAAGTAGATAAACATGTTGGAGTTATACCGCTGGGACACCTTTGCTCATATTCAAATCTTAGCCCACAATAAGAAAATTCGAAGCTGTGTTTACCTTTACAAACACAATAATTAATGTCACATATGTATGCATAAACAATTAGACTTGGAGTAACCATCTGCAAGCCATCACTACAACCAAGAATGTAACATGGTTTTGTGACCCTCACAGAACATTCTTTGCTGAAAGCGCTGCCACAACACGAACAAAAGATAAAATGATTTCACTATAAGTCAGATCACAGTACGATCATAAATATATTTCTAATCACTTTCAACAGTTTTCGTCTAATGGACGTACTAACTATCAACTTACCAAAGTCAACATTTATAAACAGTAAACTTTTTCTTAAGTAAAACATAATATTATTGATTTAAGACACAAGAACACTGACAATATAATGAAACAGTCGTGAAAACCATTAATCAATTACACTACGAAGACGTACAAAATCTAAGCTCTATCAAAGAAAAGAACGGTCAGTAAACTAAAGTAAAAATCTTCTACATACTCTGCCTACCCTACTAATAAAATCATCAAGCACATGACCTTCACAACCCATCTAACAATTAATTCACATTAAAAATTGCACAACTCGATCTCAATCAAATTCCGTTCAGCTAATATTTGTACTAAATGTTGATCAAGGCCTGGCCCATTGTTTAACTTATTTTAGTATAAAACTGGGACCTTTTGAGGATAAAGCATCATTCGAAGAATCAGTTCTTTAGATCTCATACAACATGAAGGTAAAGCATTCCTGGTTTATTAATATACCTACTTTAATTTTATCTATTGTTCATTTTCTATCAAAAGATTTCACTTTAATCGATTCAGCAAAAGCGTTCTGCTCTAATTATTTTTCTTGTTTATTATTTAATACTACATCATTCGATTTATTACTATCTAGTTTTGTATCAGCCCTTTTCTCATGTTAATTTTTTTGTTAATAGCTCCACTTCGTAGCTTTTATTTAAAATATTACTCAGAAATTTACATATTCCCAAACTAGAACCCTTTTGTACATGAAATCATTTAATTGCATTCCTGTGATCATCGTGTACTTCAAACCATCAATCTTTAGTTCGACATCATCTTCATTAACCTGTCGATCCCTTGTCTCCAGGTCCTCATCGCTGTAGTCCTCGCCATCGGCTCCGTATCGGCTTTGGGTTCTGGTCCCTACCTGCCGAGTGGATGGAGGCCCCAGGGTCCTAGCTTCTACCTGCCTTCTGAAGTTTCGGTAAGTGATCATACCATATAGTCAATTTGCAATGATGCTTTCGCCATCAATTCTATTATTTTGTTCGTTTCAATTATAAATATATATAATTTTCTTGTAATTACATACATGCTAGGTAATTTGCCAAAAGGTTAGAAGGAATAAAAGGTGACGAAACTGTAGATGGTTTAACTATTTCTTTGGCTCATAAGTATAGCAAAAAAATCTCTTTCGCATTTATTACGAAAATCATACTACCCTACGACTGTTAAGGTAGTTAATAAAATAAAATGTACCGAGTTGCTTGATTGATACTATCTTATAATCGCTAATCTTACATCTTTTTACAGAAACCATCGAACAGTCCACTTAAAGAGAACCTCCTCCAAGAGACCGAGGCGTCCGGCTCTGATGCCCTCAGGGAGTACGGACCACCGAAGGTCGAGGAAATCGTCCAGTTCAGCGTCAACCAGGGACTGCCTGATGTGGCTACTGAACAGAGCTTCTTCGAGCAGTCTCTGGCTACCCAGGAGTTACAGGCTGGTGCTGAGGGATCTGTTGCTGTTGAAGGTATAGTAGTTTTACTAGCTTCCTTTGTAATGGACACATTATTCACAAATAATTTTACAAACCCATAAACATTGAAAAGGAAGAGTAAAATAAAATATCCACAAAGTAACACGCCGACCAAATAAGGACAAACATGTATGCAATGGATGTATTTTTTATTAATAACCTACTTAACACCAACTAGGCAAAATCTAACCATAATTACTTTCTAGAAATTTTCATCTGTCTTTTATTTAACATCATCATCATCGGCCTAGCCATTTGCCAACTATGTTGGGGTCGGCTTCCATTCTAACCGGATGTAGCTGAATACCAGTATTTTACATGGAGCGACTGCCTATCTGACTTCCACAACCCAATTAGTAGGTAGAGGGTCCTTTGTTTAAACTACTGTTCAAAATCTCTCCATAGTCACAACAACACTAATAAAAAAAAAAAAACAAATATTACAACCCTAACATAACCGTATCTTAATTCACAGCAAGCACCGAACAAGCCGCCGCCCTCATTGAAGAAGTAGCGTCCACTACCGAGGCGCAACTCGCTCAAATAGCCATCGAAGAACAAGCAACTGAATCTCTCACTGAAGCCCAGCCTACCTTCGAAGTTGTAGCAGAGATCGTTGAACAGACCGAAGCTGCCCAGATTGAGGAAGCCACAGAAGCGGCAGTACTGCAAGTGAATGTTGCTCCTACTGCAGTATACGCTGAAGAAGAGATAGTCGCTCCTACTGCTGTGGCACAAGAGTATGTTTCTGCCGTTGTAGAAGAGGCTGTGGTCCCCACTGCTGCGGTTGTCGAACAAGTGGTTGCTGAAAGAGTAGCAGTCAACAACATTGCTGAGGCCTTAGTTAAGTTGGAGAACGAAGTTAAGGCTGCTGAGGTGAGCAACTTCATCTTGACATACATACATTAAAAACTTCAAAGTAACTGATTCCTTTGTTCTGCCAAAGAATTGTAAAATGAACTGTATAATACTTACAAATATTAGGAGGATACTTCTAAAAACCACCCGTAATGAAACAAATAAAAACGTTTTCTATTATTTTCAGGCTCTTTCTGCCGTAGAAATCCAGTCAGATGTATCAGGGTAAGTTCTATAAAAACTATTTGGACTACTAAAACATCGTATTGATATTTTTATTTGTTTTTTCAGCATCAGATATTAGCATTTATATGCACTGTGTTCACAGATCCCTGCAACAGGCCCCTGAAGGTTTCCTCGAATACGGACCCCCCGGCTTCACGGAGTACGGACCCCCCAAGGCGGAAGACATCGCTAGGCCTGCTGCAGTTCAGGTACTGACCCAAATCATCAGTAGTCTGCATGAGTATAGTGTTAACGACATAGTTCATCATTGTCAACATTCAACCGAATAACGTCTACTGCTGAAGGTAGACCTTTCCCAGGCTTAGCTGCAAGACCACAAATAATTGGCAGTGGGACTAGACAAAGTCTCATTTTACCATCAATAACGATGATGTAAAAGCCAGAAATGTATTAGATTATAAGCTACTGAAAAGTTTATGTCAATCCTGTTGAAATCCCCGAAGGATTAAGTGTACCTTATAGTACACCCACATTTCGCCAGTTATGTTTGAGTCCCATGTAATAGAGAGCAAGCCTATTGCCATCAACCTGGCACAAATCTAGAGTCCGTGGCTGCTACTGAGAAATTCCTGATGGAAAACCATATCAAAACCATAGCAATTTTCCGTCTCAGGAATCAAACCTAGGATCTCATGGTCAGCAGGCGACCAACGAGGCAATTGAATTGAAATTATTAATAGAATTTAATTTAATCCTGTTGGAATGAGAGGTTTTCTTTATGAGTATTTAAAAAAAAAACGTAGTTTCCAAGAACTCTGTAGATGGCGTTGAACTGACTACGTTACTAGGTGCCAAAGCCAAAACGCTTGGAAAAAAAACATTGCGTCACGACACAATATACGCTCGTTGGCTGACACTTACGTTTAATAATTAAAATTACAACCAAGTGAAATGATGGGACGTTCCGTTCCTTGCAGTAACTTACCAAGTTCAGCGCCATCTATCCAGCGACTAGGGAAGAGTTCAAAAAGAAAATCCCTCATTCGTTTTAGATTATACGAAACGCCTGTCTATATAAAGCCTAGAGCTTTGTTAAATACTTCTTTCATTTCTACTTCGTAATTCATTTATTTTTCCATTGTTTTCTATCATTTTCAAGTTTGGATTGTTATCACCCTGCAACATAAATACTTACAAACGAAAAACATCATCAAATCATCGACGTGGACGTTTGTTAACGAAATTGATTTTATTTTATTTTTGTTTCAGGTTGCTCCTACCAGTGCCTTTGACAATAACGAAGTCAGGAGAAGGCGTTTCTCTCCTAAGTTCAAGTAAATATTTGTCAGTATTATTACGCCTTTGAAAAAATTATCACTGTCGGGCAATTAGCTACTGACCACTCCTCGTCATAACCGGCAGTAAAATACTTAATATTATGTAACGACAAAGACTTAAATAAAAATCTCACTGTCTAAATAGTAACCCGAAGAAAAAAAAACAGTACAGTTACCTACAGTACTATAATGGAATGTCGTTTTGATTTCAGGTCAGGACACAAGAAACACTAAGGTCGAAGATAAACGAAAATTGCAACAAGATCAAGGAACAGCGATAAAAATGGACTTCGTGAACAACTCTTTATTTTAAAAAAGCAAATGAGAAAACCCTTTTCGCCATTGAAGATATTGACAGCACGTCGCCATCTTATTTCAAATTTGAAATGAGAATGAAACCGATAGAACTTTTAAAACTTTTTGGAAAAAGTGATAAAACGTGTAAAAGTGATATCATGAAATCCCTACTTTTAAAGTACAATGATAACACTTTTTATGATAAAAATATCTTAATCTATGTTATTCAATGGCGGAAAATGATGTAATGTGATAACTAAATAAATAAATGAATTTGATTATTTACCTATTGGTCTTATTCCATCATCTGTCTAGCCTTTACCCAACTATGTTGAGGTTGGTTGATTTTACATGGAGCGACTGCCTATCCAACCACCACAATCCAGTTGGTACTGGGTAATACGTTAGCCCTTGGTAAGACTAGTTGTCAGACTTTCAGACCACTGACTGCCTGTAACGACTGTCAAAGCTCTACAAATAACAGCCGGGACCAACGGCTTAACGTGCTTTGAGAGTCACGGAGGAAACTCGGTATGTTATCGGTGGTCACCCAACCCCGGTCCAACAAGTTGCCATCATGCTTTTTCTGCCCTTGTGTCATTTTTCTTCTATGCTCCCGTCTCAGCCCTCACGGTATCATTAACTAACTTTTCTTTCATACAAGTACACCCATCGTTATAAAAGCACAATATTAGATTTCATCATTGTTTATTTTTAACTGAATTATAAAAAAGGAGGAAGTTCTCAATTCGGTTGTATTTTTTTTTCGTTTGTAACTTCATCTTCGTCATTTATGAACCGATTTGAAAAATTCTTCTTTTGTCTGAAAGGATATACTTCCCGATTGGTCCCTTTGTGTGTGATACGATTACTAAAAAGGATAAAATAAAAACATTTTTATCAAAAAAGTCAATGAAATAAACAATAGTCACCGACTTCCGAAAGTGAAGTTTGTTTCCATTTTTTTTGTGTTTGTTTTTGGAAGTCGGTTATTTTTTTGCAAAAAAAAATTATTTTATCCTTTTTAGTAATCGTATCACACACAAAGGGACCAATCGGGAAGTAATCCACTTTTTTTGTGTTTTTTTTTGGAAGTCGGTAATTTTTTTGCAAAAAGTTTTTATTTTCTGTAGATTGAGGCTGGTTCCAAAAGCGCATACTTTCCTGGAACATCTACGTATATTCTGACCTAACTGATCCGGATAGTCTTTTTTTTAACTTTGCCCTACTCTAGTAATTACTCCTGTATCGTGGGTGCGTTAACAATTGTACATAGTTACAGATGAAGCAAATAAAAGCGTGTTAACACGTTGGCTGCGGCCGAACAATAGCCGCGTGAGACCCGTAGTAAAAACACAACAGGTGCGTTTTGCCGCAGCGAACGTGTTAAAAACGCCACAGACGTCTCGACTAACGTGGCCACGTACTGGGCCCAAAAAATCAATTCGATTCGAGTCATCGATACGAAAAAAGAAGAAGTGGACTGCTGTACATGCAGGCCGCTTCAGTTGCACGAAAGTCAGCACGAATCTCGGCCGATCTCATCTAGCTGCTACCAGCCACCTCGCTCCGCCTAGTCTAAGGGCGTACGCTAGCCGATTCGCGGTCTCCAATCATGAACACATCTACCAAGTATAGCTTGTTTCTTAATAGCGTTAAGCGAACTTGAATTAGTGTCCCAAGGACCATCACGTACGCAATGTAAATATCCATCTGCGTCGGTTCCGATTAAGCCCAGTGGTAAAACAATTTTTTTTTTAATCTAAACGATATACATCTATCACGGGACTGTCTGTGTATATATGGTATAATTTTACGTTAAATGGCTGTAATAATTAATATTGATCCAGAAACCTAAGCTGGAGGAGTTCGAGGCCATAATAACAGCCGCTCGGGTCGATCTTCAGGCTAAGCCGCGCTTGCCTAGGTTGGGCCGTGGATGGGTGACAACCCATTACATACCTACCGAGTTTCCTAGTGCCTCGGAAGTGGTCCCGGCTGTCATTTGCAGATCTTTGTCAGTCGTTACTGGTAGTCAGTGGCCCGAAAGTCTGACAATCAGTCTTACCAACGGGCATCTTGTTACCCAATAAGTACTAACTGGGTAGTGGAGGTAAGATAGGCAGTCACTCCGAGTAAAATACTGGTATTCAACTGCATCCAGTTAGACTGAAAGCCAATCCCAACATAGATGGGAAAAGGCAACCAGGTGATGAGTTATAATAGCTGTCGATTTCGAGAGACTACAAAATCTACCTTTTCTGTAAGTGAATTTATTTCGTCGCTACGAAATAATTTAATTTATCCTTTTAAAACTTCCTCCTTCTCTAATAATATACGATTTTTAATAAATATGCCTGTAAAAACTTTTACATTTTTATAATAAATGTGCCTCTTTTTAATTTTCAACATTTCTAGCTTAACTTGTACATAGCTTATAGGTCTGTAACAGCGCGTTCACACGGTTTCCGTCATTGACGATCCGTCATAAAACACGATACGTCATGACGGATGGATGTTCACATTGCATAGGGAATCGTGTTTTATCACAATCTGGCAAAAAAAAACGAATTGGTTTTCACATTAGTTTCGTGCTTTTCCGGGAGCGAGCGCATCAGCGAATTCGTCACAAAAATATAACGATCCATGTTTTTCGACGTACTTGATTTTTAAAAGACGTTACGTGATTTAAGACGTGTCCGTCATTTTTCACGATTCCTGATGCGTGTGAAAACGGGCATTTAAAAAGGATTGCCGCCGTCAAAAAAAATGACGGATCGTGAAAAAAGACGATAAGTACGTCAAAAATAACGATATGTAGTCGTCTGTTAACGGGCTGTAAGTATTCCATTTTGACCCCGCGCCTAGTGGAGGGCGCCTGGGTATTGATTGCACACGGGCGCTTCATGGGCTAGAGCTGCCTCTGCTTATACATATAGTTTTAGGGGTGATGAAGAACTGGGTGTAAAAGAATAAGAATATTTTAATTGACATAAAAAAGTACACAGATAACAGGGTGTAACTTAATTTAAGCGTACAAATAGCAAATAAATGATCAATGACCCCCATGCTAAGTAAAACCTGTGTTATAGGGGTCATCCATCCGTCCATTATGGATAATGTAATAGTCGCATCCAAATGAATAATGTGCACTTTAGTAAAAATAAACTAGACTAGTACAATTTATTTTCAGAATAAGAAAACATTGGGGAAAAAGTAAATGGAGTTTAAATGAATATTAATAACAAAGGGAGTATCTGTAAATGTGGGGGGTGTGTGTGTTTGTGCGAGTGTAGCTGTGTATGTATGTGAGTTTAGATGTGTATAGGTAGGTGAACTTAGTTGTGTAAGATTGAATGACTGTTTTTTTTTGTAAAGTTCTTCATTCCCCATAGAAGAAGGACAATCCTCCGGCCAGAAGGGTGTTGTGTGTGGTGGGCTACTGCACGACAGTTGTTGTCGGGTTTTGCTATATAGTCTTAAGTCGCGGATAAGTGGACTTTGATGTTAGTTCTACATTTGTGTCATATATGGCGCTTTTTGTCCCATGTTGCTGGAGTACTTTCTGTAGTGCCGCTACAGAGTAAACACGCTGAGGTTGTGGGCTTGACTAAAATATGAGCGTTTGGAAATAAACGTCAGATACGATTAGTCTGCGTTTGAGATAAAAAGTATTAAAGGAAAGTTAAATAAGACCACTAAATTAGTCATCAAAATCATTTATATTTTAAGTTATCACATTACATCATTTTCCACCATTGATTATAAGTTATAAGATATTTAAATCATCAAAAAAGTGATATCTTTGTTCTTTAAAAGTAGCATATTGTTGATATCACTTTTCATCACTTAAAGTTATTTATATTCTATCGCTTTAATCATTCTAATTTCAAATTTGAAAGAAGATGGCGTCTTGATGTCAATAACTTCAATGGCGCAGCGGTTTTTTCATTTGCTTTTTTTAAATAATGAGTTGTTTACGAAGTCCATTCTTCTCGCTGTTCCCTAGTCCTGCGGTGCTTTTCTTATATTTACGACCTTAGTGTTTCTTGTGTCCTGAACTGGAAGCAAAATTATATTCCATTAGTGCTGTGTTATATTAGTATATTAGAGGATGTTTGAAAGTGCCGCCTGTTACAGAAAAATTGAATGGAAGTCATGTTTTTAATAAAAACTTTTTGGCAAAAAAATAACAGACTTCTAAAAAAATAACTTAACTTTCGGAAGTCGGTGACTATTGTTTGTTTCATTGAATTTTATGCCACCGACTTCCGAAAGTAAAGTTATTTTCCCCTTTTTAAAATTTTCTTTTTTGGAAGTCGGTTATTTTTTTGCAAAACAGTTTTTATTTTACCCTTTAACACATGCGCCAATCGGGAAGTATACCTATCCTTTCAGATAAAATAAGATTTTTTCAAATCGGTTCATAAATGGCGAAGATATGAGGTAACAAACACAAAAAAAGGAAAAAAACAATCGAATTGAGAACCTCCTCCTTTTTTTGAAGTCAGTTAAATGGTGGATATGACTGTTGATGGATAGAGAGGGAGAGGAGGGTCAAAGAAATGATGGATAGATTGTGTGAAGAATGATATGAAAGAGGAAGTAGTAAATGATACCGTGACGTCTGACAGGGGAGAATGGAAGAAGAAAACGTGATGCGCCGACCACAAGCAGAAGAAGGTCAAAATTGTACTGTTTTTTTCTTCACAATCATACATACATTCTCCCGGTCTCTTCAATTGAACTGTATTAATGAGTGCGGACTATGATTTTAAGGTGGGAAATTGGAAATGCTATGTTGTACCTTGAATTATCTAGCTAGCTAGCTACGCCCCTCATTGAGTGGGTTCTGTAGCTGGTCTGGCAAAGATAATTTTTAAGAGCTGTAAAAATATGTAAGATAATTACTTTAATTTGGGTGAGAAACGCCTCCTCCTGACTTCGTTGTTTTCAAAGGCACTGGTAGGAACAACCTGAAATGAATAATAGATGGTTTGATTATATGTTCAACCACCTTTGCAGAGCTTTTAGGTATGACAAAGGTAGCAAAGTTGACAATGAAAAAAAAAGGAAATAAATAAAGAAGAATCTAAACATATAAAACTCAGTAGTATTATGTAGTTTTAAATACTAGAATGACTTTCAACAGTTTGATTGACAAAAATTTTTTAGTAGTATACAGGGTGGACACTGGAAAGGACCCTGACGCGCTAACGGTTACCATGTATTTAGAACATCTTTCTGAACGGGCCACGTCGAAATTTTTTATCGGTAATTTAAAACAAACTGCTGTTTCCTACAAAAGTGAAATACCTACATGATCAAAATTTATAGAAAAGCTGTTTTTTTAATTACCCTTCAAACTAATACATTGTTGTCTTTTCCATTATAGTTATTGCTGGTAGAATGAATATTTTTCTAGGCAGCAAGTTATTTATGATCGTTAGCAGCAAAGCTCAGAGGAGGTATATGTCCAGCGAACTGCGGCTGTTAGTCGAACGACCACGCTCGGCTAAATGACGAAAATTACGTAATAGTTCACGCTGTACTAGTTGGAACTACTGATGATTTGGTTCCGTACCTGAACTGCGGCAGACCTGGCGATGTCCTCCGCCTTGGGGGGTCCGTACTCCCTGAAGCCAGGGGGTACATATTCGAGGAAACCTTCAGGGGCCTTTTGCAGGGATCTGTGAACACATCGAAGTGTCAATTCTAAAGCCTACTAATTGCTCGAACTTGATATTTTGATAGTAGTTAAAAGGCAAACTAAAGTCGTTATTTTCTGCAGTAGGGGTAGCTTTGTAATAACTTACCCTGACACTTCAGCCTTGATTTCGACAGCAGCTTCCAGAGCCTGAAAACAATAGAATGTATTTATTAGCGAAATTATTTTTGAAAGAAATAAGAGAGATTTTTGAAAGAAGCTTGATGAAAATCAGAAGTTGTCTCTAAGTATTTATATATTTATTTATTTATATTTGTCTTACTGTAAATCTTTAATTATTTTACTGGAAAACTTTATCTAGCTTTTTATGTGTTTTTTTCTCACCTCAGCAGCCTTGACCTCGTTCTCCAACTTAACCAAAGCCTCCTGAATGTTGTTGACTCCCTCTGCTACTCTCTCAACAACCACTTGTTCGAAAACCGCAGCAGGCACTACAACCTGTTCCAGAACAGCAGCAGTGGGGACCACAGCCTCTTCTACAACAGCATCCTCTTGTGCTGCAACTGTAGGAGCCACGATCTCTTCTTCGGCGTAAACTGCAGTAGGTGCAACGACTTCCTCTTGTACTGCTCCTTCTGTGGCTTCCTCAATCTGGGCAGCTTCAGTCTGTTCAACGATATCTACCACAACTTCGAAGGTAGGCTGGGCTTCAGCGAGAGATTCAGTTGCTTGTTCTTCGACGGCTATTTGAGCGAGTTGCGCCTCGGTGGTGGACGCTACTTCTTCAATGAGGGCGGCGGCTTGTTCGGTGCTTGCTGTGAATTGACATAAATTCTTGTTAGAGTTAAGTTTATAAGATGATTTTAAAATGATTTCAGATATGACTAAAAACAAAATACAGAGATGGAAATATCTAAATTGGAAGTTTGGTAACAGTCCTGTAAGATCAATAAATTAAAGCAATAGCACATCAGTTACATACATTCAAGTTTGTGCTTATTTTATCGCTGTGTAACTCCTCTTAAGGTACAAAGATGGTGGTGGTGGTGGTGGTAGGTGGTTCGGGTTTGTAAAATTATATAAAATGCGTCCATTACAAAGGAAGCTAGTAAAATTACTATACAAACCTTCAACAGCAACAGATTCCTCAGCACCAGCCTGCAACTCCTGGGTAGCTAGAGACTGTACAAAGAAGCTCTGTTCAGTAGCGACATCAGGCAGTCCCTGTTTGACAATGAACTGGACTTCGTCGACCTTCGGTGGTCCGTACTCTCTGAGGGCATCAGAGCCAGAGGCCTCGGTCTCTTGGAGAAGGTTCTCTTTGAGAGGACTGTCTGATGTTCTCTGTGGAATTAAATTTATTTGTAAGAGATTGGGTAGCGACAAACTAATTGAAATAAAGAAGTTTCCCTTTTGGCCATTACACTCTTAAGATAATATTTATTAGGTGATTGTTTTAAACTATTACGTTTCTTTAGTTATCTTATATCGAATAGTAAACCGATTTTTAAATCTGACAGAGTGTCGAATCCTTTGCAATATGAGCCAAGCAATGTTCTTCCAAAATATTGGTAACGTACGTTTATTTTTAAAAAGGCTCTGGGAAGGTTGATAGCTTTATTAAAAAAATATTATTCTCCATACGAAACTACTACAAGCTAATGAGCAACCAGAATTAATTCTATTTCCGTGAAAAGTTCGACGATCAAAACTGCCTTTTAAAGATCAAATAGAAATAAATGGATTGACTTTGACTTTATGTGTTGTCATTATAACAAGCGGAACAGGACTTACCGCAACTTCAGAAGGTAAGAAGAAGCTAGGACCCTGGGGCCTCCATCCACTCGGCAGGTAGGGACCAGAACCCAAAGCCGACACGGAGCCGATGGCGAGGACTACAGCGATGAGAACCTGGATACAAGGGATCGAAAGATTAATGATTATGATGATGAGCAAAGGGTTGATGATGATTTGAAGCGTATGATAGCCTGAGGGCTGATAGGAAAGAATGAAAGAATAAAATATGTTGCGCCGACCCCATGTAATATGGTACAAGGGCAGGAAGCTGATGATGATGACAGAGCTACACAAATCATAAATTAAATAAACTAAACTAACAACAAACTATAAAAGATCATCAAAAAGCTCCTTCTCAAAGCTTTCGGCTGGTAATGTGCCCAAGAGTATGGCGGCGTTGCCACGTTGTATGTCAACACTTAGCCTCTGGCCAAGGTAAAAGCCAGCCCTTGGGTCACGGGAAGCGTAATCTAGGCGTTTAGAAATTTCCTTTAAACAGGCTGTGAGCACTTGGACTCCAAATTTAATGAAATATTGGAAGATATGGAAACTTGAAATAGATCATGGTGAAAGTTATGTGATTTGATTTCAAAATACATAGTGATTTCGTTTAGAAACCAGTTAATTAAGGAACTAACGTGTATATGGATCACTTTTTACATAAAAGCTAGTAAGTGGTGCTTTGAAGTCTTTAAATAGACTCCGAACCCAGGTTGGTCTCAGCAAGGAAAACCTGCTCAGGTGGAGATTCATTAATGACTCTGCCCTGGACTGTAAATGTGGTGCTGTTCCACAAACGATGGGGCACTTAATATCGTGCCCGGCGTGTCCTGATGGTTGTTTACTACAGGAACTGATGGACGCTACTGAAGGCGCCAAACTAGTGGCTCAATTCTGGGCCGACACAATTTAGATTGCCATCGACACGCTAAGAAGAAGAAGTGGTGCTTTGGAACAAAAAAGTGAAAATAAGAAAAGTGCTGAGACAACAAAAGTAGAAAGTAATAAATCGAATGATTGAAGTATTGACTAAGCTTTTAAACATAAAAAAAAATAAGAGCAGAACGATTTTGATAAGACAATTACTCCGAAACTCTTTTGATGGTAAGTTTGGATATTTTAAGTAAGTAATAAATATTAATAAACCAGGAATGCTTTACCTTCATGTTGTATGAGATCTAAAGAACTGATTCTTCGAATGATGCTTTATCCTCAAAAGGTCCCAGTTTTATACTAAAATAAGTCAAACAATGGCTTAGACCTTGATTGAGATTTAGTTCAAATATTGACTGAGCGGAATTTAATTGAGATCGAGTAGTGCAATTTTTAAAGTGAACTATTTGTTGCCGACGAAACCAACCGATTATCGTTGGGGTAGACATGTTCTTGAGTGTGTAAGGTGGCCCTAAGGCTAGGTGGAGCGTCGATCTTCGCAGGTAGCTGGAAGCAGCTGGATGAGATTTGCCATTAAATAAAATCGTCTATCCAAACCACACATTTTAAAATTTTGTCTGTCTATACCTTTGTCCGCGGCAACTTCTAGACGCCTTAACCTTTTGCACGCCACAGCATAAACGCACGCGCGTGTTCTCCACGCCAAGCCACAATATCACAGCATAAAAAATACCTTAAAAAGAATAGGTATTCTAAAACTTTATTAAGAAACAACTTTATTAAAGAGACAAGACAAGAGCTTAAATATTTAAGTATTATCTTTTTTTATTGATACGTTTATAACTATCTTCGTAGCACGATCTAAAATGTTAGGCTACTGTTTTACATAACAGCTTCACGCCTGTATTTCCCCGAAGGGCTAGGCAGAGGTGTACTATAGATATTACATTTCGACAGTTGTGTAGGTATCAATTGCTACCTTAAAAAGTAGATCAGACTAGATATGGAAAGCTGGAGAACTGGGTTTTGAGGCTTGGGAGCGGTCTTTGGCCATTAGTGGACTCAGATAGGCTGAGTTTCTTCACCGACTATCTGAACTCCACAACCGGTTAACACGATATCCCTTGTTGAAACTGATGGTCAGACTTTTGAGTTTTTAAATCCATGACAGCTAGGGCTGACCGAACTGAACCTAACTACCTGTAGGCCTGCCTGTATTTGTTCCGTGTGCGAATCGAACCCGCGACACGCAACGCAGCAGCCAATCGCTCAGCCACTGCACCAACAGTGCCGTCAAAGGCGCGTAGAGGTACCTATCACAGATGTTTCTTTCAAATATACTTTCACATATTCTTTCAATAATAGGACAAAAGCCCATCTTCTTCAGATGCTTGAATAGCTGGGTACTGCTATGAAAACATAGCCAAGTTAGGAGCAAAATAAAATTCAGTGTTCATTTACAAGGATATATTTTTCTGCATATTAATATCATCATTTTAAAAGATCTTTCTTCCTTCCTCTTCGAATATTACATTTTTAATTAAGGGGACAACACATCAATTAACATCTATAATACTGTCAGTACTAGATTTTATAATTCATAGTTTGTTTTATTTTCTAAGCAATTTAAAGCTACGTTCGCACTGCAGATACATTTTGTTTTGATTTTTTTGACCTCTCTTATATGAGCTCGGTAAATTGACAGCCATTTTTGTAATAATGAAAATAATAGTTAAATTACAATTAAAACAAAAGTAAAATTCTTGTCACCATTCATTTTTTATTACAAATTAAAAAAAGAACAAAGCTGTCTTCATGTTTTAAAATGTAAAAGATGTCTTTAAAAGCATACAATCTGCGAGTGCGGACCACTGTAACAATTTGACGTAGTTCTGTCAAAATGAGCCAACCCACAATATTATCTTATTAATTCAGTTTTAAAAGCTGCAAACTAATCCAACATTCTAAATGTGATATTTTACTAACAGATTTAAAATAAATCAGCGTTAACTATAAAAAATCATAAGAATTACTTCGGAAAACAGGAGAAATTTTGATGTGGGTTGGCACACTTAGGCAGAACTAAGAACTAAACTCACAAGTAAAACACCAGTTTCTACACAAATTAAAATAAATGAGATTCTATTCTAAAATACTATCGTATACGTAATTTTTAACTAAGCGAACAGCTAGACATTTTTAAAACAAATTTATTTCTCAATTCGCGTTCGACCCAATTGCTGGATGAAAATATAATTGTGTCCAAAACAGCAAAGGGCATCAACCAAAATGGGCTAACCGTGAACAACCGTATTGGGAAAGAAGGAATTCATAAATAATTTAGTAATAATATTTACTGAACATTGGTCCCTATTCGGGAGTGTCAATATAAATAATATTAAAAACGAATAAAAAAGATTTTTAATTGATTTGTATTTGTATGGTGACAGTGACGTGCGGGATGCGTTGAGTTAGGGTTGCCTAAAGAATAAAAACACAGAAAAAATCATATCGATATTTTTGATGTTTCGATTCGAGAGCTTCGAAAAATTCAAATGTTTTCCTGGAAGACCAAGCTTTGCTCTGGTCTTTGGAGGGTTCATCACCAGCATCACCATCATCATCTTAACCTTACAAGAATAAAAAGATATACTTTACGTAGAACAACATTTTTTTTTTGAGGTGATAAAATCATCCATTTATTTCTCCCGCTCTAGGGTGGAGCAAAAGGGCGCGTCTTTTACTGACTAGCACTGTTCAAAGAGGAGACT
The DNA here is from genome assembly GCA_964057025.1 of Standfussiana lucernea. Classification (NCBI taxonomy): domain Eukaryota; kingdom Metazoa; phylum Arthropoda; class Insecta; order Lepidoptera; family Noctuidae; genus Standfussiana; species Standfussiana lucernea. The sequence continues at coordinate 9,198,729 of OZ059810.1, forward strand.
TACCGCCATGATTATAGCGTGCCCACTTAGAACAAACGTTGAAAGTCGTTTAGCCTATATCGGGGAAAAATAGTAAGAATCGTTCGTAATTGGTAATTCGTCTTTGTTTATTTGGGTTTTGTTCGTCGTGGTAGCGGGTATTATTAACACGTGCTTTTCTTGAAGATTCTTATTGTAATGCGGCGTGGTCCATAACTAAAAGAATTACGCAAAACAAAACAGCACAACACGATGGAATCGATTTCAAATCGAGTGTTCGACTGACAGTGCAGAGAACTGGCAACACTGACCCAGACCCGGTTGTTAAATTGTCAATGTTAAAATATCATTCGCTTTGCGTTTGCGCTCTTTTTCGTATCGTATTGTGAATATTATTTCGACTTTAGCTATTTTTGACGACTCGTGCTGTTCAAAATGGATTCTGATGATTTTCTAAACGACGGCCCCGGCTCACTCTCGGACTCAGCTTCAAACGTTAACCCTAGCATTTCTCCGCATAATGAACCCGCTTTACATGAAGACTTGCGCGTGAACATGGACTTATTTATTATTTAATCAATTTGATACAAAACTTCTAATATATATGTTTTCTTTCTACTGTAAGCCACTCAATAAAATCAATAATAGTGCAATATATTTATGTTCATATTCAAGCCCAATCGCCATACAAAGTGGTTGATGTCCTTTCAAACTATTATTTTATGTATAATATAAAGTGCTGTTAGTAGGTACTTTACTATTACAGTACTTGAACAAATAATATTAGAAAATTTGTAATAAATAATAATTGGTTTAATACCTACACAATACAGACGACAAGTTTAACTTTTACAAGGTTTAAATATTTTTTATTTTTATTTACAGATCAGATTCAGGTTTATGATTCACTAACTCTTAAAATAATGTTTTGGTAATTCTCATGATATGATTATAACTCATATTACGATCACAGAAAAACTGCTACTGATCTGCAAATGTCAAAATCAATAGATAATTAGGAGTTCGCGAGCTATCCTGGCGCATTCGCCACAGTGTAGTTTATGAAATAAAATCATCAATATATTAAAGTAAGTTGTGGTTAATATATGAGTTAGGTAGGTAAGCAAACTGGTTTCCTTAAAATAGTTAGAAAATAATAATTTATAAATTCGTTTATTCTTATCACAAAAAATATGTCGACTGACGCATTTTGCCTGCAAAATATCGTCATCGCCTTAAATGAAACATTAAGTTTTAATTAGAGCACAGAAAAATAGTAAAAAATCGAGCCTGGTCGTCAGATTTTTTTTTAAGTTGTACAATATCACGAATAATTTCTGATTACTTTGGAAAAATCATCAGACAGCAAAATTTTCTATAGTTTTCTTTAGTTCTTTTTGTGTTTTTTGTTTTTTTTTCTTTGGCTAGGCACAAATCTGTGCACCGATTCGCGTATCTAATTCAATATTAAGTTTAAAAAATGTAAACAGTTCCGAATTCAGGCGACAAAAAACGCCCTCGAAAATATTGGTTTATACGATCAGGAGAAATACCGCTCAGATGTGTGCCTGGCCTTAAGTCACAAAATTGTTGTAGCTCAAAACAAAATAATACGAAAAATAACAAAACTTATAAAACTAAATTGACTAGTAAAGCCAGCGAACAGTGCAGTAATAGTCTTCATTAAAATCGGATGAGATCATGAATTCTATCACTTTAATGTCCGCTTACCGTGACTAACGTTTTGTATGTCTGCATACACTTGTTTTTTGTCTACAACAGGAAAATTAGACAAAAAAACATAATAGATATTGTGAAAAACAATTGAATATAGGCTGAATTTCTGAGTCACATTGCAAAATATTTAAAAATGGACCCGAAAGCATTTTTTGTGTCTATGTTTCGTTGAACAAAAAAATATACTTAGGTACATCCTAAAATCGCGAAGAAAATTCAGTTTTTTTAATTTTTTCAGGTCAGAAGTATTTTTTCTGTTTCAAAGCAAATACATGTAAGTTTTTTTTTGTAATGGTCGGTTGGTCTGCCATGACGTCCAGGAATGGTTTAATGTCATTTCAGTGCGGGAAAGAGATAGAGCTAGACATCCTGTCTAGCTCTGTCTCTTTCTCACACTGGAATAATACTAAGACATTCGTGCTTTAGGATGTCATGGCAGGCCACCATTAGACTGTTCTTTACATATATTCGAGTTTTTGGAACATACTTATTTAATTAATGGAGCATTTGACTCTTCTATTGCGATGTCAAATTTGATCCCATAGTAGCATTTGTACATAAAGATGAGTACAATAATCTCTTTACAGTTATTTCAAATACACGTGCATTATTAAGTTATTTCGAACATCCAGACTGATGATTCGGTTTTCCTGTGGCGTGTTCCAATTGCATTTATTTTATCTAGTATATTTTATACGTCTATTTTTCCTGAAACATCTTGGGAATACCGAAAATTACGTAATAAATATTTTATTTGGTATAAAGTCACGCTGGAGAATGTTTTGAAGACTATAAACTATACAACGAGTAACAGAATAAACGCAATACTTTACAACCCTTCAATATTAGGTACACTACGCAACCAGATGCCGTAAACAATAAGTGAAATAATAACTGACAAAAATTCGCACCAGGGTATCCATTCAAAATCATGTTAAAACAATAAAATGATGATCTATTTTAACTTATTTTTATATCGATACTCATATTAACTTCCGTATAATTTCGATAGTTGAATGAACTGACCCTGTTTGAAGTAGTTTTTGTCACAACAATGAATTCTATACTTAAAAGATTTTTTTGCGCAGTTGTGAAGAACAGCGCTTATTTTGTTACACCACCGTGATCAAAATGGATACCAACATACTTGCGCACAATAAGAAAAAATACGACACTAGAAAAGCGCAAAATAATCGAAACACATTATGTTTCAACATTTTTTACCGTAATTTTGCAACAACCTTACACAAATAACTACGCATAACATGATAACAAGCTATGTCAAGCATTTTGTCTTTTTTGCTCAATTAAGTACAACAATTTGAATCATTTCTAAAATATTTGGTCATGTAGGGCCACTATGACATCTTAATGCAGGAATGTTTTAGTTCACAGTTATGTTAGTTATGGAAAGAGTTGGCGCTTGACAGTTAGAACGCTGTCCGCTGTCAAGCGCCATCTTTCCCGCTCTCATTCCTGCATTAAGAGGTCATTATATCCCTACTAATTCTTGACTTTTAGGATAACTTTCCGAAAAAATCCAGTTTTTTATAGTCTTGATGTCATCTGAACATAGATAATTGTGTTGGCTCCAGTCGAATCGCTGCCATGTTCCTTATTCTGAAACGGTCATTAATGAAAATTAATAAAAATACTGGCTGCCTCTTTGGTCGAAAGCGCGACTGCTGAACATGAGGTGCTGGGCTCGATTCACGGGTCGGGCGAAGTGTCATTGGGTTTTTCATCAGGAATTACTCAGCAGCAGCCACGGAGTCTTCATTTGTAGCCGGCTGATGGGTTGATAACATCACGCCTTTAATCCCTGAAGGGTTAGGCAGAGGTGTACCTTATAGTACACCCACGTTTCGCCAGTTATGTTTAAGTCCCATGTAATAGGGGGCGAGCTTATTGCCATCAGCCGGACGCAAAAGGAGATGAAGAAAAGAAATTGTCCATGGACGGCTACTTAGTGATACGTCATACTTACAGGTGGTGTGCCGGCCAGCTGAACATCTCCCTTCTTGCTTATCTCTTCATCAACTCCTCTATCATCACTTGAATATATTATCTCGTTTTCAGTCTCACTCGTTTCTCCATTTTGGTTTTCTGCTGCAACCTGATTAGATGATAAGCCGTGTAGACTGGGATCATACTCGTGAATGGGGTATTCGGGCTTCATTAACGGAGACCTGCAATGAAAACGGTAATATATAATTATTTGACATTTTTCACATAGCTAATATTATCCTGAAAGATCATATATCCCGCCTGTAATCCCCGAAAGGTAAGGCAGAGGTGTACTTAATAGTACACTCCCATTTCGCCAGTTGTGTTTAAGTCCCATGTAATAGGGGGCGAGCCTATGCCATCAACCGGGCGCAAATCCAGACTCCGAGGCTGCTACTGAGAATATCCTGATGGCAAAACCCAATAATAATTTGCCCGACCCGGGAATCGAACCCAGGAACCTCATGCTCAGCAGTCAGGCTTGCGACCACTACGACAACGCCAACGAAACAGTCTATAACTAATATGTAGCTGGCAGACTCGTCTCAAAATTAAACTGTTGTTAGTTTTCCTCTCTCTATAATTTGTTTAATGTTGTTGGTATGTACGTATTTATGTATTTATTGTTATATTTTATTTATAAATGTTTTCGTGACATTTTCTTTTATGCTGCACCTACTATGTTTTCTCTCTGCATCACCCTAAGGTAGACTGGTAGAAAATGCCCAAGGCATTAAGTCCGCTTTTGTACAGTGTTATTTATACTTGTGCATAAAGTTTTAATAAATATGTAGAATAATAAATATTACGTACTCATTATTATCATCAGAACCAAAAATGAGGCCGCCATCTTCCTCCGGGTCAGGCCTTTTGTTACTCATTATAGGCCCGTCTTGTTTCTTCAACAACGATGACTGCAGACTCTGGTCTGATAAGTCTATGTAGCCTACCACGTACCCTTCAGAAGGACTAGCTCTGAAAAGAATAAAAATAAACATTAATATAGTGTCTAGGTTTGTATGAATTGCCATATTGAATGGCACATTGATGGTTCGAGGTGGCCATCATGGATCCATGGCTACTTTCGTAATGGCGGTGGGAGATCAATGGTTACTAAAAAAAAACTTTTTGCAAAAAAATAACCGGCTTCCATAAAAAAAAAGTGGAAAATAACTTTACTTTCGTAAGTCGGTGACTATTGTTTTCTTCATTGACTTTTTTGCCACCGACTTCCGAAATTAAAGTTATTTTTTCCACTTTTTTAACCGACTTCAAAAAAAGGAGAAGGTACTCAATTCGGTTGTATTTTTTTTTGTGTTACCTCATATCTTCGTCATTTATGAACCGATTTGAAAAAATCTTTTATCTGAAAGGATATACTTTCCGATTGGTCCCATAGAAATTTCATAAAAATCGGTTCAGTTGGTTGGTTTTTAAGAGTCTATATAACCTCAGCTCAAATTCTAATTTGGCCCCCACTTCACCGCGCCACCTCACTCTTTTATCGCGATCGGCGCGATCGCACACAGCTCGCGGAGACGCGCGCGGGCACACGAAGTCGAAGCGATTTTGTTAGAGTAAACTACACTATTATCGGACGAGTACTAAGTACTTAATAAAATTATCAATCATAATTTAATATTAACTTGTCATTATATGAACATAAAATTGTACATCGCAAATTTAGTTTCAATGTACCTACTAACGTCAAAATGGAATCACTTACCATGTGTTAGTACAAGTATTTTACTATATTTGTCTTTAAAATCATGAAAAACAACAAATCGTAAAATATTTCTTGCTCTTACTATGTTATTTTTGTTTTCAAATATCACAGCGACTGTACTATTTTTGCAACAAATACATTGCCCCTTAACCACTACCTAAGTTTGCCGCTAAGTGACTGGACAAGCAATGTAAACATCACAAAACGATACTTTATTAAGTGGATGCATCGCAGCCGTGGCGTCATGCAGCAAGTTAGTGATGTGCTTGTGCAGATCGACTAACGTAGGCTATCGATCGATCGATAGGATTAGATCTCTTTGATAATATTACGTTTTACCAATTTGAGCAGTTCCCATTGAATAATGACATAAATTATTTCTTATCAAATCTGTCATGGAAAAATATATGAATTTAAGAGTACACTATTTGACAAAATGTGCCACCCCAGTCAAAGCGGCAAGTGCTGCACAAATACTTCCACTTTACAGGTCAGTGAGTAAACACCATAGCAGGGTTCAACAATACCTACTGTTTCAATTTCAATACGCTATGACAGCTTAAACCAACGTAACCGGATTTTTGATTGTGTTAATTTACTTAATAATATTTTTTTTAGCTACATATTGTTTATTTTTATTATAATATTTTCTGGACATGCAGTTTATTATTTATTTTATTTTGAGGACCCAATCTTTTTTTGTACAATAATAAACGTAAGATTCGATAAATTTCCGATTTAGTCAATCACTAGCGTATATGTAAAATAAATTGCTTTTGCAACAACGATAGCAACCGATGTTTTTGTGTGGGTAAGTTGTACGGTGCATGGTATAATACACGCTGTGATTGATGGGATAAGGTTTATAATTGATCGTGTAGTACGTTCTGTTTTAAGAAATGCGGATGTGTGCTACTACATATGAAGCTATACTTTTCCAGTATAAGCTGACCTCTCATTGTACGGAATGCCTATACAATGTGAGATCAGCTTATACTGGAACGGTATAGTTTGATAATTATGTAGCCGTGGGTACGAATAACAGATCAGTTACATTTTTAGGTAGGTAGAAGATACTGACGAATTTACCGGAACATCATCTTTATCACCATCGTTTTCAGTACTGTGTAATCGACGTCTTCTAGAAAGATACATTATAATTATTTAGCTAAACTACCAAGGTACGTCAGTAAGTTCATACATTTTATGTATGTGGTAGGTAGCACTACAGTCGGATAAGTAAGTTACAGTTTTGTTTCTTGTAGTTAGATAGGTAGGTACTTTCCGAACATACCTATATTTTTATTAGGTATTTCTAAGCGCTTGGCTGCTGCACTGCGGGTCGCGGGTTCGATTCCCGCACGGAAGAAATATTTTTATAGCCTAACGATAGTTGTGAAGATTTGTGTTTGTAATCGCACCGTCTCCGATTCAGGAGAAATCCTGGAGTGGGACAACATTATAAAAAACAATTACTAAGTACTTACTGTAGATACCTATATTTTGTTGTAATATACATATATTGTCAAAACAAAAACAAAACTATATAGGTAATTTTTATCTTTTTATTTTTTATAAAAGTTGCCCCACACTGGATTTCTCCTGAATCGTGGACGATGCATTTGTGATTGAAACTTACAAACACAAATCTTCACATGCAGAAACACCTGCGACTCGTAGCGCAGCAGCCAATCGCTTAGCCACTGCACCAAACGTGTCGTATGCTGTCTACCTATATGTTTGTATATAAATAGTAGATAGGTGAATAGATACTTATTTAATTAAGTTTATCATATTTATGTTTGCCTGCTTCTTTACGCCAACCGTTATTTCCCATTGCGCCACACTATAAACCTAAGTACATAAATTTTAATTTTACGTCGTATTGTTGCGTAATGTGTGTTCTGAGCGCAAGCGGCACAGCTCTCCCGTTCGAAAGCCGAAGCGAGACTGAGCGCGGGTGGCGGGCGGCAGAGAACCAACTTCAAGACGCCGATAGTTTAGGTATTTTCTTTTTAAGCTGAAAATAACAGGAATTTAAAAAAAATAACAAACATAAGACCTGCTTTATAGGTAGTTCAGTTAGTATGCCAAGTTTCATGATCTAATTTTATGTATTTTTTGAATACCAGCGGTTTATCGTTCGGTTTGGAGGTAACTTTGGAATTTTTTTCTATCGAGAAAATTTTATGGAATCGTGTTTTCGTCAAACATAGGACCTAGCATTAATCCTCAACTTTGCCGTATATTTATTTCAAAATTAATGCTGCAGTATTTTCGGCATAACGGAGGATCATGCTAAGCCATCTGACCTACTATAGACCCTTAAATAAAAATAGCTGGAAAAAACTATGTCATCCAAGTAAAAGAAATTGCGAAATTGATACTTGACAAGGATTTGTGTGTAATACGATAACTAAAAAAAGGGTAAAATAAAAACTTTTTTGCAAAAAATAACCGACTTCCAAAAAAAAACACTAAAAAACGTGGCCACTATTATGTCTGGGTACTGTGCAGGTCAAGCCCTTTACTACTGATATCACTATTCCAATATTCCTGGGATTTCACCAATTACGAGTCTAAGTTACGAGGATAATATTGAAAGATAATAAATAGACTGACAACCGTCTGACCCTTGCGTGTTCTAGGAATATTAATAGTTGCCTTTGATAAGACAAAACAAAACAATAACGGGGCTACCCTATTATACGCTTCTCGAAATTTGAAAATATGATCTTCATTTGTGTCGTTCTTCATCACTGAATGAAAGCGAATACGGGATGATTTATTTTATAAAAACAAATGAGTTCGCTTTCGAATTGTACAAGGTGTAAACGGACCCTTCACGAAGCCGTCAACCAAGCATTCTGTACATCAAAATTATAATAATATAGTTGGATTTTTTTTACAATTATACTTAGACAATAATTTCGCTGCAGAATAATTTACCTTCACAAACAAATAACTACAATCTCGCCTTGGTTCACACCCGTGAGATTTTTAAAATACCAGGTATTCTTTAAATACCTGAGAAAACGAAAGTTTGAAACCAATTAATAATTTTGCGCAAAAAATATTCTTAGGAAACATTGGTGAGATTATTTAGAAAGGTCAGGTGCTTAGTACTTGCAAATATCGTGCGTGTATGAAGGTGGACAAAGCGAAAGGAGAATGTAAAGATCTTAGCAGGTGGTGTTCTGTAGTTTCTGCCTACCCTCATGAGAAAAAACCGTCAATTTATGTACGCACGGCGACCAATCAAGCTTTACAAAAAGAGTTTATGCCGATCTCTCATTGCACGGGGAATTTACACAAAGCGAGGCCATCTTCTTATTTGCGTGTCGATATACTCAAATAATATACCCGACCAGTATTTGGCCACCTGCAATGCTCTTTCGTTGGCTTCGTTTAAATCCTGGAAGGTGCAGGTAGCTGTGCAGGATGGTCAAGAAAGGAGGTGGGGCATATCCTGCAGAGGGATCCACACTGGCATTGTACTTGGGACGGGTCGATGATACCCCATTTGGCCAGATTATTTCTACAGCGGCCAACCTAGACCCGCAAACGGTTAAGAGGCCATGTTATACTGGAAATATATAGCTTCATATAATGTCGTCGTGTGTACGTAGGTTTAAAAAAAAACGCATCGTTCTGTCACCGTTTCCATAGATTTGTTAGTTTCAGAGAATACGCTAGAGTAGCTTTCGAAATTAAAGTGGATCAGGCATTACCTTCAAATTATAGCTAAAAATAAAACACAATGAATCAACACGTATTCGCACAACTTAGGAGAGTCCTCGTCGGTGTCCGAACCCGAACTATGGAGCTCCTGATTGCGTAACAGCTTTAAATACTAATTTCAATAGTTTTCCTCCGCGTCATTCCCGATTAAGAATTGCGTAATAAGGGAAGTGGTTTTTTTGACTTATCAATCCAGCAAATTAAAATGTTCTAAAAAGGTATACGGCCGTGGGTCCATCCCGAAGATAAAATTAATGAACTGATTGGATTGTCCTAATTAGTGGTTTCGTCATCCTTCACAACTGCCGTTCAGACGGTCTACCTACGTCATTATATATATATATATATAGTCTTTAGAAAAATAATGAAATAAAGAAAGAAAAACTATTTCGTTGTCTCGTACAACAAGGACAAAACAAAAATGGACAAATTAACAATAAAACAAAATTAAGTAAAAAAAGTAAACATTAGAAAAAAAAATAAGACAAACTACATTGGTCCTGTACGAGACCAAAAGGCCCCTTTATCTCAGCAATGTGCTGTAATGTAAAAAAAAACTTACGTAAGCTTCTAGTAAGCTACTTAAACTAAATTAGTTCAAATTGTGTTCAAAGCCGAAGACGTTTAATCGGATATCGCCACCACGTACGGCTAAAGTCGAAGCGGAAACCGAAAATTTACTAACCCTAACAAAATCAGTTTAAATTAAAAGTCTATATTCACCGCACATAACTTACTTAACGCTTAATTAGGTGACGCTCTTTAGAGCATTCTGTACCACCTTCTAAACGTGCAGCTGGTGGGAAAATTATTCGCGAGCGTCGTACGGAGACCTTCGTGTCCAATTCAATAATGCGTTCAGGAAAGTGATGAGGTTGCCATGGCGTTGCATTGCACCAGGGATGTTTGCGGCGGCGCGTGTAGATTGTTTTTACACGATAATGCGCAAGCGTACAGCATCGATGGTGGCTCGAGTCATGGCCAGCCCTGACAGGGTTCTACAAATGATTGCTGGCAGAGTGGACTGTCTATATGTGGTTTACTGCTGTCAGTTACATGTGTCACCTTATCGTGTTATGTACTAACACTTAGTTTTTAAACACTGTCACTAACCCTCTAAGAGCCTTCGCTCGAAATAAAGATTTTGAATTTGAATTTAACGAGATTATTAAACTTATCTAGTAATAATTCATCTTTTCCTTAAGATAAGATAAGACATTTATGGGTAGAAACATGGATATACATACATACAAGACATGCAGGTTGTTCATTAACAAAAAGATCCATCATGTTCGGCCTTTGGGGCATACAAATATACTTTAGTTCGTTCATTTTCGGAACTTCGGGTGACCACAGGCTGATCATGTTCACGCTATAATGATCATGTGAGCATTACAGCTACGTATCGTATGACCACATCATGACATCATGACCAAAAGCATACAATATCTTTAATAAAAAAAAAGTATTCGCGCAATTGGTTATTTCATCGGGCCCACGTGAAATGAATCATGCCTATTGCTTTGTCTCCAAATTGTACTCAATCTATATTGACCAACACACACTTATTTTACAACTCTGACATAAACCTTAAAGCAAAGAAAATAAAGGTCAGTGTACTGCAGCATCTAAGGTCACATAACAATGAAAGAACAGTGCTATTCTGTAAAGTTCACTTGGAATGGAACCTCACTCCACACAATTTAAAAAACGAACTCATTTGTTTTTAAAAGCAAATTGACGCGGATTCACAAAGAGACACCGTTTATAACTTCACAATTTAAACTGTGAGGAATGATATGAAAGAGAAAGGAGTAAATGATGCCGTGACGTCTGACAGGAGAGAATGGAAGAAGAAAACGTGTTGCGCCGACCCCGAGTAGAATGGGACGAGGGCAGGAAGATGTGATCAAAATTCAAACTGTGCCTAACCCCCTTTGAATTTAACAGGTATCGTGATGCCCAGTAACTGGGTTGTGGAGGTCAGATAGGCAGCCGCTCCATGTAAAATACTGGTTTTCAGCTGCATGCGGTGAGACTGGAAGTCTACCCTAACAGAGTTGGAAAAAGGCTAGGCAGTTGATGACGATTACAGAATAAGACTCATAGCTAGTCATAGCTGGCGTGAGTTGTGTTATTTTTCTATCATATGATACACCGCTGCCTACTCTTTCGGATAACACAGGTTTGATGATGTTAACTTATGTAACTCAGGTCAATAATTGTTTTGCAGTTGGCATAATTAATAGAATCAATATTTACTGTACTATGGACCTAAGTGATTTGCATTTATCCTTCATGTCTCACGTAGAAAATACTAATTCGCTTTTTTCTTATTTAATATTGACATCAAGAATTAATTACACTAGATGTTTCTTTCCATAATTTTTATTAAATCATTTTTTGTTTACACCAAAAGATTCCACGAGGTTAAAAAAACAACAAACACAAATAAAGAACAAACAAAATACAACATACCAATTGAGAAACGAAGTCTTCGAATTGCGCAACACAAAATTATTGAAATTTTTCACTGAGTAAAATGGGAATAAACAATAAACTTGTATTATTGTGGCTATTGATTATTTTACGACAATATTGTCACACGACACAAACTAGACAACTGATCAGAATTCCGTCTTAGTGACGAATGCCACACTACACCAAGTATACCATTCTATACTATAGTTCATATAAATATGTTCAGCACTCTGAAATGAGTGACCGCTACATTCTCACGGCCAACCAATCAGCTTCGTATTCGTTCGGCAGTTTCCGCCATGCATACCGAACGACAGCCAAGCGCTATGTTCATGAAATCATGACAATACAGGTTGATATTCAAATTCAATTAAAAAATCATCAAAAAAAATTATTATCTCTTCACAAACGTGACTTATAATGTTTATTAGAGCTTATTTTGATATACCAATGTATAAATATGTATTTAGATCAATCGATCCTTGCGACGTTGCGTCAGATTCTAAAATGTCAGAGATATGACGAAGAGTCCGCTTGCTTAAAAAGTGAACTGAGAAACTAGAAACTAAGGGGTCATTGACTTCTAAATAGATGCCTGCCTAAACCTATCTGTTCACTGAAGCGAATTAGAGAGAAAATAACGTAACATAACCTCACATAATAGTACACTCTACACACACATTTCGCCAGTTATGCTCCCATGTAATAAGGGGCGAGCCTACTGCCAATTGACCCGGCTCAAATCCAAACTCCGTGGCTGCTACTGAGAAATTTTTGATGGAAAAACCCAACAACGCTTCCCGACCTGGGAGTAGAGAGAAATTTCATAAAATGAGCGTAGCGGGGCGGCGTTCATTCCTCTCTTCTCCGCTCCAATGGACAGGCAGCCTAAGGCCCGGACTTCATCAAAACGGAGACGAGCGTCAATTAGTAATCTGCCGTACGTAGGCCTGGCACTGAACGTTATCATAAAGATTGCAATTTGGCAATGAACGTGCTTATGTAACGAGGCCATTGAACTCTTGATTTCCTTTTCAGGATCTGGCGCATGCAGTTTTCATTCACGTACTTGTTGCATTAATTCAGTCACACACTAGCTGTTATCCGCGTATTTGTCTGCGTTTATTTTGTGTTTTGTTATTTTTGTCTGTAGTCTTTAGTGTATTCGCTCTTTCATATCAACTTACGAGGTAATATCTTTGCATGCGCGACTGCAAAGCATGAGGTCCTGGATTCTTTCCCGGGTCGGGCAAAATGGTTATTAGGTTTTTCGTTTTCCCATTAGGTAATTCTCACGAGCAGTCACTGAGTCAAAACTCAAACTCAAACTCAAAGCATTTATTTCAATTAGACCATTACAGGCAGGCAGGGAGTCTGGATCTATGCCCGGTTGATTTCAATAGGATCGCCCACTAATACATAGGACTTTAACATAACTGGCGGAATGTGGGTGTACTATTTGGTATACGTCTGCCTACCCCTTAGGGGATTACAAGCGTGGGGTTATGTATGTTCTCGTAAAATACCTAAGCGCTTTTACAATTGACTCATTATTATTTCCGTACATTAAAACAATATCGTGTCCCTTAAGCCCTAAACCATATTTAGTCAAGAGTTATTCCTCAAATCTTCGGTTTTTCCGTCTAACTCGTTATGGATTTAAATAAATACGTATTAGCATTGAAATAAATACGTAATAGATAAATTAATGATACTTAGGTGAGTCGTTATGGCGTCATGACATGTCAAAAACTGTACGTATAACGTCATCAGGAACGTCATTTACTTTGACATTTTTCTATTTAAACTAATACTTATATTAGTTTGTAAGTTTGGATGTAGGGCGTGATCTTCGGAACTACTGAACCGATTCCGAAAATCGCTATGTTTGGACTTATTTGGAAAGAGTTTAAAAAAAGTTTTAAACCAATAACCAAGATATCCGGCTTCGATGATGGGGCAGCTGACCTAGACAAGACTGGTGTGGATACGGCCGACGAACTGAGATGATGTCGATTGCAATAAATCGCGAAGGATAAATAAATTAATCAATAATTTGTTAGTACTGTAGTCATAGATTATTTTGTATTTGTGATACAATAAAGTAATTATATTAACTTTAAATGATTTATGATTATGATGGCTAATTGAAATAAATGCCTAGTCTTGGTTAAACATGATAAACCTTAAAAAAGACCTTTATGAGGACAATGACATGTCAAGATCATGACATAATATGTCACCCAATTAAATGTCTGAAACATTTAATGGGTCATAACAAAGACATTCAAATATTTACGAGCGATATCGAAGAAAATCGTAATCCAAAAACATGTTACTACTTGATAACAAATCGTTCGTTCTAGTGTCATACGCCCGCTTGTCAAAATCGAAAATGTTCGGGATCAAAATTTTTGTATGACATTTTTCCCAATGTCCGCTCTATAATTCTTTTAAATCTCTTTGGGTCATAAAATGAGACGTAAGTTCAAAAGTGTCCTGAATTATTGATAAATAAGCCCATAAAGTAGTTAAAGTAGGTACAGTTCCAGCCTATCCGACCTGGTGACTAACCACCTGACCTGGTAAATTAACCAAACCTGACCTACTTAGGGCCAAAACCCGTTCACACGATTCCACATTGTATAATGACACGTTGCGTCGTCGTTGTTTGACAAAAAAAAAAGAAAGAAAACACAACAGGAAGGAAACAGAAAGGCTAGGCAGATGCTGATCTGCCTAGCCTTTCTCCATCATGTTTAGGTCGGCTTCGAGTCTAACCGGATGCAGCTGAATACCAGTATTTTACACGTAGCGACTGCCTATCTGTCCTCCACAACCTAGTTAGTACTGGGTAGTACGATACCCTTTAGTAAAACTACCTGCAACGACGGTCAAAGATCTATAAATAACAGTCGGTACCAACGGCTTAACGTGTTTTCCGAGGCATGGAGAAAACTCATAATGGATTGTCACCCATCCGCAGGCCGACCTTGGCGAGTGATGCAAAATGCCCCGTGTGGCTATTATTATTTAACCACAAGTTCCTCAAAATTCAAGTCCAATACAACGTAATTTGAAGCGAAGTTATCGCCAATAATAATCATTACACGAATCCAGACGTCGGACTGATGCCAAGACATGGCTGATGGGAAAACCCGACAACACTTTTGCCTGACCAGAGAATCCTCCCGCCGCCGACCCCATGATGCACATCCTCACTACGCAACTAACCAGTCACTCAATCAATTAATATTACGATAACCATTACGATGAATGAACAGACCATTCAAAATGTGTCAAACACATGTCGTCATAAATGCCAGCAGTTTGACTTTTTCCTTGAATGGTTATGACGAATGTTACGGAGTGTGAATGATTAATGTGAATTTGCTAATTAAATAATCTTAATGAGTGATCTTGCGTGGTTCCTCTAAGTCCGGAAACGTGGATGTTATTAGTTTTGTTCTTGGTACCTACTCAACATCATCTGCCTAGCCTTTTCCCAACCATGTTGGGGTCGGCTTTCAGTTTAACGGATGCAGCTGAATACCAGTGTTTTACATGGAGCGACTGCCTATCTGACCTCCAAAACCCAGTTAGTACTGAGGTATACGAGATTTTTACATATGGTCAACATCAACATAATCTCAACAGTTCATATTCTCAACGATTCACAATCTGAACATAGTAACTTATAATAAACATTAATAGTCATTTGTCTTGTTTTTCAAACTGTTATTCTAAAATTAGGCTTTAGTTTGGACAGGGCACGCCGCTATGGAGCCGTGACGATGGAGTGGCTGGAGAGACGGCATGGCACATTGGGGAAAGGCTCGGCATGGCTTACCAACTAGGTATAACTATAACTACATAGTATCAAATAAAGTCGCCTCCCGCTAACCTTCTGTCCCTATGTATGCTTAGATCTTAAAAACTACGCAACGGATTTTGATGCGGTTTTTTAAATAGATAGAGTGATTCAAGAGGAAGGTATTTGTATGCTATTTGTCAAGGTTTTGTGTAAATTGGTTGAAATATGACGATAATTGTTGGAAGTGTCGGAAAAAGTCAAGCCGCTTTTAAATATGCTCTACTACCCGTGCGAAGCCGGGGCGGGTCGCTAGTGAAATATAAATTAGCCATCAGAGTCAGTATTCCGTTAGATATCAATGACTATTCTCTGAAACACTAACAGTGTTCTTCGAAAATGATACATCGATTATTTGATAAATGGGTATTTGGGTATACACATGTTGAAATTGATTCTAGTGCATGATGAATTAATATCTCCATTAATGGGTGCACAATGGCGATGCCGTCATACGGGTTGTCCGAAGTTTGTAAAACGGAAGCAAGCCATCAACTTACTGTGAATTCTAAACATGTGTAGTTATGGTGTCACGATACCGTATAGTGATGTGTTTTCGATCATTGTAAGGTTTTTCTACGATTCACATACAAGGGTTTCTATTTTGGAATTCGAAAAATCTTAGCATAAAAACCGGAAATTTCAAAAAAAAGTCCGCAAAATATATATTTTTTTTTTATCGTGACGTCCAAGTGGAACTCTTACCCACTCTCGGAATAGTACTAAAACATTCCTGCACTAAAAGATCGTGGTAACCCCCCTGAATTGGGTTCCCTACTTGATTTCGAAAGTTGATGATTCGATTTTTAATAGGTATATAAAACACGGTGTGTCGATATTTGGTTCCCAGATCGGGCTGAGTGTTATCTATTTGGGTTTTTCCTTCTGTAATTTCTCAGTAGTAGCCCGGCGACTTGCCCCATTTGATGATTGGACCGCCCCGTATTGCATGACACTTCAACATATCTCGCGAAATGTGGGTGTCCGTAGATACATCTCAGCCTAGATCTTCGAGGAAACAGGAGTGAAGTTTATGTAATGTAAGATTTCCATAATTAAACAATGCTCTTGGTGTTCATCTATTCTTAAACACACCCACAATTGCATAATCCTAATTTTATATATTTGTCCTTTTGGTTTCTATGTGGTGTACAACAAATAAATAAATGATCGTAAACAAAAAATAATAAATGAATACACATCGCGTGATAGATTATCCATTGTTCTTCAAACAACAAAGCTAAATGGATTTGCAATAGGTATTAATTTTAAAACCTGTATCCGTTCACATAATCACTGCAGAGTGGATGGTGTATTTTCTAGAATCTAGTTCTATCGTAAACACTAGGCTAGGCTTTCGTAGCGAGGACAGTCTCTAGAGCTACGAAAGTCTAACTCTACGAGGGTCTACGATATTGCTACATTATTTTTGTGTAGAGCTCTATGCGCTCTACGGGTTTCCTCCGTGCCTCGGAAAGCACGTTAAGCCGTTGGTCCCGGCTGTCATTTGTAGATCTTTGACAGTCGTACGTTTCAGGTAATTATAGGTAAGGCTCGTAATTCTGACAAGCAGTATTACCAAGGGGTATCGTATTACCCAGTACTAACTGGGTTGTGGAGGTCAGATAGGCAGTCGCTTCCTGTAAAATAGATACTGGTATTCAGCTGCATCCGGTTAAACTGGAAGCCGAGCCCAACATAGTTGGGAAAAGGCTAGGAAGATGATGATGATTTGTCTGTTTTCTTGTACTTACATGTTTTCTCAAATAAATAAATAAATATACTCACGCCTCTTTCCCTGCTTTTTCTGCGGTAGGCAGTAATAGCAGTAGGCTTTGCGTTTCATAAGGTTTTGCGGTTACAGTCGCCTTCGAAATTGTACCTTTATAGATTTGCCACAGAATAAATCCCATGCCAATCCAACGGATTGGAATAGATTCACAGATTATAGCTATCGGAAAATACAGAACACACGGTGGGGAATTCCTCCCGTAAACGTATGTACATACTTAAACATTGAACGTTCGTAGAAATAATAGTTTGGCACTAGTTCTTGTATTCCTAAAAGCTATAAAGTATGTAACACATAAACAGCAGAATTTACTATTTTCATTACGGTATTGTTGAAAATCTAAATATACATCATATGATGCATTTGTTGCACCGTTTTGTGCAGTCCTTCATAAATGTGCCCCTTTAAACTGATGCGTAAAAGTATCTTCTATTTGGCACTAATAATTTATTACAAGTTCCCCAAACATATTAAACGATTACCAACTTCTATTAGAATACTCTAAACATAAATCAGCGCATCATGTGTGTTGCATTTATTGCGCCATTTTGTGCAGTCACTCATAATGGCGCAAACTTGGTGGCCTAATAATGAAGAACTTGTGCCCGTTTTACACAATAATCAATGCCCAAATGTTTTTGCGCTGCACTGTGCCGAGCTTTCAAAATTTTGTAGAACTGTACTTAAGTTAAAACGGGCAGTACGTACCCTCCAAGCGAGAGCAGATACAAAGACAACTGCTATTTTTTATCTTACTTGATATGCCTAGTTATTTATTTTGGCTGTTTAGTTTGCTGCTAGCAAGTTGGGCTGTGTTGTGTTACAATCAAAATCAAAATCGGTTCATCCGTTCAGGAGCTATGATGCACAGGCAGACACTTCAGATACACACTTCAAACTTATAACACCCCTTTTTTTTTGGTCCGGGGTTAATCAATATAGGCATTGCAAAGTCCTGGGAACAAAATAGTTACTTCCATATGTGAGATCGATGTGAAAAAAACTAAGCAAAATATTAAGATTAGGATGAGGCCGAGTTAAGAGATGACCAGTTTCAACTGACGACGCCCGTTCACGAACATGTCGCCGACTACATCGTTTTAATTAACCGCTATCTATACACAAGGCTGACGAGCAATGTATTATTATTATGTATTCAAATAAATGTGGCTATTTATAACATTTAAATAATAAACAATACTAAAAATAGATTACATACAAATGAGTAATTCGTTATCCAAGGTTGTCGTCTAACTGAGCGTTTAACAGCCGCGCCGCGTTTTGATAAAATTTCGCGTTAGCGTTAGTGTAAAATTTTGCCTAAAACACATGAATATCTTGCAAATTTCTTTTTTTTTTTGGCAGATCCATATTATCCATACAAATTTTATAAAAGTGAAAGTGACTCTGTCTGTCTGATTATTACCTTTTCACGCCTAAATCATTGAACGTAAAATTTGGCGCATAGATAAGTAGCCTGGGACTTACACCGGACATAGGTTTTTTCTGCATTGATCAGGCACCAGCTGGTAATTTATAAGCGACCACAACCGCCTTTATACAGTGATGTTACTTGTGTATAATGTTTTTAATAAATAAATCTAACCAAATCAGAGGCCCATGGGCGGCATTAAAACTCTGTTACCAGGTCAGGCGACCACACAATAAAGAAATAATAAATAAGCAATCATTTCCTTTTTGTTTTGTGTTCGTTAATATTATTTTTATGCTACATTTTAAATTCGAAAAGTGTTCTCAAGTAAATGAAATCTGCCGAAGAAATAATTTCTTAAACCAAAACAGTTTGTAACGTTATTTGCTGGAAGTCTGTATTTCAAATTGGCAAATTCAATAATAATTTATCTATACTGCACAGTGGAGAGTACGAACCTAGTTACAAAGTACAATGTGAATCACAAAAACGCGCGGCAGTTACTAAAACCCTAGTCTGTTGACACCCTTATTTAATCTACGTTACAATTATGTAAGGTTGTGATTAAATAATTGTCGTTGACTGAATGTGAATTATAATGAAATGATGTTTGAAATGTTTAATTAATTATATCAAGGTTTTCATCGTAATCAGTTGAATGCAAATTGATGAGATTTTCTCCTACTGTTTAGTAATCCCATATTTAAAAAAAAATATTTGGAACCAATAAATCATAACCCATTATAAAATACGTCTTATCTCAAAGTTGCAATCGTTAATCCGCGAAAAAAAAAGCTTTTAAACTTTTAAACGCTTTAACACTTAGCTTAGTGTGAACATAGTGTTCGTGGTTTATGTATTACAATTGCTTATTAAATAAGTAAGTCTTCTTTAAGTCTGTCTTGGTATGCACATGTAATGAGGAGGGATGGAACGCATGTTACTAAAAGAGTGATGGATATAAATGTTGATGGATGGAGAGGGAGAGGAAGGCCAAGAAAAGATGGATGGATTGTGTGAGGAGTGATATGAAAGAGAAAGGAGTAAATGATGACGTGACGTCTGACAGGGGAGAATGGAAGAAGAAAACGTGTTGCGCCGACCCCAAGTAGAATGGGACAAGGGCAGGAAGATGATGAAGTATTCAAACGGGATAGTGTATTCTTCTTCTGGCCTTATTCCATCTTTATTTGGGGTCGTCTCTTCTAATCATTCTTCTCCAAAGATGTCTTTTCTGGGTCAGTATGTTTTTCAACATAACATAACATGACGCCTGTAATGCCCGCAGGGTTAGGCAGAGGTCTACCTAATAGTACACCCACATTTCGCCAGATATGTTTTAAAGTTCCATGTAATAGGGGGCGAGCTTATTGTCATCAAACGGGCCCAAAATCAGACTCCGTGGCTGTTATTGAGGAATTCCTGATGGAAGAGCCCAGGACCCCAACGAAAACAACTGCGTCCTTTCACTTTTTTATTTCTTTGTATTTTCCGCATATGAGATGTTCCTAAGTTTCACAGACAAGTCTGACATAGAGTCGGACGCGGTGGAAGTGGATCCCCTCCCTCCGCCAGAGACAATCAAATAGAGTGAGGAGCTCGTCGACGTCACCGCACTATATGCTCAGCAGTAAAAACTAGAACGGAAAATTTTGATGATCTACCCCGTCCCAGAAGGCTCTTAACGGTATGACGACTTAGACGTGTCCAAATTATGCGGCAATCAACGTCACAACGCTTATTGTATATAACGACGAAGTTAAAATAAAACCCGTCGCCCACGGAGACTTTTTGTGGCGATGCTGTCACGCGTTTTCGAAACGATGCAATCGCGTCCAATTACGTGAGGCGTTTAAGGGGGGGAGAGGTCGTCGAGTCGAATCTCAACCCAGAGAGAGGGGGGGTCTCGGCAAATATCACTATCACTTTTTTTCCCGCAAGAAACAGAGAGAAATTTCGTAAAAATTAGATTTGTCAACATTTTTACAGATTTGGGGAACATCGGCGAAGGTGCATAGCCATCGCCAGTATCTGTGGCAGTTGTACGTTTGCATCTAGCTACTTCATTGCTACTCACAGTGGACGATTGGCCTAACTTTTAATAATTCTATCAGTCATCGTGTGAAATACCTAGGTCTATTTTAGCCTCTGGCTATTTGCAAACATGGCCGAAAGAAATACGAATGATTCCGACAATGTAACCTATCCTACCTTGGTTAAGCCTGCGTACCTACGTCAGAAAAAATAAGTTCAAAAACTAAAACCCGACTACTGAAAAATCACGCTCTAAAAACTAAGAAACAAGAAAATATTCTCGTCTGACATTGTTATGTACCTTTCTAACTATTAAATATTTATCGTCTTTAAATAAACAACTTACACATTATATATTTTAATGTATGTTCAGAGGATAGCCGTGGTCGACATGATGACAAGACGTTTTCGACGCTACCTCATTTGTCAAATTATGATAAGTAGTTCAGAAGTTATGAGAGTACAGATGAACATACATATGTACATACCGGTCAAAACCATAACCCACCTTTTTGCTCGCCGTAGTCGGATAAAAAGGGAAATCCAATCCATTACGATACAATGTAGTTTCTTATAAAGGAAGCCACACTTCCAACAACTAACACTATACAACATTTAATTGAATGGATTCGAGTTTCAACTCATTAATATTACGATGGCATACTGGCGTATGTTCTGAAGGTGTATCCACACAATTCAGTGGAATTGTCAGTGACTTGAAATAGTGGTCACTGCTCGTATTTTTCCTGGATAGGAAAAAACTAAAGAATTTTTCACAGTCCTTCTAACTGTAATTTTTTTTCGGATGGCTTGCTTTTGGTCGCAACTCGACTGATGTGAAGCGATGACGCGGCCTAGGGTGGAGCACGCTTGCCTAGAAGAAACCTATTCACTCGAACCTTGAATAGATCCAGATTATAATAATCAGGGAACAGAAAAGCCGGCAGTGAATTCCACAGACTGGCGGTTCGCTCAATAAATGTGGAAGCATAGCGCCTTATTTGGGTCCGCGGAACTTCAACCATATGACGGTGATGCTACTATGTCTTCGGACATTAACAATGTCAAAGGCATCACAAGCGGCTTGCCCTATTGCTATGCCCAAAGAGAGACAAAACTGGAAATAGAAATGTCTCATTTATCAGTTGTTTGAATCAATCTCTTATTCATTTTTTGAGTCCGAACACAGCAACGCTAATTTCTAGCAGAAATAAGTTTGGTGATAAATCATTCTCCTTATTCAGCCTGTCAACGTCTCCATATTATTGTGTTATTGCATTCGTTGAAAACCTTTTTGGTAACTTCCTTCTACCGATCTAATCAAAAGTCATATGTTATTCAAATTAGGCTGAGAGTTAATCAGCGCTTTTTGAACGTAAAACTACATAGGACCGTCCCGCGAACCAACCGCCATTTGCTTTTTTTCTAGGGTTCTAGCTGTGGAGAAGAAGTGTTGGAAAAAACTCGCTAGCAACACTATGCCTGTCACACAATTTTGTACGCATTCGGAGATTGAGAGAGAGATGAATATGTCGTGAGGAAAGTTTTGAGTACGTATGAATCACCTTCATCGTCATCTTCCTGCCCTTGTCCTATTCCACTTGGGGTCGGCGCAACACGTTTTCTTCTTCCATTCTCCCCTGTCAGACGTCACGGCATCATTTACTCCTTTCTCTTTCATATCATTCCTCACAATAGATGGCTATATGAGTAGAGGCATACAGGGTGGCGCCGACAATACGACAATAAATGAAAACACTGGTAATACTAGTTAATAGGAATATTTTTTAAATATCAAAAAAATGCTAGCATAGAAATAAAAAAAAGTCATACCAACTAAATAGCATAAAACTGCTAACGAAATACAACACCATTTATAAATATTGGTTTACTAACCTTAGGTATAATTTGCACTAATTCGCGTCTGGAAATAACATTTAAGGAACGAATTTGGCAAAGGTTTTTGAAATAGCTAGTTGGCAATATGTGTTTAGTGTTTATACCGATGCGGGGGTCGTCAACCTGCCAGTGCCAGCCTATTAATCTAAATCATGTAGAAAATTCCGAATATGAAAAATAATGTCCTGTGTCTAAAGTACTGGATATTTTCCAATGAATTTTTATACGGAGACTGGGAACGCCATGTATAATTTTTCTGTCGTATTGTCGGCGCCACCCTGTATAAGAGTTGAGGGAATGCGAATAAACAATGGATGAAAGGCCTGACTGTAATAGAGAAGTATGGTCTTCTTCAGACATGCTTTTTTTTTTTTGTTCCGGGATGGATTATCCCCACGGATGTCCTCCGCCCTGGGGTGGGCGGAGGGGTCTGTCAGACTCGAACTGACTAAAAACCACCCCGGTGTTCCCTTCCCACACTTGCACCAGGGATCATGGGAACTAGTGCGCCTTCCACGATCCCCGGCTAGTGCCGGCCCGCGTTCTCGGGCCTCCTCAAGTTCACGGGGGGAGTGAGGTGTAGAACTCCCCCGCGACGTCTAATAGGGGCGCGCGCGGAACACTACCCGCCACCGCCTCGGGTCCAGTTTTATGGGGGGGCGGCGGACGTCCCCAAGTCCACCGTCCCTCTGGACCCGTTTAGGGGGGCTGCAGAGGGCGTTGTCCGCCCTCCGCCGACGTCCGGTGCGTCTGCTGCGGGTCGGGAGAGTGGTCTCCACCTCCCTCAACCTTTCCGCAGCCTCCTTCTGTGAAATGACGGTTTCACAGAAAGAGATCACCGCATCCCACGACTCTGCGCTCCCGACCATCGATCGAGCGATGGCCGGCAGCGACAGGTCGGCTCCGACTTCTGTTACGAGGGCACGGCGCGGCTCCTCCCACGCGGGACATTCTGCCAGCGTATGCCGCGCCGTGTCCTCCACACATTGGACGCAGTGATGACACCGAGCGTCCGGCTCCCTGTTTATGCGACACAGTTACTTCCCGAAGCAACCATGCCCCGAGAAAACCTGCGTAGCCCGAAACGACAGGGAGCCGTGCCTCCTGCCGAGCCATTCCTCGAGCACTGGTCGGATCGCCTCGATGGTAGGGCGTAAAAGCCTGTCCCGCCACTCCGCCACCAGAACCTCGCGGAGCTGTGACCGACGCAATTCGATCTCTCGCTGCATCGGTTCACCGCCCCGCGTCCGCGTCCGCGTTCTTCAGACATGCTGCGCCGACCCGAAATAAATTGGGATGACGGCGGGAGAATGATGATTTTATTCGCATTAATTCATGTGCGTCCAAGATTTAAAAACGGTTTCGCCTCGACACTGACACGTAACGTAACTCATATGGTAGTGTGGATAGACCATTAACATACGCATATTATGTAACTACAATTACGAGAATTGGTACTTACAATAGCTCTTCGCATATCATCGTCATTCGTGATTCATGGTTATACGGTATAAATTGATCGGGAATTTTGCATTACAATGTCTCTCGCATCGATTGCGATCTTTTTCCTGGTTCCTGGGCTCCAAAAAAGATCCTATTATTTGTGGTCATGCGATACCACAAAAAAGGTAACAGTACTTGGATGTTCATGATGACACATTGAGGTTTGGAAAGTCATGCATCAAGTGATGACGATAATCAACTTTACCTTTACCAAACTTTTTCAGAACCTCCTTGCTCTATTTTACCTAATAGTCGGGTAAACATGCATTATACATTGTATGATTACTAGATGGCCAGACATACGACATTATTCTGTCCAAATCTATTGAAAAAAAACTTCCAGTTTTTTTTTTTTCATTTCTATTTTCGAATTTACCATTTTTGGCAATTTATCTAACTTTTATTTCCCCTAACAGCTCATCCGGGCTATTGTCTCTATCGAGTTGTTAGTGCCTAACCTGGTGTCAGATTTTTTATGCCGCCCATGGGCTCTGGGGGTCTACTCTTTACGTCCGTCAACGAAGATACGGGCCCGTACGAAAGTAGATCGAAACTTCCAAATGAAACCTACGCCCTGTTATTTTCGGATTCATGAGTTTTGAAAATACATCGGGAGTAGGGAACTCACTAATCGTATGTCCGTAAATGTTACGGAGTAGGAAACGCCCGTATCTTCGACCGAAACTTCGTGTTTCGTGCTTAGAGAGTAGACCTCCAGACTTGGCTTTATATGCCGTCGAGAAATATCGCTCACGCATGCTGTTTCCCTCACGATGTTTTTCCTTCACCGAAGCAAGTGATAATTATGCAATACGCACATGATTCCGAAAAATCTTAGGTGCGTATTCTTGTGTTCGACACAGTCTTGGGTTCGAAAATCCGGGCTATTAAAATAAAAAATCGTTCTACCAATTATCAAGAATATGCTTACCCACATAGGTAATCAGGCTACAATATTTCCACTGCAGGGCCACAGGCCTTTTCTCTATGATTGCGAATGAGACGTAATCCACCACGCATAGTATATTTTGATGAAGAACAGTTGCCCTAACCCCCCAGAATAAAATGTGTGGGCCGTGGGGTCCAAGTGCTCACAGCGGGTTTAAGCAAACGAAACGACTAGTTGACGCTTTCCGTGACCCAAGGGCTGGCTTTTACCTTGGCCTGAGGCTAAGTGTTGCTATACAACGTGGCAACGCCGCCAGAATCTTAGGCACATTTCCAACTAAGGAGGAGTTTTTTGATGCCCTTTTATAGTTTCTTGAACAAAATTAATGAGCCTAGCATTGTGAAATAAATATTTCGATCTTACCTAAAGATAGTACAGTTGTTGTGCATTTGTAGATTATGTGCATTGTGACATCATAATATAAATTATTATATTTGTAAACACATCCACGACCGGATTTTTTCCTATATATATAATTAAACATCCGTAGCGGAAGGATTTCTTCCGTTCGGATATCATGCATAATTATCTACGTTTTTATCACGAAAACCATTGATGACACAGCTCAGTGTTTACATTAATTTGTGCACTTCAATCTTTATCACATTAGTATAAGTAATTCAGTAGCATCGGTTTGGTCACTATTAGAAAATTATGAAATGTCGTGAAACCGGTATGGCTGAAGGTGAAAAGATAAAAAAAAACTAGATATAAATGGTGGTGATGATTTTTTTCTATGTCAATAATCACCTACACGTGGAAAATGTGTGGAACAACAATTTTTTTAAATTGCTGATGAAAAATTCCGAACCGAAAAAATTATAGGAGGGGTCCTGTAAATTTTTCGATTCGGAATTTTTTGGTTCGAAATGATGTACTGAACACGTGGTAACAGTTAGTGCGACGATGTCCCATCCACCTTGTATGTGAAGTAAATAAAAATAAACACTACTTCCTACAAATATTACGATGATGATGATGATGTTTGCGAAAATGTGAACATTTTTGAAGATGTAGACAAAGACATAGCAGGTTACATGATATAGGATATTTTTATCTCTCGGTTCCTGTAGGATGATTTACTTTCAACAAAAACAGGCAAAAACTAGTACCGAAAACCATATCAGTAGTACCTCACTGATGTGTAAACATCAAGTACCTAAGTATAACAACTAGTAAATAACATTTTTATCTGTCGTGGAAAAATCATTATAAAGGGCTCCTACATCACTGACGTAAATCACAATCTAATTTCGCAGGCAAATCAAAAGCTCAATCTGTGGCTTCAATCAATGTCAATTAAAAAGTTGACAGCTATCAAAATATTTAAATAAGTAGGTTTAGAGCCTATTTTGCTTACGGTAGAAAAACATGTGCATAATCTATCAATTCACAATTATTAGAGTGACAAGAAAGTAATTAAGAAACGTGAGGAAGTACTTAGCTTATTATAAAACTTAAAAGACAAAAACGGATTGAGAACCAAAAGTGCTGCTACATTAAAAAATAAATACAATTTTAAGTACTTACATTAAAAATAATCCAAAAAGTATAAGGCTGGCAACGACACTGAAGTTATCCATAATGTTCACACACCACTCCACTTTTTGGCGTTAGTGCTACCGAAGCAAAAGCTTTTCACAAAATGTAGCTGGTTTGGTCTAGTCTTTAGTTTTTATACGCCGGTCGCGACAAGTGAAATAGAAAATTATTATTAAGATAATTATGATAATCACCCAATTATTATTTATTGAGGATTATCTCAGGTCATTTTTATTTATAAGATAGTCAAGTGCCGAAATTGTTTATTGTAGTAATTATCGTATAATCACTTTTCTAATATCACGGTCGATTCAACAACCTGTCCGAGTTTTTATCTGTGGCATATGCACTCCGTCATGTCATAAGGCCAGCTTAATATTAATTACTTTACCTAATAGTACCTATTCTCTTAGCTATGAAAGTAACACAGATTCAGAGTAAATATGATATCAACTGAACTACATAATATTATGTACTTATATAGAGTACTGAAAAAATCAGAGGAATTTAATTAAAGTACTAAGTGCCCATACAGTCGTAATTATGCTCTGTTCTTAAGCAATATTTTAGGTATTCACGATAAACACGTTCGAAGCAGACGAACGTCTCGTAACTTTATCATTATGTAGTTAACGCTCATCTGCATTTATAAAGACTCCTAATTTCCTTCGTCATCAACTGTTTTTCCCACTTGGCTGTAGCTGAAATTTAGCTTGTAGTGTATGACTATGAAAAGCGCCATCTATTACGTAAGGTCGAAACTTTTAGTTTTGATATTAGTATACAGTATGTGGTGATAGATGTCGCTTGCAAACGAAACATTATCATAAACGAAAACCGTCGTTTTTGATTAAAAAAAAAACAAACTCTCGCCGGAGCATTTGCCTGTAATGTCATAATGATGTAAATGATCGTAACTAATTGTATTTTTGTATCGTTACACAGGTTGCGCTGTAAAGGTCGGTTCTCTTCACTCACTGATGTTATGCTCGAATTACATTACAGGCGAACCCTCGAATGATCTGAGTGAAGGAACGCCCTAAGAAAACGTTCAAGTGAACAAAGGAACCTTCTGGGCATGCTTGTTATATCGTAGGTTTAAATTAGGAGATAATCTCTCGCCTACCCGGATATACTCTTCAAAAAACCCAGACCAACAACAAAACAGTACTATTAAAAAGAGAAAACGAATTGAAAATATCGGTACTAATCATGCCCCCTCACTCACACGTTACTCCTGTCTTGAATGTGCGAGAGAGAGGGCACGATTAGCGCCACCTTTTTAATTTTGTTTCTTGGCAGGAATCCAGACTATTAAAATATTGTCAATACTTAACCTTATCTCGTTGCACAAAAGCGTGATAATTAGACAACAACATACTATCAAAAGTTATCACAAGACCAGGGCTCATCTATGCAATGTTTTATGTGGTTTGGTCATCACATACGGCAAACAGGCCACTGATAAGGGGTCACTCTTAGGTTCTGACTCATGGATACCTGCAAAACTATACGTAGAGACATAGCCATAATAGCCAGTATATCAAAAGGATAAAGTTTTTCTTTTGTAAAAGTAAACACAGCAATCTTACATTGGGGAATAAAAACGTATTTGAAACGGGACTTCCCCGGTAAAGTAATTAAGCGTGGCATACATTTATAACTTACTCTGGCAACATATTTATGGTAATTAAAAATAGTGAATTGACGCTACATACTAACGATCGATATTATAAAAACTAAAATATTTAGTATTTGAATTAAAGAAATAGTTTCAATTAATACCTGGTTGCCATAATCCATCTGAATAATAAAACTCCTTCGAGTTTGGACGCTCGAAACAATTTTGCCGCAAGGTTGGCTAGATTGACTGTCAAACCTGTGTTGCCGCAAAAAAAAAATATAACAAGATCGAGGGAGACACTACAATTTGAAATATTATTTTTTAAAGTTCCCTATCCCAAGTTCCGCGACGTGCGCTTTATGATTATGATTTTACATAATATTATGATAACGTTTTACCCATTGGGGAAACAGCTTTTTGTAAAAGAGAGAGTGGGTTATAAGTTTATAACGCACCGCACGGCCACGCGTGGATTTTTTTTTCGAATTCTTGGTTCTAGAAGAGCCGAAAGCATGCAAATCTTTTTCCGGTTTCAGATTTCAGATACCTAGTACTGGGAAGTTACAATTTTTTTCCGCGCAGTGGTGATGAAATAAATTGAACTTTTTGAACTAAATATTAGAGTGAAGAATTTAAAAAAATAAAATACTACAAAACACAATTTGTCACTCAAAAAAATTTTTAGGTAGATTTTAAATCACGCTATGGCAACCCAGCTAACTCACGTCATTCTTTCCAATCAGTTCGAAGTTCGGTACTAATCGGTGCGTCTCGCTTGTTTGTTTTGTTTACGTTTTATTTTCAATTAAAAACTTTTCTAACACCGCCGTCCTTTGTTTACATTAGTACACTAATTAACACGAGAAACGTTCAAGTGTTGTGCTTAACTGTGATATCTTATGTAATTGTATTGCAATAATTTGCGTGAGTTTAGTCATCGTTCGTGAATTTTAAGTTTTGGTTTTCTGTTTTTGTGAAAATTTTCGTGAATTTAACACTACAATGCGATTTCCGCATTGATCCAGTGGCGAGTGAGGTTAGTATTGTTTTTTTTTTATTGATTTTCCGGTATCTGCTATAGATAAAACGTGTGACATCCAGTATCTTGTTTTTGCCTTTTTTGTTTTGTCATTGCCTTTTTTTTTCGCTGTCGGCGCGGGTGACCTCGATTCTCTTTTTAAAAGTTAACTTTTTCTGTTATTGTGATTACGATCTTAAATAATCTGAACTTGTTTGTTATTCTTTTTAGCAATATTGCGTTGTTTAATGCTATTCGAAAGGTGTGAAATTGTTTTGAAACTTTAAAAACAAAGTGGTGTGTCTGTAACTTTACGGTTTCTACATACTGTGTTTTTATAGATACAAAATCTCTGTTAGAACCTGTAAGACCAACATTAGCTTTAAAACATTTCTATAGATTTAGAAAGTTTTCACTTACAAACTGTTTACAAACCTTATCGATCTAAATATACTTTTCAGTCATAAACTTAATGTTGTTAGTACTTACTGTGGACGTTAGTGATTAAAGTATAAATGGTACTCATCTACGTAAACAATATAATAGAAATCTGGTTGATATCCACCTCTATCTTAACTTACAGTTCAACAAAGTCAAAGAGATCTAAAAGATTTATAGAGCGGACATTGGTAATATTTTCATATAAAATTTTGTTCCCGAACATTTTCGATTTTGACACACAAATGCTACCTGACAGCAGGCATATGACACTAGACAGACTGATTTGTTACTATGTAGTAACAAGTTTTGGAATATGATTTTCTTTGTCTTGTCCTGTCTATCGCTCGTAAATATTTGAATGTCTTTGAACAAAATCAATCATATTGTGACATTTAACCTGTTTCTAAGACACACTTACATCCTGAAGATATTTTGATAGTATACAGGAACACACAATGTGCACATCTTGATTTCAATTGTTTTTCTCCTTCTTATTTATGACCTTTAGTTATTAACCCTTTACGGGTAACTAAATGAGATACGAAAGAAGTTGCTGTGTTATCAAGTCTGTAGATGCTTAGTGTCTCAGTTAGTCATCTTCTAAAAAATCTCATATCATCTCTCAAAACTCAGCCGCTTGTCATACTTCACAATCTTTACAAACTCTTAGAAATATAAAAATAATAGTTATGACGAGTGAGTGAGTCTTTTAGGATGATCCAAACCTCCAAGCCCAAATTACCCAGTTAGGTCCCATGAAATAGCTGGAACAGGGGGTGAGTGTATTGCCATCAACCATGATCGAAACCACACCAGGCTGGTACTAAGAACTCAATGTCATAATTTTGAAAAAAAAATAACAATTCAATTTCTAACTCAGAATTGAGAAACAAGTGTAAATTTATTTATCAAAAACATGAAAAATCCTTATTTGTCATATTCAATATTGAAATCTATTTTAATTTTAACATACAAAGCGCATTTGGAATTGATTGCTCAAGTCATCCCATATACGGTATGTCTGCAGTGGGTGTATAATTATGTCCCACACTAAATCCTTGCCAACATCTGTCATGTTCTTATTCACAGTTAGGTTTATAAAATGACTGTTTTTATTGTCCATTTTTTTTAAAACTCCGTTTATTGTGGTGCTGTGGGAATGCATTGTTAATTTTGAAAGGATGTGCGCAGTAGTTTCTTATTTTGTTATGTGGTATACCTAATTTTCAAACTTTCATTCGTCATTGTCTGCTTTTCCCAACTGTTTTGGGGTCGGCTTCTAGTTGTATATGTAGACATATGTGTAGTATGTGTGTGTGTGTGTATGTTTTACATGGGCAATTGCCTTTCTGATCTTCACAACCTAGCAATTTTCTACTCAATTCAATAAACCCTAAAGATATTGCAATTAACATGGCCACCTACTGGGCACGAGAAATTTTCTAAGTTGTACCTTTGATATGAAAGAAGACGCAGAATATTCCACTTTATTTATTTCAAACTTCATATTAAATTAAAGCAAGTAGGTTTTAACGTTTATTTACTCGATTTGTGTTGCGTTGCTATGAATCATGTTGTTAAATGTTTTTCTGCACATTTATGTAATGTCTTATTGTATTTTATTTGATGAATGAATTTATATGTAACTTAGTAACCACAATATAAAATAAGTAAACTAAGCGAATTGTTTATACACAAAGCAAGTAACTTTATTTTTATATTAGTTACTTCGCCTTTTGTGTGTTAAACTCTAGTTGGTAAAGGCACTTACTTAGATGAGAACTGCCCCGTTACAAGCGCCCATGTAGGCTAATGTGTAATAAAATATTTGGATTTTTTGATTTGACTTATATTATAATAAATAATAAATTAATTCTGCTAAATTTTCGGCACGTAGCGCAGCGAGTGACCTAAAATTCTGCTAACTGTGAAACATAGGTATTAATTTATTAAAATGTACGGGTTAGTGTAAATGGACGTCATCATTTGATTTATTATGACAGTCTTATCATTATTAGAAATCTAAGCAATTACACTACAATTTACAAGTACAATGTCCGTTTTAATGACACTAAAACATCATACATGTCATGAAAGCACGACATTATAAAGTCTGTCCTTAGGGTACGAACAAATACCGCTTTCTACGCAAATGCCGTGGTATCTACAACGATTATGTAACAACCATTCATTTCAATACAAATCAATGCTAGTGCACTTTGCTTTTCCATAGTTTCTATAATAAAGTACAAAATAATTAAAGTAATTATGGCTATTTGAGGAGGAGCTCGTAGCTAGATAGTAACAGCCGCTCGGGTCAATCTTTACGGTAAGCCGCGCTTGCTTACGTTGGTCCGTGGATGGGTGACCACCCATTACATGCCGAGTTTAATCCGTGCCTCGGCAAGCGCGTTAAGCCGTTGGCCCCGGCTGTCCTTTAACAGTCTTTACAAGTACTCAATGGCCCGAAAGTCTAACAGTCAGACTTACTAAGGGTATCGTATTACCCAGTACTAACTGGGTCGTGGAGGTCAGATAGAGGTAGACATTCGCTCCATGTAAGATACTGGTATTCGGCTGAATCCAGTTAGAGTGGAAGCCGACCCCAACATAGTTGGGAAGGGGCTAAGCAGATGATATCTGTTTGAGGATACTGTGATGATCAGGGGGTCGAAAATGGCCACTTTAGCAGAACATAATAGGATAATAATATGAATCACATTAATATTCTTAAAATGGTCACAGACAGTTAATAATAATAATATAATAAACCATTTATTTCGGACAGAATCCATATAAGTGTTAGTAACAATTTGCTTATAATCTAAGTTAGTAGTACAAAATCTAAAAAAAAAAAAAAAAAAAATCTTCCCGTTACTATTCCCACCCAGTGAGCCTGTATGGGACAGTCGTGGCGGGATGCAATCATTTGCAAAATGCTGTTGGTACTACCGCGCAGTCTTTGAAATAATGACGCCGCTTTCTTACGCACTATAGCGTGGAAACCGTCAACACGCGCGTTTGCGAACATTTGTGACGCACTACAGTGACGCGGCAACCCCAACAGCATCCTGAAGGCATTATTATACTGAATTCGTAGGACGTTGTAGGCTCGTTGCGTATACCGAACCCACAGGCCGCTCGAGTAAAAGGATTGGCAATATGCCCTAAAGAGTGTTATTTTAACTTCCTTAGTACATCGAGCGAACCTACGGGCCAGCATATTGCTCCTTACCGCCAACGCCCTACGTTCCCTTTCTATATCTGGGTCATCCTTTAAGTCCTCCGTGACCAGATGGCCCAGGTATTTAAAGGTCTTCACAATTTTCAGGGCCACTCCATCGACCATGATCGGAGGCACTATACTAGGTCTCTGCTTGCCTGCACTAAAAATCAGTACCTCGCTTTTCTGCGTGTTGTACCTGAGACCATGCTCGGACGCGTAGCGCTCACATATTTTAACCAATGTCCTCAGGGCGTTGACCGAGGGGGCCAGCAGAACCATATCATCAGCATAGCTTATGTTGGTGACACACGTTCCGTCAAAATAATATGAATAATATGAATAATATGAATATGTATATATGAATAATATGATGATATATGATAATAATATGTTGAATTATCAGTTTGTGACCATTTTACGAATTGTAACGTAATTCATATTATGTTCTGCTAAAGTGGCCATTTTAGACCCCCAGGTATTCCTTCCCGTACCCAACGAATTTGCGAAGCTAAGAATATGGCGACTAGGCCTAGCTACCTGCTAAAGGTACACACTCGGCCCCTAGCCTTAACTAAAGCCTCTTATTGAGAGAAACCATGATTATTGACCAGAAAACTTAGATTAGAATTACGCAGTGTGTTTACGTTTTTTTGGATTTAATAACATTAAAAGCCCAGACTTTCTCAGGATGTTTACATATTGAGGAACCGTCATCGCAAAGGTGTGTAAGATTTGCCTTCTTCGAATTTATTACCTAAACAGGGATTTGAAAAAGCAACATTGACACTTAACCATGGAGTTTCTTGTCGGTTCTCCTCCATAGGAAACGACGAACCCGTATCGTGCACCTTTT
The DNA here is from genome assembly GCA_964057025.1 of Standfussiana lucernea. Taxonomy (NCBI): domain Eukaryota; kingdom Metazoa; phylum Arthropoda; class Insecta; order Lepidoptera; family Noctuidae; genus Standfussiana; species Standfussiana lucernea. The sequence goes on from OZ059810.1 coordinate 9,232,584, forward strand.
CTCGACGTTTTGTAAGTGCCCATGTAGGCCTATTTGAAATAAAATATTTTGATTTGATTTGACCAAGCTGAAACTCGAACCTGCGAACCATTATCAAGAAACGACGTCTTTTCGTCACCGTTTATCAATAAGCCTTTTTCGTTTTCATTTCCACTTCTTCTTTATCGTGTGGTTAGTACCTAACCTGGTGTCAGAGTTTTTAGGCCGCCCATGGGCCTCTGACTTGGCTTTAAACGCGGTCGAGAAATATCTCTCAGGCATGCTGGTTTCCTCACGATTTTTCCTTCACCGAAGCAAGTGATCATTATACAATACGCACATGATTCCGAAAAATCAGAGGTGACCTAACATGGCAGTCCAACGGCCCACCACTTTTTCACTGATTCCACAAAGTATTACGAAGTAATTAAACCTACTGTCTCCGACATGCCGTGTATTTACCTATTGCTCCTACCTACCTAACCAATTACAAATTTTAATTTAAAACATACGACCTGTCACTTTCTTTAGTTTCCGTCTTGAATGTCGTAGTATGTTCGTGACAATGTTTAGCATTGCTAATTGTTGGTTAGTTAAAGAAAAAGTACAACGGATGTAACTTTTTCCTTGAATAGAAGTTATTGGAAAAATAATTCTAAGATCGAAAGACCGGCCAGAAGAAATGCGACTTTTCTTGGTCTTCCTTTCCTAACCCTCTTGAAGAAATGAAATGGTCGGAGTAAAAAAAATCCTACATCAGTCGTGTTCTTTTTTGTATCGGCAACGCACTTCTCGTTTCTGAGACGTGTGACAAAAATCTACATATCTGGCCACTTTTATTTAGGCTTTCATTTAGTTAAAAATGAAAAAAAAATCCTTCCACATTCCTCCTAGGTGCCATATTATCTAAATAGATAACTGACACTATTTCCAGTAAAGTTAATGTCCCCATTTTATTTTATTCGAACAAAATAAGGCAATTTGCATTCATTAACTCCGATAAACGCCGTTTAAATACAATCTGTATAATATTTTAATTACTCAGTATAATTATACGAGCTTAGTTAAGTTAAACGATTGAATATTTAACGTATGTAAAAGATTCGTTTATTGTTTACTTTTCATACTGGATGGGATGAAAATCAACGTATCGTGTTGTTACTTTATCATCCCACACAGTAAATGATAATGGAGATAGGAGTTAATAAGCAAATATTGTATGTGAACGGCGTTTTGCGTTCTAGGTTTTAGTTTCGATTATATTGCGCATAGTCCAGTAGATATGTACTTTTACCTGGAAAGATTTTGTCGCCCTCCCCCCAATACCTGGAAAGTTTTCGCCCAAAGTTAGCACAGGGTCCTCGAGCTCGAATACTTAGGACAGTCTTCCTAGTGTACCCCCAAACAACCTGTTAAAGTTCCATTAAGTTCGGAATACTTTCCAGCTACCTCACCTTTTTCCACATATCGACTGGATTACAAAGGGATCTCAAGGCACCCATAGGATAGTCCGGTTAAGTAGACAACAATCTCCTAGGTTGATCTGCGAGATGCTATTCCCAAAATACAGCAGGTCGTTATAGAAACACGAATCGCCTCAGGTATCAGGTATTCTTAGGGTCAGTTAGTTAAGTCTCCTGAAAGTACTGAAGACTGCTAGCAACCAAAGTGCCCTTTGCTCTGGGATCTTGATAAGTCGACGTTCCATTTTTTTTTCGGAAAATCATTGGAATAATTATCTGCTTATCTGTGCATTTCACATCGAATTCTACTCAAGTGTCCGCACTCAAGTCGAAAGCGAACTTATTTATTATCGAAGTAAATCATTGCAAATTCTCGTGAATTTGGAAGTGGTGTTTAAAGAACTATTGAACTTCAAAAATGAAATTTATTTGATAAATTGGGCCCAAAACTTTAATGGTCTATTTATGCTCGTCAACTTCCTAGTCTAAGATCACAAACACTTCATCTTCCTACTCCACAACGAGTCTATAATTAACGGAATTGGGTTCCAACGCATCCTGCAGTCGCGCCCTAGTTTCACACATGTTTAAGATATCAAATCGGTCTCAATTGCACACTGTTCCATTAGTGTTGTTGTGAGAAAAACGCATTGGACTTGTGAGTGATGATTTTATTGGATGGGTCGTTTTTATTGTTTAATGATTTTCATGAAGACCCAATCCAATATTTAGCTTGTCAGACTTGAGATTTGCAGCTGCAGAATTTATCGATCAGGTGTTTACATCAGTGGTTTTAGAGGTTGATTAGTTGCCAGTTAAGTACAATACCTTTCGAGTAGAGGAAGACCAAAGAAACGATGGATGGACTGTGTGAAGGAGACATGGCTAGAAAGGAGGAGACTGCTAAGCTGACGAGAAATAGAAAATTGTGGAAGAAGAAGATATGCTGCGCCGACCCCAAATAAATTGGCAGGAAAATGATGATGATGATGACCTTTAAGCCAATTACAATCAATTTCGTCAGCACAGTTGACGATAACGGGACTCACTGTTACGGCTGCGCTAAAACTGGTCAAAGACAGGCCTGAAAGCAGCTCGTTAGTGGCACGACCTTCAGCAATGAAGTAAATGAACAAGAAGAAAAATACCTCTGTTGTAATAAGGAAATTTAATGTCTATATTATCAATCGATAAGAATAGTGACGAGTAATAGAGAAGTATGAAAGGAGAAGACATGCTACGTCGATCCCTAATAATTAGGGATAGGGGCAGAACAATGATGAAGATCATTATCAATCGATAAGATTTTCTAAATAAAAAGAATAAGGTCTCTACAACATAATATGTATCTTATTCCATCATTCTTGCTAATCGTATAGGTACCAGCGTCATTGCAAAAGTTTACTATCAGCTTTATAATCTTCTAAATTTTACCCGTTCTTCAAGACTAATTAATCAACGCTAATACTCTTGTAAAAAAACGCAATTAACAAAACTATATACCCGCAAGAAACATGTAAATTGTAAGCAAAGGCATTAATGAATTCAGCCAACATAGATTTTGTGATGTTTAGCATACATTTGAATATAAAACCAGTCACGTTTTCAGACGGAATGGCGCTCGAACAAATTGTTTTAGCAGTTTCCTTCATGCCTTTATTGGCATCGATTTTAGGTCTTTAGAAATTGTGCTTCTGTTTTAAAGTATTTTGTTGGCTTGTCTGTGATTTTGTCCATGAATGTTTGGTTGCTCTTTTGGGGGCATTCATTCTCATTGAAAGATCGATAGGTTTTAACAGATAAAGTTTAGTGGAGTCTATGTTTAGTTCTGGTCGTCTCATGACAGTCTCACAGCATCCTGGTCCACACTTCATAGCTATTTTAGCATCCGATCATAGTAGGTATTTTCTAAAGCACTTAAACCCTAAAATATTATTTACTGAGAGGCTGAGACGCTTTAAAGTAATGGCAAGCTGACATCATCCGAATGCCATTCCTTATGCGTTAGCTGTTATTTCCAAAAGTTTTTCTTTTTGGCTTTGCTAAAACAAGGAAGTTTGTTCATAAAATGTCCTAAGCACCTTCAGGCCTCCATCTCCGTATTTCGCAGCCCAAAATACATGGACATGTTAAAACTTGCAAACCGTAGAGGCTAGACGAGACATGATGTCATCGCATAATTGCCTGCACGCTGATAATTCGAGACCCTGCAGTCTTAACCCACACCACAAGCCACTCTCACTCTTAAAACAATAGTTGTAATGGCTAATATGGGTTGCTAAAACCGCAGTAGGCGTTAGAAAGTTAAAACTGGCTAAAGATGGTCTCTGAGGAAGATCAGGGGCATTATCTTGACGTAATGATCGATAAGTTGAGAGAGGTTCTTTATGATTAATCTGAGCGGTTCTTGTTTTGCCTGAAGGGATATTTTATGTCTCATCTAGTGCATTCGTTTCTTTACTGCTTCGTTTAGCCAATGTAGAACACTGATGGCTTCATTTAGAATACAAAAAACTATGCACTAGCTATGTAGTCTGTACGTTCGAGAAAAATATCTCTAGTAAAGTACTCAGTTACTACTCCTTTGTTCTAGCTATTGTCCTTATTTGCCTCCAGCTTCAAGTCTGGAGTATTTCTTTCAGAATTCTTAGTCCAATTCTTAGCCTCTGAAAACCCTGTAGCAATTGTTTGCGGTTGTGTGAAGTCAAGACGTTTTTGATGGCATCGTAATTCAAGAAGACCTTGCTTAGGATGTTGTTTTATTAATGGCGCTCACGATTCAAAAGAAAACAATGTCTTTTCCCTTTAGCTACAAGAAATAACAAGCAATGCCAACCGTATCGATCCTATTACGTATGCCAAGACCGTGGCAGGTATAAAGACCTTACAATAGTCAATAAATACATCGGCGTTAGATGGTTACACCTGGCAATGCCATTATAGTGCGAAAATGAATTCAGATGCGTTTATGAGCTCTTGTTGGGTGTTATATATACCAATCTTTCTGAATGCAAAGTAGTTATATATACCTAGATGTAGACGGTAGCTGGTAGGTGTTTTTGGATGATTTATGTCAATTAAATGTATGGCACTCAAAGCAGCAGGCATAATACCTCAGGTTCAAACTCGAAAAGGCGTCGGAGGATCAAAAAATATACGAAATGTTTGATGCTAAGGTACATTTCACTTTGCGTAAATCCTGATAGCATACGCTACACAAAAATAACATCATTATTATGCAAAATATTGCCGAACTTATCAAGACTTGTTTCACATAAAAAACAAGTTCATTTGGTATCTGAAAACCTCTGTAAATGCCGGCAACGCTGAAATAACTTTACGTCAACATTATGTTTAACTCCGTACGTTATTCGTAATTACGAGTTATCAAGAATTCGCCATCTTTTTTTTTTAAATTCGATACGGTTCGCCGTAGCGGTAACGGGAATCAAGGGGATTGCCATGAGACTCGAACTCGGATGACCAGCGGCAAAAGTCCAGTTTTGAGTTGTTTGAGTCCAGGTTTGAGTTTTGAATATGTGCTGTTTTGAAAAGTTATTGGTAATGGCACTCATCTGCACCTCTCGGTTACCTATCATAAGTTCGAAAAATATTTGACCGAATTTCATTTTTACATTAACTACCTATATTATACATTATAAATAATTGGATAATGTAAATGATTGAATATAAGAAATTTGTTTAACTGTGACTGATATTTAATGTATAAGCGTAAAATTTAAAAATCATTTATTTAATGATAATAATTGTATCTTAAAGATATTTGCACGCCATGAGAAATGGCAGGCGTCGTGAGCCAATCTTATTTAAGATCTTGCATGCATGTGTTATTTTAATTCTGTATGTATACACATGTTTGAGCAAATAAAGCTTTGGTGGTTATGAAACTTTTCTCTATTTACAATTTTACAACATATTGAGAGCATAACGACGTTCGAAAAGCTTCTATCTCCCAGAATTTCGCGAAGGTCTGTCCTTAACCTGGCTCTTTTCTCTCAAAATGTTGCATTTCAAAACATCCACTAGCTCTTCAGGCCAACGATCTATCATTGCGTTGTCCACAATTCGGTAAAACAAAGAAAATAACTGCTTAACAAAGTAGGTGCACTTTGCATAAATCGTCATTGTATTTAAAGATGGGTGCCCCAAATTCTTGACACTCGGGCGCTATTGTTTTCAAGTGAAACTAAGTGATTTACTTTGGCTTTTCGAAAGTCGGTGACTTGATAATTAAATGCCAGCGATCGGTCTTTGAGTTAAGATAATATCTATTGGTAAGTGGGCAGACTAATGTTACAAATTATGAGAGCATTAAAAAGGTCAAATGATTAGTTCTCGAGAACGACGAGCTTGAATGAAAGAGAAAGAAAAATACATGAGTAGATGTGGACGAAGTGTCAAGACTTTTTATTCCAAGCATATTTATTATTGCCTGCATACATCATGAGTTAACATCATTGTTTAGCACAAAAAAAATAACCGACTTCCAAAAAAAACACGAAAAAAATTGGAAAATAACTTTACTTTCGGAAGTCGGTGACTATTGTTTGTTTCATTGACTTTTTTGCCGCCGACTTCCGAAAGTAAAGTTATTTTCCACTTTTTTTGTGTTTTTTTTGGAAGTCGATTATTTTTTATCGCAAAAAAGTTTTTATTTTAGACTTTTCAGCTATCGCATCACACACAAATCCTTTTCAAGTATCAATTTCGCAATTTCTTTTACTTGTATGGCATATTTTTTCCAGCTTTTTTGATTTAAAAACCAAACTACTGAACCGATTTTGATGACGTAACAAACACAAAAAAAAAGAAAAAATTACAACCGAATTGAGAACCTCCTCCTTTTTTGAAGTGAAAAACACTATCAGGGAAATGCCATTAAGAAAAATTGTAAGTATCGGGGTGACTGAATGCGCCGAGTGAACCAATGGGGTCGAAAGGTTCTGGAGTGGCGTCACGTAACGGAACACGCAGCCTTGGAAAGCCTCCCACAAGGTGGACTGATGACCTGGTGAAGGCCTCAGGAAGCCGCTGCATGCTAGAAGCACAGGACCAGTCGACGTGGTGACGCTTGTGGGAGGGCTGTTTCTGCAGATACGCAGAGGGCTGACACGATGATGAAGAGTGAAGATCAAAGAAGCGACGGACATTACGTTTCTGTGTTAGAGTCTAGCTAGATCGTTTTCTACCTACCTAATGATCTAGCATTAATACACCAGAAACCTGGCACAATCAATCACCCAGACATCGGAATGTTTCTACATATAAACAATAGTTATTTCTTACTCTGAAATCTATTTTCAGCGCTGAAAAATATCTTTCAATCGGCGTGTGGGTAACGCTAAACTGTAGGTAATGGAATAACAACGCTTGCCAAATGCAACGTCTTATTAGATAACTGGTGTTTTGTAAACACGCTGGAAGAATTAGGACGCCATTTGTAAAATTTAGATGTTCTTTTTTCTTTTAATGAAACCAGGATGTTTGGTTCCTGTGTTCTCCTATGGGAATAATGTAATCAACGGCAGTTTGAATTTCAAATGCTATTTGTTGCTATTTTCAACTTTATTGCTTTTCAGTATTTTTTCTCCTTGAATTTATACATAGTTACTGATATGATAAATGCGAAAGTAACTGCGTTTGCTAGTCTGACGATCAGTCTCTGTCTATCACCTATTCACGCATTAAAGGCTGAACGGATATGGATGTGTGGCACATGGATAGACCTGGTTTAGGACATAGGATGCCTTTTATCCCGGTATCCCGGACGGAAAAAAGGCGAAACCGCTGGCAAAACTTAGTATTTAATATTTAATGCAAAACAAGCGATTTTATCACAATGCTAATTAAAAAAATATTTCCAAAGTGAATATTTTGCAAAGAAGAGATAAAACGAAACAATAACTGACTATCTGCCATCTGACACACTTGTGCGATTGTTCATTTTAATAATATAATTACCAATTTTGCAATTAACTGTTTATTGTATGTTATTATTTATCCCTGATGGAAGTGACTGCTGAGATGGCGAGTAATAGAGAAGTATGGAAAAAACAAAACTCCAAAAAATTTGGAATAAGTGCAGAAGAATGATGATGGCTCCTGATTTTGTTGGATGAAAAGGAAGACCAACGAGAAGATGAGTTGTGTGAGGAATGATATAAAAGGAAAAGGAGTAATACGTGATAGCGTGACGGTTGCCATGGGAGACAGGAAGAAAAATCGTGTTGCGCTGATCCCAAGTAACAACAACAACAAGGGAACAAGGGCAGAATGATGACACTTGATTTATTACTAAATCATCTGTTTCCTCCGTTAGCTGATGAAGTGATGAAATATAGTTTATTTTTAACGGTCCTTCGTTACAGACTTCAATTACTGTCAGCAACAATAGGATCGATTTGTATCACAAAGAAGACTTTTTGTCACAAATTCAATAGTCCCGTCGTAACAGATGACGTCACAAGAACATGCAACCAATAGCCTCCGCTGATATTTTTTAATAAATTGCATCGCACGACCGTTCTGAAACCATTCTGCCTAGTTGCTTGGCGGATCGAATCATACAAGTTTTTCCCAGACTGAATAACTGAGTTCCACGGTCAATTCTTTTTTTTTTTTTCGCAATTCGAACGTTCGTGATTTTGAAAATACGGCAATGGCGGACTATGGCGGGAATTTTACATTATTTTTGTAAATTACGAAGCATGCAAATATAAAGTGCACGTTTTTTTCATGCTGGGAAAAAAAACCGTTGTTTAAATATGTAAGTTAAGAAGAAATCGGTTTGGTTTACTGTAAGCACGCATTGTCGTCGCTGAAAACTAGTGCTATGTTGCTCCCTGCGAAAAAAAATTGTTTAATATTCAAGCATTTGAAGACATGTGACATCCACCACCTCGCACTGGGCCTGCGTGGTGGATTACAGCCCATTTCTTCGACTAGAGAGGAGGCCTGTGTCCCAGCTGTAGGAGTATAAAGGGCTCATTATCATTTTAAAGTACTTAACACGATTGCACGCCTGCACGACTGCCTCGCTGGTCTATTGGTAGCGAGTGCGACTGCTGAACATGGGGTCCTGGGTTCGACTCCCGGGTCGGGCAAAGTGTTATTGGGTTTTGCCATCAGGAATTTCTCAGTAGCAGCCACGGAGGCAGGATTTGTGCCCAGTTTATGGAAATATTCTCGCCCCCTATTGCATGGGACTTAATTATAACTGGCGAAATGTGGGTGTACTAATAAGTACACCTCTGCCGAACCCTTCGGGGATTACAGGCGTGATGTTATGTAGCACATAACACATTCCATCAGTAAGGTACCTATGTAATAAGTGCAGTTTGGATGCAAGTCCATGCGATACGAATGCATAACTGTCGTCGCATGGCTTACAGCCAAATAACACACATTCTGTCTAGATACCATTTCAAGGTATGTAGTTCCGTTTCTCCTAGCATAACACCACGCCTTTAATCCCCGAAGGGTTCGGTAGATTCGTACCTAATAGTAGGTACATCCACATTTCGCCAGTTATGTTTTAGTTCCATGTAGGGGCGAGCTTATTACTATCAACCGGGCACCAATTCAGACTCAGAAATGCCAATAACAATTTTCCCTACCTGGCTGTCGAACCCAGGACCTTTTGCTCAGTAGTTGCGCTTTCGACCAATAGACCATCGACTAGCATCAGCGCTTAAAAGGAACGGCGACTACCCTTAAAGACTCACAGTTCAGAAAACTAACTTTTCATTGGCAGGTTTGAGGGTTAGAGAATTTACAAGGATCTTGTCACTTTTAAAAAATAACACTGAAAATTGGCCAAAAGCATCTTGAGTGCTGATTTCACCCATCTGTTTTCCAAAGCATCCACGAACCATTATTATAGTTCGATGTGTCATTCTAGCTCGAATGCTCAGTCCGTTTTTTAACGGAACATTGCTTTTAATTTCTGACCGTGGTAGGTTTAAGCCCGGGCTTTAGGACACGTGCGGGGATCGACCAATCAGCCTGGCTGAAATCCACATCGATTGTCTCGTCTCTTGTCTGATTGGTCGTATCTCGCACGTCTCTTCCCCGCTCCGCTTTTGGCGGCGTCCAGGTCTTAAGCTACAGTCGTCTTATCTGAGAAACAATTTATGTTTGCAGATAAAGGCAATCCACCAAGTGACTACAGCACACTAACCACGCAATTATCTGCAATGCGTCGTCTGGTGAAAAGTGATCAGTTACATGTCAATGTCCTCTTTGACCGTTCAATGCCGTGATTGGACTGATGCGTGCGTATAGCAAAATAATTCTTCAATGAAAAACGTCATAAGTCATATACGGCACCAGTATACGATTTTGTTGAAATTTCACGAGGGTTCGGTACCCAAATTGTTAAATTAAGTAGATACACTATTGCTCGCTCCTTGTAAAATACGTGTATGGTATTGAGCGTCATCCGGTTAGACTGGAAGTCGACCCCAACGTACTTGGAGAAAGCTAGGTAGATGATGATTGAAAAAAAAACACGGTACCTCTTGGTTAGGTTGGACACTTTCTCGCACAAATAGTCGTGAGACAAAACCCTGCAGAATGAAGGTAACAAAACCAACCCACATGACAGCTACTTCAAGACCTGACGTCATTATTGTTGTATTTACAAGTATAAGTAATGTACTTCCAAGAATAACCTAAGTACTTAGATTACCATTGAATTTACATATAAACGGATGTTAGAAGATTTCTTTTACAATGTAACTAGGTACTTGAACCCCTGGGAATGATATACCTAGTAGGTATGGACTTCGTAGATTGCGAAAGTGTTAAAGAAAATGTACGTAAGAAACCATCTGCCAAGATGGAGACTGGATAGTATCCGCTGCCCGGAAGTCCCTCGTAGCTGATCACCAGAGATCGGAATAGGTAGAATTTATTTGCCTAAACTTCAAGGAAGTAAGTTACAATGATCTTTCTCTACTTTAACAGCTTTATTTCGGAACTAGCTGACCCGCGCAACATCGTCTGCGTAATATTTTTGATGGATGCTCTGCTCCTATTGGTCGCAACGTGATTTTATACCATAAGCCTATAGCCTTCCTCGATAAATGGACTATCCAATACTAAAATAATTTTTCAATTCCAACCCGTAGTTCCTGAGATTAGCGCATTCAACCAAACAAACTCTTCAGCTTTATAATATTAGTATAGTTTTAAAAATCATTCCGGGTTTTTATACGGAGGTATAATCCACATGTTAATTGCTTCCTTGAAGTTTTGAGGCAATATACTTGATCTATTCCGATCTTTGCTGATCACCCAGTTCCAACGGCAAGATGTAGGTATTTAAGGATCTGTCTCCCATATGTTGAAGTCCCAAACAGAATGAATGGCTAGGTTTTTCGAAGTAACCCCAAGAAAGTTCGTAATACAAAACCTACGAAAAGAAAGGCCTCTGCAAATATTCCTGACAATTACCATCACTGATGACCAATCAAGCTAGAATAGCCATTTCAAATCACTATTAATTAACTAAAGTCGGTCAAAGTCTCGCAAAGCCACTAAGAAGACAGAATCAGAACAATGCACAAATATATTATCATCTTACTGAGACACTTTCCTTGTTCTTGGTACTGAATTCACTTTCGTCGTGTCTCGCAGTTTTTAATACGAACACTAACATTACAATGTGCAATGATGTTGCAGAAGTATTGTTATACATGATTCCTGTCCTTTTTCTTGGAGAGGGCGTTGAATCTACCACGCGGGCCCTTAAGATACATTGTTCATAGTATGAAGAACATGAATTCCTTAAAGAGAAGAACGGTAAATTTCATAGAACACCATTTATAGCAAACCGCTTAACCAAACAGACAACTAGTAACACTGGTATTTTACAAATAAGCACTTTGTTTCAATTAAGACTACTTGTGACTTATCTGCGTAACTGTCAATCTTTCAAACAGCACACTTACTGACTATGAGACAAATCCTTCACAAACCAAACCATATAGGTATAAAGTTAGAGTCGACATTACACTACCAGGAGTAGCTAGAATTTCGCAGATAATGACTTCGTTGTGCCTTCTTAGATAACGATAGTTCTCTGTATTTTGTTAGTGGAAAAAACCGACTACATTATTCAAGTACGAATATGTAGCGTTTTGTTTCTATTAATATGTATTTGGTTTAATGTACCTGCGTGAAAAAATTGGTGGTAGTCATTTGGTTCATGTTATGTTTGATGATTTCCATATTGTTCGGAAGTCAAAGAATGGCAGAGCGACTGCGCTTTGTTCTCAAGTTTCAGGACTGAAAATATTCTCGATGTTCAGAGATCAAGTTTAAATCAATCAAAAATGAAGTTAGCCTATTGATGGAGATATGGCCCCTCTAAACTGTACCAAAACAGTTAGTTTCCAGTATTTAAATCTCGACATAGATCGAAGAACTCTTGGATTATGTTTTAAAATCTAGTTTAAACAAAATATGGGCAAGGACACTGACTGATAGAAATGTGGAGTAGTGGACTTATGGAAGAAGAATACATGCGGTGTAGCACGTGACCCCAAATAAATCGTGACTCTGAAGAGGAAAATGATGACTTCGGCCAATACAAGAACATAACCCGAAACTTGATTGGGCTTTTGGAAACCCTAGTTAAAACCTAGAATATCTTAACCCACACTATTACCAATAGCGAACCTACTAAAGTAATCGTAATCTATACTATAAATTCCTAAGCCAAACTAAATTCCTTTGGATTAGTGTTAAATCTGAATTCCTAGCCATTTTATGTACATTGCTCGTTTATCTAAGATATTAGCTTCGGTTTATGCGAAGCGTGATTGTCTATCAATAATTCCTAGGAAGTTGTTTAATAATTTAGATTTCTTGACTAAATTACTGTTTGTGATAGAATGTTGTGTCCTAGTTTGTATTTGTTGGAGTGATTCAGCCCCAAAAGTGTCTTCAGCTGAATGCATTCTTCTGTATAATTACGTAAATTTCTTGAGTAAATGTGCTAATTTCCGACAAATTCATCACCAGTCTCTTGCCCTTATCCTAATTTATTTGGGGTCGACGCAGCATGTCTTCTTCCATACTTCGCTATTACTCGTCATCTCGTCAGACACCTATTTCCGAAAAATTGTCCTAACACTGTTCTAAGCTTTTATGGTTTATAACTGAACTTGCACTATCACTAACGGGATATCTTCCGCGATTCATGTTTATATTGAGCTCCCGATATTCCGACGCTGTTAGCGCTATTGTTGTGAGTTTTTACCATCCACTCGTTTTCTCCAGTCATCTCGTGATCATGGCGCTTGCAACAGCGTCGAAATATCGGGAGCTCAATATAAACATTAATCGCGGCAGATATCCCGTAAGTGATAGTGTAAGTTAAATTGTCCTAGTTAAGTATTTTACGTGACGAATCTTGAATACCTCATCAAGTTTTAGCTATTGAGATTCTTCTTCTTACCACTTACCTCTGCTTACCATGGGATGTTTCTTTGTTACAGTCCACGCTAATTCTGCACAACCTAAAATTAACTGCATGTCAGAAATCGCTGATTACGACAAGAACGCCTTATCCTTATCTGTTTCTTAATTTCTATTTGCAACTACTTCCCTTGTTCTGCTGGCTTAACATCTGAAGGCCTGGACAAAGTGGTATTCTATTAACAACAATAACCCGTGAAGATAGAAACGTCAAAAGTGTATGACAATGACATTAGCTGCCGAAAAGTTAGTCAGTTGTTGGAATACGACACGCTTCTAAAACGATGCCATTTGTCTAGGCCTGCTGGCTGTAGCATAAAATCTAAATGTTCTCAATGAGATGATGATCCTTCCATATTTACCTAATAGAAAACAAGTCGGCAGCCTTTGATCACCATGTAACGTCATACATAATCTAACCAGTAACACAGGGTTATCTTAATTAATATTCTAGTCTCATACACTTGCGTCTGTGTCTTAGTCATCTGTTCATACTGACATATGTAGACCGTGATATAATTCAGCACATATACATAAAGGAAGTTTATTTTGCACAGAATTCCCAAGAGACAGTTTGACTACATGTGTGTGATTCGTCATGCCGGTTTCCATGAAGATACGCGGAATGGTTGACAAGGACAATAGCTGTTCTGGCTTCTTGGTGTTAGCCAAGATCGTTTGTAGTGAATCACAAGTTGTAATCATGTAAGTTGGAAACTTTGTGGTGTCATGATCCTGGAATCCAGTTAAAATCTCCACTTGAACCTTTTTTGTTTCTCATGATTTAATCAATCGACTCGGCCGAGTAGATTGATGGCTATTGACGATCACTATTGCGACTGCTGAGCACCTTGCTGAGGTCTTGCGTTCGATTCACAAGTCGGGCAAAGTGTTATTGGGTTTTTTCCATCAGGAATTCCTCAGTAACAGCCACGAAGTCTGGATCTGTGCCCGGTGGATGGCAATAGGCTCGCCCCTCCTACATGTGCCTTAAACATTACTGGCGAAATGTGGGCGCATTATTAGGTACGCGTTTGCCTAACCCCTCGGGGATTGCAGACGTGATGTTATCTATGTATTGCAGTCCACTGCTAGACATAGGCTTCTTCCAAGCTGCAGCACAGCATCCTGACTTCCACCTTCACTTATTGGTGGAAAATGAGTGTCATTTGAGAATTTTTCTGTCGCTATTAGACATTCTCGTCATCCTTTAGTTATCTGCTGGACATAGATGCTCTCTTAAGTTCTCTTTTCGGATTTCATCGCTCTCATTCATCTCTTGCTCATTTTCACAAACACTAAACAAGGTATTAATTCATGGCTTTGATTTAGGCATTCATCTAAAAGTCACCAAGTTTAAATGAAAACAGGCACCAGTCAAAATGTTTAGAAAAATTCGGCGAGAAAATACCGTAACACTGCCCTCTATTTCCCGCCGTGATCTTCAATCACCGACATAAAAATCCATTAAAATAAGCAAGACAAGTTAAAATCTAAATCGTGTCAGTGTAATAAAACTTCAAAATGTTCGAACAAGCAGTTTCCTAGAACATCTGTGCTGGTGTGCTAACATAAACAATCGCTCGTTACATACAGGAGTCGATTCAGAGAATCGAGTTGCTGTGCAATCGGATTTTAATCGATACCTGATATGTTTGGACTTTGAGTGTGGAGATTTGGATGTCGTCGGATGTCTGTATATGGGTCGACGACTTTAATGGTATGGTGACAAGTTACTTACGAGTGAGTTAAAAGAGAATGTATAATCTGACCTGTTGTTAAGGTTTAGAACTCTCATTAAATGTTTTATGTAGCGAATCGATATCCTTAGGAAGTCCCAGTGAAAACTATAAGCCTTGATAGTGTAATATGGTTTGGAGATATGAATGATAGTCGAGGGTAAATGGTGAAGAAAAACGTCGTGAGGAAACCAGCATGTCCAAGGATAAAATGCGATTACATATAATACAAGGTGTAGTTTTGCATCCTCGTCAAAATTCAGAAGGTTGTCATAGAAGACGTAAATAATCAATATTGTTTTAATTTCACACTATTTTAGAATGAAGCCCTTTCAAAAGAGGAAAATCACCCGTTTATCGAATAAACGTCTGCGTTTGTTTGTGTGTGTGAAAGCGCGGTTATAGATCTAGCATTAGACGGGCCGCGTTTTAATACGGGTGGTGTACACTTATCGATTTTCTATACTAAGAAAAACATGTAAAAAGTTACATACCCATTTTATTATTGATTCGGGTCGAGAATCAATAGCATAGGATACCTCCTTGAATTTGACGAGGATACAAAGCAACACCTTGTATAACATCCACCAACATACGTTGGACCCGTGTGGTGGATTATAGTACACCCCCTCTCACAGACAGTAGACCTGTGTAACAACAATGGGTACATAGACTGAATATAAAGTGAGTGTAAACAACATTCAAGACGGCGAAACTCCCAAGTGCTAACATAATATGCTACTCCTTAGCTTAACCGTTATTAACACTATCGTCTCCAAACTTCACCAAAAAGAAACATTAAAAACCACAACTACATATACAATTCTAAACATCCCATCAGCATCACGCACGCTAGCGGCTCGATTGTATCAATATTACAACGCAACGCATGTATAATGTATAAATTGACTAAATTGACCATATTGTGATCGTCAGCACTTTCTGATGTATGTGACGAAGGTATGGGTTAAGTTAGGAGATGGTTGAGCCCTTGGTTTTAATGCTTCTCAATATTTAGTTGTGGGTGGTGATCATTCGATCCCTCTTCAGCGATCATTCCATGCCCCCAGCATTGAATGATCGCCATCCCCATAGTCGTCCAAAAGCTTCTTTGACTATTTTGTCTTCATCATCTTGCTGACCTTGTCCTACGACACTGGGGTCAGCGTAACAGTCGTTTTCTTCTCGCTTATAGTTCTGAAACTCAACATCAGTTTATCAACTGAAGCTTCTGAGGCTGAGGTTTCTGAAGCTTCTGACTATGTAGCTTCAACCACAAACACGCCTGCCGTCATAAAATTAAACATAGCCAACGTCATCTCTGCTCAGTGGCAAATAATTAATTAGGTTGAGAATCAGCATGTTTTTAACGCCCGCTCTTTTCTTTCTTCCTAGTCTAGCCTACTTCTGAAATAATTAGTAATCAACTTCCTTCCACACTTCTAGCAATATGTTTTACGGAACTTTGAATAGTTTTAAACTCCTGAATATCCTGTCTTATTCAAATAACGTCGTGATAATCTCCTCACTTACACCACCCGCCATCATTGAATGCGATGACTCAGCAACATTTAGACCATTGTTCAACTGACGAACTCGATCTACCTTCGTCAAATTATATCACTGGTCGTTTTCTTTCTCACTGCTTTAAATAATACTTTTAGTACAAAGCTTCAGCTTTCGTTCAGCCTGTGATGCATTTGATGATGATGATGATATAACTTCATTGGTAGCTATGTGTTTGAGCCGTTTGGGGTTGAAGCACTAGGGTCATGGGGTTCGAGTGCGCACCTAGTCTTTCGGGACATCGCCAAGCGGTTGGTCGACTCTTCTCGTGCTTCAGTGCAATATTCTTATTGACAGCGATGTGGAAGAATTTTTGACGCCCTTTAATGAATTCGTCTTTTCTCTACGTACGTATTTTTACTATTATTTTACGTTTCAGTACAATAAATAAAGATCGTTCGTAAAAGATCGTTACCATTTGTTTTTACTCCTCAAAGTTATCACAAGTTAAAGATAAAGAGATTGTCACGAATAACAAACCTATCTGTTCAAACGATTTGCATGGAGAGTTAGTCGAGTTGCTACCGCTGTTGTGCCTCTCAAGGTCGTATGACAATGACATGTTATTATGTTTGTAGAGCGTCTGTCAGTGAGGCTCTTTCATTCATGGTTTTGGACGTTGTTTTGTCAACATCTCATAGACGGGATGTATCTGATAGATCTACATACACTGTACAGATTTCATACCTAAATATTTCTCCAGAATCACTGGAAAAATACTTAGTTAGTCCATATTGTCCCACTGCTAGGCAAAAGACTCCCTCCATTCCTTCCATCCAACGGTCACGATTCTGTGCTACTTATTTTCAATACTAAAGGTAAACTGGATGTCTTTCCAGTTCGTCGCGCCATCGCTTTCGTGGTCTGCCGAAGTTACTCCTTGGAAACTATGGCCTGCAGTTGTATCCGTATCGACGAATTTGTGGAACGAAAAGTAGTTTAACTAACTGTGATGTTCAATTTTTG
Source organism: Standfussiana lucernea (assembly GCA_964057025.1). Classification (NCBI taxonomy): domain Eukaryota; kingdom Metazoa; phylum Arthropoda; class Insecta; order Lepidoptera; family Noctuidae; genus Standfussiana; species Standfussiana lucernea. The sequence continues at coordinate 9,249,802 of OZ059810.1, forward strand.
CTTGAAGCTTTGCACTATCCCTTTTTTGATTTGCCACTTCATTTCACTTCTTGGTGTCGGAGATGATTTGACTGGTTTATGAATATATCCCATATTTTTACTAATACCTTCGTTTATCTAGAAAACATTATCTTTTCCAATCAGTGAATCATCCATTTCCTTTACTACAGATGTAAGAAATAAGACCCTTACAGAGCCAAAACCTGCCTTTTTCACACAAGCGTCTCGCATCTCTCAATATTTTTAAACATCTCAATCATCTAAACGTGTAGTAACTTCATGAATCTTCATGATAAATCTCTTATCTCTTCGCTTTGACGGAGGATTACTGTAAAACGGATAAGATCATTTGAACGCCTGATAAAGTTGACATACTATGTGTTTTACCTACATTCGTGTTCCGTAATGTTTACAGATTCAATGACCTAGAGGCGAAGTAAATGTTGTGACGGTAAATGAAGGATTGTTGGTATATTAGAGTGGGCTACTGGGTGGTCTCACTGTCTCGTTGATCATGTGGTCGCTGGAGCTACTGCTGTGTCTCCAAGGTTCAATTCCGAGGTCGGACAAAGTGTTATAAGGTTCTTGCGTCAGGAATTTCTCAGCAGCAGCCACGGAGCCTGGATTCGTGCTCGGTTGGCTCACCCCTGTTATATGGGGTAAACATAACTGGCGAAATGTGGGTGTACTATTAGGTCCACCTCTGCCGAACCCCTCGGGGATAACACGCGTTTTGTAATGTTCTGATACTGGGTGGTCTATCTGAACTCCGATAAGAATTTTAGAAACGAAAGCATTGCTGGATTGTTTGTTAAATTAAATTAGCGTGTCGTGATTAATAGTTGGGCGTTACCCATTTCAAACTTGGGTTTTAATATATCCGGTTGTTTTTCTTTCGTTTTTGCCAAGCAAGTGAACTTTAGGTAATGTCTTTTTTTGGGCATTTGTTGAGGCATCTAGGTCTGTGGCTATTTGTGTTTCATTTAGGAAAGTATCTAAAAGATTTCTGTTGTCATTCATAGTACACTTCTGTTCAAACTTTATGGCGGCTCGGAAGTTAGCTGCGAGTGACGGTCTGCGCATTATACAGTCAAGACGATGCGTCCTCTACGCCCCGCTGATACCTAAAATTGTATTCTGCGCAGCTTTACTTTAGATGTTTCGACCCGCAATAAAGTTTGAACCGTTATACTTGCGCTAACCGTCACTCGCAGCTAACTTCCGAGCCGCCATAAAGTTTGAACAGAACTATATTGTGTTACAAGATTTCACAATGCGGGGATTCCATTGAAACTTCCAGAGATCTCTTTCCGCTTACTTCAAAGTAACTTCACCTTAACCTTACAGGCCAGCTGATCTCAGAAAATTCTCATACGTAACTAGTTAGCAGCTATAAAAGCAACAAAACACTTCTCATTAAGTGCAGTCTCCCAATTCTATGGTCTATGGCATTAACCCTGATGACGCGGATGTGCTAATAAAACGAATTACAGCTTCTTGTGTGTTCTGAGGAAACTTCATCCTTGTTATTCGTTGGAGCTAGTCAGCCCATAATCCATAAAAAGAGTACGTCATCTGAATTATTAAGTAAAAACCTTAGTCTTGAAAATCTTGTGTCGATCTCATCTTTAATTATGTTGCTAAGTACATGTATATCACTCAGTATGACCAAAGAAACGGTGGATGGACTGTGTGAAGGATGATATGGCTTGAAAGGATGTGGCTGCTGAGATGACAAGTAATAGAGAAGTATGGAAGAAGAAGACATGCTGTGTCGACCTCAAATAAAGTGGAATAAGGCCAAGAGAATGGTGATGAAGATGATGATGATGTATTTTAGTGTTGCAACAGAACTCTGCTTCCGCTTCCGCTTCTGCAGAAGTTCCGCAAGCTTTTTCACTTCTGTTTCCGTTTCTGGTTCCGCAACTTTATAACAGAACTCTAAACGGAGAATACAGCGAGGAGCGCGGGGGTGGGGGCGCGTGAACGACTGGACATGCATGACGGAATCGGCGCGTGCGGGGGGTTGGCGGGGGCGGTACACAAACGCGTCGCAACGACTTTGTTTATCATTCTATTTTCTGTTTCATTCTGCGCATCACCGCGCCTCGTGACGTTTAACGTAAGAACGTAAATCTTCTGTTGATTTTTTCTTATTTTTGTTACTTGTTACTTAGGTACCTATTAGTTTTGTGTCTAGTGCAATTATGAAACCAAAAACCAGTCCCATTTGGAACTATTTTGTTGAGATTAATGACTCAAGTGCCCGATGCAAACTCTGTGAAAAAGTGTATTCGCGAAAAGGTCGCACGACTACAGCGGAGCTGCTTTAATATATATATGAAGAACACCGAAACAGACTCAAAGGTGTAAAAGCGGCCAAATTACTTTTTATTAAATATAACTTACCTCTGTTTAACTAAAAGTACAAAATACAAATGAAATATTCTATTAAACAAATCTGAAAAAAATAAAAATGAGTTTTTTCTTCATAGTATTAACACTTCCGCTTCCGCTTCCGCATCCGCATCCGCATCCGCTAAGATTTACTTTTGACATCTGTTTCCGTTTCTGCTTCCGTTAAGACACTTCCGTTGCATCACTAATGTATTTATGTATATCACTCGTCGTCGTTAACAGCTCGTTCACACCACGACGATTCGTTTCTTTTGACGTATCGTCTTTTTTCACGATCCATCATTTTTTTTGACGGTGGCAATGAAAAATTACGGACAGGTCTAAAACCACGTATCGTCATTTAAAAATCAGGTACGTAAAAAAACGTGAATGGTGAATTTTTTGTGACGGACTCGCTGATGCGCTCGCTCCCGAAAAATCACGGAACTAATGTGAACATCAATTCGTTTTCTTTGCCGGTTCGTCAATGACGGAAGCCGTGTGAATGAGCTCTTAGTGTACCTCTCCTTTTTCATTATATTAATAAAAAGAAAGCTACCATTACACTTCGGCTATTAAGTTCATCAAGCAATGTGGTTAGGACGTTTTTGGTCAGTTTCTATGACAAGTATTCGCCTTGACGTCAACTATTGAAAGCCCCCAAAAACGCGAATGCTATTCACTATGAACTGCCTAGAAAGCTCACACATCCAGAAATACTAGCCTAAGTATCGTTTAAAGCTCACAAGGTCATGAACTCATCCACCAGCCTCAAACAGCACCCATTGAGGCCAGCAACCGCATTAACCCTACCACGGCTACCAACCATGAGGCTCCTCATAAACTGACTTTGTATCTCGGTAACGCCTAATTACTTTCTTAACAGTTGTTTTACGAGTACTAAATAAGATTAACGATGCCTTTGACCTGGTGTTTGGATAACCGGGATTAATGGTGATTTGAGAAGCCTATTTTATGCTAGACTTCCTACATACATTTGCATGACGATTAATTAAGTTGGGATAATTTTGCCTACTTCGTTGGTCTGGGGTCTTAGGGTCGGGCAAATAAAAATAAAATATTGTTATTAGGGTTTTTCATCAGGAGTTTCTGAGTAACAGCCACGGAGTCTGGATTTGTGCCCGGTTGATGGCAATAGGCTAGCACCCCTATTATATGGGACTTAAACATATCTGGCGAAATTTGGGTTACTATTAGGTACACCTCTGCCTTACCCTTCAGGGATTACAGGCGTGATCTTGTGTTATCGAACAAGTTTCCCAATTTGCATTCAATATTGCGACGGGAATTTCAAAGCCAATCTATAAATTTGCATATAAAAAAAACCGTATTAGAAGACTGCACTTCAAAGCAATTTGGTAAAACATCTCTTTAAAATACCATAAACTCATGCCCGCGGGTATATTTATGCGGGGATATATATATATAAACTGCTATGATCCTTACATAGTCATTTTGCCTCATCCACGTTCATACATCTGGTCATACTCGCACGCCGGTTGTGAATACTACGCATCTGACCTTTCTGAAGAACCACATTTAAAATAATAGTGCTAAGAGTTATGGTACACCACTCAATATTTATTGCAAATATATTGCACAGTTTTACAACCACTCTTCCTCGCAACGCTAAGCTGATGAAATGTAAATACAATCACTTAAAAAATACTAAACTAACACTAGTTTATTGCAAAATCTCGTTATGTAATGTCGCTTTTGTTTTATTTACTAGTTTCGCTTGAATACCCATTATGTTATGAATCTTACTTTGGAATCTATTGCAAAAACAGATTCAGTATTTCTTGTGCTGATCTTGGAATTAATTTGTCTTGGCTTTAAGATATTGCTACGGAAAATGTGCGTCACAAGTTTTTGTAAAATAGGTTCTAAGACGTCCACTACCGTTTTTGCAGTCAATTTCTGCTCATGCTAAGGCTATACAGTAGATATTGCCTTGAGCAGTAAAATGGTCTCTCATTGTTGATTTCTGTTTTAACTATTACTTTTTAACCGACTTCAAAAAAAGGAGGAGGTTCTCAATTAGGTTGTATTTTTTTGTGTGTTTGCTACCTCAAATCTTCGTCATTTATGAACCGATTTGAAATTCTTCTTTTATCTGAAAGGATATACTTCCCGATTGGTCCCATAGAAATTTCATCAAAATCGGGTTATTAGTTTGGTTTTTAAATCAAAATAGCTGGAAAAAATATGTCATCCAAGTAAAAGAAATGGTGAAATTGATACTTGAAAAGGATTTGTGTGTGATACGATACCTAAAAATGGTAAAATAAAAACTTTTTTGCAAAAAAATAACCGACTTTCAAAAAAAAAAAACACTAAAAAAGTGAAAAATAACTTTACGTTAAGTAAGTTTTTTTTATTTTTCCTTTAAGGATATTGTATTGTAAGTATACTCGCAAGGCTATCATCTCTTTCCGAATCTTGTATTTTATAAAGTGTTAAGTATTCCCGTAGATTAATGTGTCGCACATACCACCACTACAGACTAAGTACTTACAGTATTTTCCATCTCGTGGGGGCTAGACAAGTTAGTGGCAATCGTTTCGTATTTCTTCAACTATTTTTAATAGGAATGAAAGTAACTTTTCGGTAGCTTGTGCCAATTCAATTGTTGTCTTGTTTATCATATTTATCTCTCATAGAACGTTATTTTGACAAGATCCTCTTGTATTCTTTCTCATAGATTCAAATTCTATGTATAGGAATCTTAGAACTTGTATGTATGCAATGAGCCGCTCTGGCAATTTCTTCAGTAACCCCAAAAAGGCAATCATTTTCTTATTCATCGCCAAGATCTACTTAAAACTTGCGTATAATTATAAGAGACGGTTTTACACATTTGTTTATCTTTTTTATTTTCCTTTCGTAACTTCGGACCGGCTCTCTCAATATGGACTGTTGGATGTGGGTTCAATCTGTGCACAGTATACACTTTATGCTGTACCTTGTGGTTTTTGTTAATATCTTCTGAATCTCCGTAGGCGATTGGGTTTGATCTGATTTGTGGCAATTTTGTTATGGGTTTCAGTATTTCTGGCAATTTTGGTTTAGTTTTGTGTGGTGTGTGGTTTTACTTTAAAAGCCTTTGCCTTTGAGTATTAAAACTTCGAAAGCTGTGGATTTAATCGGTTTGGTGGTCTGAAATTATTATTAAATTATTTATTTTTCATAAAGCATATTTTACTTTCGGTCTTCAAGTTATAACAAAGTACTTAATGCTTTTATAAAAATATGGATCTAGAAATAGATTTTACTTTCGGTCTGTAAGCTCTAAGAAAGTAATGCTCATAATGTAGTTCTAAAACTAGATTTCTGACAAATGGACCTATGCATCTTAAGAAAATCGCTTTCTATTCTTGTTAATTGCTCCGGAAATTAACCGCCAACTAAAGCATAAGCAATTATAATACCATATTTAAGACCCGGATCTTTGAACTGCAACATAACGCCGGATAAGATCACAATCCTCAATACACGACGACTACCTACTTTATAATGACGTGTATCATTCAAGTATGCGCGTGAGTTTCGTAAGCTTGTTTGTCTACATCGACTTCGCCATCAGCTGTACACCATTATGATATTTTTTTAGGGCTGGCAATTGCAGCCCTACAAACAGGATTTTTTTGAAATGGCTTGATTTCGAAAACGTACATGCGCGTACTTTAATTATTCCGTAGATGACTAGGGGCTGAAGAGATCATCTGCCTAGTTTTTTCCCAAACATGATGGGGTCAGTTTCTAGTCTAACCGGATGCAGCTGAATACCATTATTTTACATAAATTAAGCTTAATTAAATGATATGAAAGAGAAAGGAGTAAATGATGCAGTGACGGTTGACAGGGGAGAATGGATGAAGAAAACGTGTTGCGCCGACCCCAAGTAGAATGGGACAAGGCCAGGAAGATGTTGATGAAGCTTGGCTTGGCTTGGCTTAACCTTAATCGACATGATATTCGATAACGCCTCTATAGTATCTTAAAATAAACAATATAAATCTCTGCTGCCAACCCTACTCCCAGCGCCTTCGCAAAACATTCACAATAAACATTACGTTACTTACGTCTGTTACACAACATTGACCCACAAAATGGCCGCGGTGACGTCATCATCACCATGGTAATTAATTTAGCGATAGATCATCGAGAATTGACCTTAATTTGAATATGTTGCTTGCGAGTTATTGAGTGCGTCTGCGCTGGGTGTTTGTAAGGTTAAGTATGTGTTCTGATTTGCTTACATTTTTTTTAACCCCCGACGAAAAATTAATGGTGTGTTATAAGTTTAATGTGTGTAATTGTGGATCGGTGTGTCTACCTCTGGCATCGTAGCGCCCCAACGGAAGAAGGTGTCGATTCCTTTTTTTATTTTTCAAAAGATATCTTGATCTGGATGAGGAGATGGCGGGACGAGCTGCAGTACAGAACCAACGACCAGTGGTCCACATTGGCCCTGGATCAAAGGATTTGGAAGTCATGGGCCACTGCTGGGCAAAGGCCAGCAGTAGGATAACACAGGCTAACAATAACTGTAACATCTTGATGGATAGTGTTCTTAGCTATGATTCATGAAAAAATCGCTTTTCTAGCCAATGAAAGTATGGGAGCAACTGCCACAGGTTTGATCGATTCGATAGCCTGTTACTTCAAGATATTGCAAAAACATGGTAACGACCTCATGCTGAAGCATCACCTGGAATCCGCAGATCACCTAATACACTCTGTTCGTGTGGAGTACCTCACCAACGGTATTATACGGAGGAGATGATTATGATGAGTTACAAACTTCAACTTATATTAAACTAAAGATAATTTTTGTTCTTGTTGGGAATTACATGAGATCAAGAAAAAATAATTGCTAAATTATTAAACATGTATTTAATATACGCGGGGCCACATAGATCTTTTGGCGTTTGAATCATAGAGCTCCAATGAAGCGCTGTTGGTAAACGTTTGTGTACAATCCATTCAAAACTACAACTGAATTGAGGACTTCCTCCTTTTCTTTGAGGTCGGTTAAAAAGCCAGATTTGTCGCGCTCTAAAGTACCCATATACAGTCACGAGCACCAATATGTAAACACTTAGCAACTTTTAAAACTGATTTTCTCCTATTGTTCTGATTAAAATTGTATGCTGTTACGAACATACCATTTTGGAACTCATATTTTTGTGAAATAGATCTTATCTCCAAGTTACAATGGTTATTTCTCTCTAAAATTGCTTTTTAATTTAGGAAAGTGTATGCACATCGGTGCTCGTACCTGTACCTACGTACAGCTGTATAAAGATTATCAAAAGTATAATTAAGGAAATATAAACCTTATATCTATGTCTCCTTGTGGAGTTTATATTGTAACAGTTCTACTGAGCGGCCGCAGCGACGGCTTCACGTGTTGAGCTCATTCCGAACAAGCGCCGCTTCCTCAGAAAACCGTAGAAGCACACGTCGACTTCACTCCTTTGCCCTCAGTAACCGATGATAAATCTGTAAATAACGTATAAATGCACAATGAAACATACATGAACTGGATTCATAAATGTCTCTACAGAAAATTTGTGTATGGACAGATTTTAAAGATTTTTACCTGCGTTGAGGATGTCTTTCAACATAGAAACTGTTTGTGAGCATTTTATAAGGACAGCCGGAACATCACATCTTTCACCCTCATAACCTCCTGAACATTGACACACTGGCTTATTCTCCTCACTCAGGGAACAATTGCCTTCGTTTAAACAATAAGCATGGCACACGTTTAATTCGCAGCGTTCACCCGAGTAACCGGCACTACATCTGAAATAAGTTTTCATTCACTTTTTGTGTTATGATTTATCCTGCGCAGAATATAATCTTTGAAGGCAAAGAGTCACATTGAGCAAGTTAATGGTTTAAAAGTTACAACAAAAATCGGCGACTTAAGGCCAGCGCTGACCGTCGACGGCAGGAAAGAGCATTTTATCTTCACCCGCCGAAAATTCATACGTAGCTAGTAGTATCAAGATATAGACTCCAATGTTTAGGGATCGACCCCAAGGCATCAAATTTCCCTTCGCGGCGGATTGTGTATTGGATGAACATGTTCTACCTGCATTTAGGTTGTCCCTCAGCGCTGGTACTACAATCTCCGTGTAGACAATAGTTGTGACACACTGGAACATCGCATCTCTCACCGCTGTAACCCTGGGTACATTCACAACGAGATTCCCCGCTAACTTTCGTACCATGGATACTAAGCAGGTCCGAAGAAGCATTGAGGGAGTTGCAGTCGTTGGTTGCCGAATAATTTTGTAGCTGACACTTCAGTGCTTTGCAAAGCGGAATGCCCGGAGTTTGCTCTTCAATTGCGTATTTGGCGGCAATAGTACGGAAACTAAACATAGAATCATCGTTGTCAATTGAAAATAGTTTAGGTGTCAGTTTTGTGTCCCGCGGTGAATTCTTTGGTGCCTGCCACACGATTGCTACACTTTCATAAAGGTCTATCCAGTATATAAAATCTTTTGATACGGTTAATTTTCCTGGCACAAAATTTTGCGTTACGTCTTCAAAATACAATGTTCTTTTGTTCTTTCCATTCATATCCGCACTCACAATGAAATAATCGCCGGAGGTATCTTCATTTTCAAACCAGTACATTTTATGCGCCTGTGAGTCAATGGTCAAGCATTTTCTAGTCGTATTACTTTTGTCTATGATAACTTCTCTCTCGGTACCATTAAATCGAACCCTCTCTATTATGTTAGATTTATTGTATGTACTCCAGTAAACATACCTGTAATAAGTAGGTAACTATCAATTTACGCAATGCACTTTATTAAGTTTTAGTAAAAATAAAATTTTGAAAAAAAAAAAAAAGTTTTTTACTCGATAACTTTTTAAATAGATTTAAAATGATGGCATATGATTAACAAATAATAAATGGAATGGAAAAAAAGGGAAATTTAAAAATGCTTTTTTTTATGAACGTGAAGTTTAGTGACGTACCCTCCACAGCTATCCACGGCAAAATCACGAGTGATCGCCTCCTTATGCAAATCGACCACAATATTCACGCTACTTTCTTTGTCGGATCCAGTTTTTACGGGAAACGAGTACATCACATTATTGTAAATCGCAAAAAGTAGGCCCGTAGCCGGGTCGTAGTCGAGTGGCGTGAACAGCAGGTCTAGTTTTATCATAATTAAAGATTGCGTTTTCTTTGTTGCTATGTCAAAACTATAAACTTCGTGCGCATTGTAAACGTCGGTAAACAAGACTCGGTTATTAAATGGGTCGTAAGTTAACCAGTCGATGTTACCTGACATAGGGCTCGCTGAGTACGTTAAAGTTCCTTCATTATAAAAATCTAGAGTGTTTGATGTGGTTCCGACGAGGAAGTCTGAAACATAAAAATCTCTAATTTATGACAAAATATTCCCTGTCTTAGTCTTTTTGCTTCTTAATGTAAAACACGCCTATTAGGCGGGCCCCCAAATTAATTCTCCCCAGCCTGCTTCGAAGAGCGTACAATAATTTGCGACTCCATGCTAAGGGCACCCCCTGTGGGGTACGAGCCTCGGCTTAGGGAGTCGCTGGGAGGACAGCAAAGGGACACTCTAGATCAGAACGATATCATTATTTAGGGGCTGATTAAAAGCAACAGGCTCAGTTTCACGGGCTGGCTCGAGCAAGGGTCGGGAAAGGCAATCGGCATGTTAGTCATGCGGATCTACATACTCGCAAACAGTTAGTCCCGCCCCGTGGGGAACTGTAGGTTTTGGGTAGGTGCGATACACTAAAAAACATGACTAGTACTCACCCCAGGTGAAAGAGTGCGCTAACTCCGCGCAAAGCGCTAACAACGCCAACACACACTGCGTTCGATACATTTTATTCTCCAGACAACGTGATGTCGACATATAATATAGATGATGCGTCCACACTTGGCGACTGCTCGTGGGATATAAAAGCATTTTGCTTTTATAATCCACGAATGAAATCCAGAATATTCTAGTTATAAATAGCTACTTGCAACCGGTGTATTATTGGAAACAATAGCAGCTCTGATAAGCGGTATTCAAATGGGAATCAACATATTTCTATTTTAGAATAAATTTTATTCTGAAATAGAAATATGAGAAATGTTTTTTCCTTAGGAAACCCGTACATATTTATTTATGACTAGTTATAAACTTTAACTATTTTGACTACCTAGTTTGTCTAGTGGTTGCAAAGCACTACTACTGAGAATAAGGTCCTGAGTTCAATCCCGGATCGTGCAGTCTGTTATCGGGTTTTTCTGTTTGTGAAATCGAAAGTGACCATAGAGCTTCGTTGCGTGGGGTGGGGTGTCTTGTTTCTGTCTGCAAGATTTAAAGTTAACAGCATTTATTCTTTCCTTAACATCATACTTTCTGCGGTCCTCCACTTCAATTATTGTGGGGTTTATCTTCTGTGGAACTTTCAATTTTATTGTTAAAATTGTTCTCGGTTCTAATTCGGTAGATGACTCGTGTCGGGTTGCCTACAAATGTTGGACTCTAAACGCGTATTTCATGTTCAAATTAAGATGAAGTTTCTTCATACTCTTAAGTGTTGATTTGGTATAAAGACTGCTGCAGGGCAGCAGGAGTGTTTCCCACTTTGGGATCTAGTCAAAAATCATCATCATTCGCTTGCCTTTATCCCATAGGTCGGCGCAGCATGTCTTCTTCTTCCATACTTCTCTATTACTCGTCATCTCATCAGTCACCTCCTCTCTTGCCCTATCATCCTTCACACACACCATCCATCGTTTCTTTGGTAAAATAAATAACTTGCACTCGTGACAATGGCGAAACCAGTACCCAACAACTTGATGTAAAAAAGATACATTGCTATAGACCACACACAACGAAACCACAAAACCAGATTCAACTACAACCTTGCAACAAACGAAAACACATTAACCTTTACCTAACAATAGCAACTAATTTAGCAGTTTTCAAAGCAAACCAGTCAGTTCAATACTAAATAGTACATTATCAAAATACTTGAGATACACGAGAACAGACAGATGAACTCCATTTATTACGCGATTGACTGTTCAAGATCAACATAGCTGCCGAATGTTACGGAAATGTTAAACAGATTGGCTTAGAAGGCTTGATTTGATTTAAAAGATCAAAAATCCTGCTTAACTTGCAGTAAGCATAAGTGGTAATTGATTTAGAATTATTATGAGGTTGTGTTGTTTAAAATATGTATAAAGTAAGAAATGTTTGAAAGTGGCGTCAGTTACAGAAAAGTTGAAAGGGAATCGTCTGTCTTGGTATGGACATGTGAAGAGGAGGGTTGAATTTCATGCGACGCAAAGATCGATGAACATACTAATGTTGATGAGTGGTGAATACATGTTGATGGATGGAAGGGGAGAGGAAGACCACGGAAACGATACGGATTTTTTGAGGAATTATATGAAAGAAAGAGATATTAATGAAAGTGTGGACAATATACTGCCCACGGGAACATACAATTGGGACCAAAAGCAGTCTGTGTCCTTACCTAGGTGCATGACCTGAGGCCATGGCCTATCTGTGCCGATCGAGGCGCAACGAGTATGTTTTTTTTTTTTGTTTTAGCGGGAGTGGGAAATCCCCACGGACACCTCGACTGCCTCACAGGCTGTGAGTCAGTCGAGGTAGTGGCGGGCTCGAACCGGCTAAAACCACACTCCTGCTCTGCCAGTGTCCCCCGGAATTTGACAGGGACCTTATTTGTCAACGAGTATGTAAGGATTTACATACTCCTCGCGCCTCGTCCAAGTTCATACATCTGGTGATAAAAACACGCCGGTTATAATCACAACTTCCGTAAAGTTAGTCACGCAGTGTGGTGTGGCGGAAGATCCTATTATTACAGTGCCGTTAGACTCCACTACCCTTGTTGACAATTTTGATGACGTACTTATCTCTGTTCTTTATAAAACAAATAATTAATTCGTGGTCATATACTGTTTACAAGGCGCCTGCTTTTGGTCATAGGTCTCCTCTAAATATGGATTTAATACGATTGAAGCGGTTGTTAACTTCCGCCTTTGCTGTCAACGTAATAAGACCATCAATCAAATAGCACTACAGCGGAAGTAACTTCCATAATGGTTAATAGTCATGGATGAATAATATAATTAATCATAATATTCAATTCTATTCGTTTTTTAAATGAGCAAGGTTCTTAAGTTGAATAAAGAGAGTGCAGACTGAATTTAGTAACTATGCTTTCGATTTTGTCATCAACATGTTCCTGCCCTTGTCCCATGTTACTTGGGGTCGGCGCAACACGTTTTTTTCTTCCATTCTCCCGTCAACCGTCACGCTATCATTTACTCCTTTTTCTTTCGTTATCATGCGCTAGATTTTCTTTGTATAACAATCACTCCTGTCAAACGTTTTTATCGGTCAAGACAATACCAATTTTGAGCGACTTGTCTGGAGTTCTGAACCTAATCTCCAAGTGCCTCAGAAACCTGTCGTTGCTGGAGTGTTCTACCATTTCTTCTCCCCAACTAAAACAGTAGGCAATCGTGCAGGCGTTTTGAGGCCTGTCTTATTTAATTCTGGCGTTCAAAACTGTTTTTTTTTTCATGTGGTTAATGCCTAACCTGGTGTCAGACTTTATATGCTGTCCATGGACCGTTGACCTGGCTTTACATGTCCTCCAAAAATATATCCCAGGCATGCTGGTTTGGTTTCCTTACGATATTTTCCTTCACCGAAGCAAGTGATAATTATACAGTACGCATATTAATCCGAAAAATCAGAGGTGCGTGTCAACCCCAGTTCTATGACTTGGTATCTGACGCGCGATGGTCACACCACTAGACTTGCTTATTTTATTCAAAAAAGAGCTGTTCCTCAGCCTAATTTGAATACCTGACTTCTGATTTTGACCTTAATAGGGAACTGGTCTCATCGTTTAAGAAAACATCGTAGAAACGTAGATCGTTGAGAACAATATTTGGCTCGTTTCTCCATTTTATCATGAAGGCACTTAGCAATTTAAATGTGTTGTTTTATGTGCAAACATAGTATTGTCCTCGTGTCATGTGCTTGTCACGGTGGTATTGCCTTAACGGTGTAGGACGAGGCATCGGATGTAGCGGATTCGATTTCGCCTGGTATAATTTATAGGTCATGTCTTACCGTTTATGGTGATGGAGGAATGAAGGATGTCGGTAATGAAAAGTAGCTTGTGAAGCACTGACTGGAGTTTTAGATTCAAGCTGAATGTATTTTTAGTTCAATAAGCATATTCCGTAGCCTAAAGTTACCTTTAGGCCTTTAGGTTTTCAGCGACGAGCCTGTTCTAATTTGACAGCACGGTTGGCACAGTGGCTTAGCGATTGGCTGCTGCGTTGCGTGTCTCAGGTTCGATTCTCGCACGGAACAAATATTTGTATGGCCCACAGGTAGTTGTTCCGGGTTTGGCTGTTTGTGTATCATAGATTCCCAACCTTTTATGGATTACCGCCCCCTTTACAAGAAAAAAAAGTCCAACGCCCCCTTTTACAAAATAGTTATAAGATAAATATTTTAGACGGCTAGATAAAATGATTTTTCATGAATATAGAGGTATTCCATAACGCCCCCCATTTATTTGCCTTAGGACCCGCTACCGCCCTCCATGAAAAGCTTCAGCGCCCACTAGGGGGCTGTACCGCCCCCGTTGGGAACCTATCGTTTAAATGTTCGTAAACGCACCCACGATACAGTAGAAATTCTAAGAGTAGGGCAACGTTTAATAAAAGCGCATGTAACATGTAGAAATAGGTATGCATCTCACAATCTTAAACCCAGTGGCACCCAAAAAAAGAGCAGTCGGGTTCCACCCGCTTACCGCTCCACACTTGCATCCGCACATACTACGTGACCAGCCTGTCAATCTTCCTTGGTACTATGAACCAAGTCTGATGTCAGTGCGTTATGACCTAAAATGGATGTTTTCGCTAGTCCTTGCAATGTTAAACATAGCACGTTTTTGGTACTTGTTGAATCCGTGAGTAAAACCGCCGTATTGTTGTCTAACCAATGAATTACGTCACTTTGGAATTCTTAAAGTGATGTATGATGTAATTGTTGGTAGAATATAGACCTCTGGTTGGACCTCTGTGTTGTTTGTTTCAATATCAATCAGCTGCCTTGGTTATGACCTACATGTAGGTATATGCCTTGTCTGAGTAGAACCACTATAATATGTAAGGATACGATGAACAGGGTGTAAAACCCTGGAGTTGTGTCCAGTGTGGTACGCCCGCAGCCCGACAGTTGTAGTTGGGTTTTTTTCTATACAACTTTAATAGCGCGATTCTGAATTTTGATGTTGTTTCTTTAGTTGTGCCATAGATGGCGCCGTAGTACTTTACTATGTTGCTGTAGTATTTTTTGTAGTGCCGTCATATACCCACTGCTGGGACACAAGCCTCCTCCCTCCATTTTGATACAGGCCCGTATTAGGACTAGCTACGCCACTGGTCGTAATCCACCACGCAGGGCCAGTGCAGGAAAGACGTTGATAGATGACACGTGCCTTTTCTGAATTGACCAACTCTGGTGGGGGAATACCCACTTCTGGGACATAGGCCTCCTCTCTAGGAAAGTGAGTTGGCTGAAATCCACCCTGCGGGCCAAGTGCGAATGTCACATGTCTTCATTAATATGTATCAAACATAATATACCTAGAGCCCATCTAAAAAAGTATCTCGACTTTTTATAAATGAAATAGTTTTACGTGTCTCTGGCGATGTTAAAGAGAACATTCCAGTACCTTAAGGCAAGAAACTTGAATGAACATCTTATCGACTATACTGATAAAATCAACAATGACCACTTATCGATTTCCCTTTCATAACATCAGATTACAAAGGCTCTTTGAATGAAAATGGTACTCGTTGCCATAGAGTAGTTAGACACAGAAGGCACAAAACGCATACGATATAATATTGAAATATCAATGAGGCTAAACTTACACTGCCATCCCGTGATGATCCATAATCTCGGGATCATGTCATCCCGCGATCATGGCGCTTGCAACAGCGTCAATATATCGGGAGCTCACTATAAACAAAAATCACGGAAGATATTCCGTAAATGACAATGTAAGATTAGTTATAAACCGTGAAAGCTTAAAATCTTGTGATCAATATGACTACTTGATGATAAGACTAATAGTTATAGAGTCAAACTAGAACTAATAGTAATTTGCCATCATTTTAGCTGAACGGTCTCTACCAACTCGGCCAATTACAATTCACTGCTGAACTATGTTCAGCCTCTGCCAATTCTGCGACGAATTTCTACAACTTCCAGGTGGATTAACGTAAGCTTTTTGGTCTTCGTCTTTTCGTGTCAATGAAACTCAAATGGTGTTAGACTGGCTTTTTGGTAGTTCATCTCAATTCAAATAGTACAATTTGATATAAGTGGGGAAAGTTTGGTATTGCGGCCGAGGCGAAATACACACACGAGCCACAGGCGAGGGTGTTATGGAGCCGAGAACTGCAGTAACAAATGTCCACATGTATCAAACGACGTTTTTCAATACACTTTCAGTTTTTTGTTTTTAGTCCAAAGTTGTTCAAAGTCCAAATTGATTCAATGGAATAGAAAAAAAATGACCGTGGGGGCGAGCCCCCTCTCCACCTGGCTGTGAAATTTTTATTTCCGCACTATAGTGCATATAAGAAGAAAGGGAATATAAGAAGAAAACCACGAGGGTGAAATCCATAGCGTGTTGAATCTAATCGTAGTGCGATAAGAGCCAGTTTTCGAGGAAGTATATTAAAAAATAATGTGAGTCGGCTAGGTACTTTCGATGAAAATTTTCGTTTTTCGGAATTTGATGTTCTTTCATACACTTGCATTGAGCACCTTCTAAAACGCCTTTAGTCTATGGTATCACAAGCAATAAGTTAATTAACACCTATCAGCTTCATAATTGGTGTTTCATAAGCTCTTCTATAAAACTGTGAGTACAATGAAGTATGAAGTGTTGATAAAATAGGTCGGACTGTGTGAGTATTGTGAAGTCAGTTAGCGACTGCGCAAGAGTGTGTTTGGGTTGTTAGCTCCATATTAGCTTCGCTGAAAAAAGGATCTTCCATGTTAGTATTGAATTATTCTGTTTTCCATTGCAGTTTTATGTTAAAGACTTTCAAGTGTCGAGCTTGACCTGTGTCACTTGCAGGGGCGACTCTGCTCCGATTATTTTCAAGATTTATTTAAATTTATCATTTTACCTTTAGACTTATGTTTTGATGAGATTTTGATGTACGTCTTTACCCATCTAATTAGCATTAGCAGTAACTGACGGAACTCGTGGCTAAATAATAACAGCCGCTCGGGTCGCTCGTCATGTTAAGCCGCGCTTGTCTGGCTTGGTCCGTGGATGGGTGACCACCCATTACATACCGAGTTTCCTCCGTGCCTCGGAAAGCACGTTATGCCGTTGGTCCCGGCTGTCATTTGTAGATCTTTGACAGTCGTTACAGGTAGTCAGTGACCCGAAAGTCTGACAACCAATCTTACTAAGGGGTATCGTATTACCCAGTACGAACTGTGTTGTGGAGGTTAGATAGGCAGTCGCTCCATGTAAAATACTGGTATTCAACTGCTTGCGGTTAGACTGGAAGCCGACCCCAACATAGTTGGGAAAAGGCTGGGCAGATGATGAGTAACTGACGGAACTATTATTCCAAAGTGTCTACAATTGGAGAATATTCACTTCAACAGTCCGTTGAGATGTTTTTGAAGAAGTATTGTCAACTGCATTCCATTCTTAACATAACATCACGTCTCTTATCCCCAAAGGGTTAGGCAGAGGTGTGCCTAATAAGTCACTCACATTTCGCCAGTTATCCGTGACTGCTACTGAGAAATTCCTGAAGGAAAAACCCTATAACACTTGCTCGACCTATGGATCGAACCCAGGTCCTCATGCTCAGCAGTTTCGCTTGCGGCCAGTAGACCAACGCGGCAGGCAAAATTGCACCTAATTAATGGCCTTGCAAATTGGTATGTAGAAAGAATGAATGAATGAATGTATGAAAATATTTATTTCAGACTAGCACACATGAAATAATACAAGTCCATATTATGTTAGTAGGTAGATACTTACATCTATGTTAGTAGAATTTAAAATTATTATTATTTTGGACATGCATGAGCGACCAGTGCCTCAGGATTTGGCCGTCCACTCTGTCCGACACCCCGCTCAGAAGCGTGTTGGTGCTGCCCTTAACCCGAGACCGCAGGGAGGCCGTTCTTTTGCGAAGCACCGCCTGGAAAGTCTAACATTATTTTGATATCATAAATATAAATAAAATAATAAATATCATTAATATAATATAGTTACCATTCACGACAAAACAAATCTATAATTTAATTGCCTAAATGAATAAATATTCTCAACATGGCGACTATAATTGGATACAATTGTTGTTAACTCGTAACTTTCTACAAACGTACTATAGATGGCAATTATTTTTTACGACCTCCAATCAGCTGCAGTATCTATCTTAGCTAGTGAGTATCCCGTATGAAGTGTCAATTGTCCTTCTTCGATAAAAGATAGAAGATTCTGTTTCAAGCTTTCACGGTTTATAACTGAACTTACACTATCACTTACGGGATATCTTCCGCGATCGGGAGCTCAATATAAACATTAATCGCGGAAGATATCACGTAAGTGATAGTGTAAATTGTGAGGAAAATGTTAAAGAGATAAAGAGAGAGAAGATAATTCTGTTATTGATAAAGCGAAAGTTAAGAATGAAAACTATAATCCTAGTACTAAAAAACAAAGTTCTCACTGACATGACGACGCCAAAAACACGGGTTAGTCCCTGAGTACCCCGATCCCGAGGCACCCGTACCGGAGGACCCCGATTTATTTTTATCTTGAGAAAGTCAATCAAAAGTCAGTTTAGCTTAAAAGTACCGTCAGCGGATGAAATGTTAAATAAAATTTTATTACGTACGTCTTGCTTGGTTAAGGTTATTATTATTATGAGCCTCATGTGTCCCACTGCAGGGCAAAGGCCTCCCTTCCCTCTTTCCATTCCATTGGTTAAGGTAAATATTATAATTAGGGAATACAATATAAAGTCTCGTAGAGCAATCACAGGTTTTAATTATTATCACAATACAATAGGTAAACCAAACACTAAACCCAACCAAAACCAAAACACTAGCTGTTATTTTTGTCGATTGATTGCACCTTGATTACACATAAACTACCCACCCTCAATGACTTCAGTTTATCCGTGATCATGGCGCTTGCAACAGCGCCGAAATATCGGGACCTCAAAATAAATAGTAAACATGGTAAATATCCCGTTTTTATTGTCAATGTTAGTGTTAGTGACCACGTCAGTTTAAAAATGTACATCTGCAGGAATGTGGGATACTAAAACTTGTTTATTAAAACCATATACGAGTTTGGCATTCTCATTAAAATCTGGATTAAAAACTCCATTATATTTACGAGACAAGCTTGTGTGGTCCAAATCATGTAAGCATGTAGGAAGGTATTTTGCCAAAACTGGTACCAATAACTTATTTAAACAACATTGAAGCCACTGGCCTTCGCGTGCCTACTGCCTAGCTTATTAAGTTTAAAAGTCTCTACTAATTTTATAAAGCTGAATAGCTTGTTTATTTGGTTGAACGCGCTAATCTCAGGAACTACTGGTTAAAATTGAAAAAAAAAAATAGTTTTGTATAGCCCATTTATTGAGGAAGGCTATATAGGCTATATAACATTACGCTGCAAGCAATAGGAGCGGAGCATCAATAAAAAATGTTACGCAGACGAAGTTGCGCGAGTCAGCTAGTCTTTTATATTAAGACATCGTGACGACGCTTATAAGTTATTTATCGTCATGCTTTATTTCTTGGTATTCTTAATTATTGTAACCGCTGGATTTATACCTGTGGCTACAATCGAAAATTCTTCTTAAATAACGTGATTGTCATAGTTTATTTCAAAAAGCAAATACGTACGTCGAAGGTCTCCTCCTCATCTTCAGTGTTCTTTAACTCTTAAACTTTCTTTTCTTTTGTCGTACTAAATAGGCTTGAGTTTGACCGCACCATCGCAGATTGGTTTCTTCTGGGCAGAAGAATCCTATCTTTCTCTCGCGAAGAAGTTATCTCGCAGCTCTCTTCTCTTATTACATCTGAATTAGCGTCGTGGGTCATCTAAGTACCGACTTTCATGGCCCTACCTTTTCTTGAAATATTTTACTGACCAACTTCACTTGCTAGATTCATACTATCCTTAACATTTGCCTTTAAGTCGTAATCGTCTCTAGCTAATGATTTCACATTGACAATACTGCTAGATTTGATGAAATATCCGTTAAGCTTCTCATATCTTCGTACTTTACCAATAAACGCAGTTACGAAGTCAGATAATGCTCAACTTTCCCTTCACCGACAACTTGAAACTTGACATCTGACCTGTTGGCTCACGCAGCAAAAATATGTCGTTACTGACTCTAATAGTTTTGTTAGCCAATCATCTGTGGACTGCAATGACTGTTGGAGGTTTGAGTTCATCAATTTAATAGCTGTGTAGTATTATTTCTAGTGCCTTTTCCAAACGCTGATGGATGACTGAAAATATTTGATCACCACCAAGTTAGGTCGATTGATCAGAGTATACTGGCCCAACTTAACAAACGTCATTCGTGGAGGCTCCTTCAATATCATCCAGCCCTTGTCCCAGATTGCTTGGATTCGGCGCAACTAATTTTTTTTTTTTTCATTCTAAACTGTCAGTTGTCACGCTATCATTTTACTCCTCTTTGATATCATTCCTCACACAATCCATCCATCTTTTCATAACCTATAGTTACATTATTACAACATAAATTATATGTCATACTGGTAAAACGGTTTAGGTGTTCGACCGCTTACGAGTTAAATCCTAGTGCAAAAATTGAATTAATGAATTTCGCATAACCGACAAAACCATCCAACCATTTAAACACCCAATCACATGCTCAAAAACTGCTATAAAAATCGGATCACCCAATCAATCGTGGTTATTTCAATTAAAACATTCAGCTTAACCCCGAGCGAGGTCGCGCTATCGCATGTGTAAACACGGCGGGTATTTTAGTTCGCTGTGACGTAACCCCGCGTAGTGTAATGAACGGACGTCGCGTGCGCCCGCGCCGATGCGATTTATTCTAAACGTTGTGTGCGATTTTTTTGCGTAGATGAATTGTTTTGGCGTAACTGACATATGTAGGTATAGCGACCACTCATTTTCCTTGTAAAAGGCGACAAGTAATTTAGGGAACTGACTGTACTTACTCAGTGGTAGAAATATTCAAATTTAAAAATGTTAATTCGTGACATATAAGTAGCTAAAAGTAATTACATGGTGTTAAAAAAAGTAACGTCTCACTATGTGCTGCCATGTAAGGCGTAAAAATAATGTTTACACATTAAGTAGTGCAGGTTGTAGTTTTTATGAGTACAACTGTATGGCGGTTATGTCGTAACACTGATATGCGGTTGACTGTACTTATAGTACTTGTGAAAAAATATTGACTTGAATACGGTTTTTGAATGGATGACGTTGATAAGGGCTTTATTAAGTTCCTTAGTCGTAATGTTACAATGTTGTAAGCCATTAAATTCGTAACCGCCATAAATTAAAAAGTTGCAAACGTTGATAATTCAGGTAACGAAGTTGATTGAACAACTAAACACTATAACCAACCGCCTACACAATGAATTGCGATTCAATAATGAATGAAACATTAATGTTTGACCTTGCACTGTTCATAAAATATGCCAAAAAGGGTCTCCGAGGTTACTGTTAGGCGTATGGTTACCATGGAAGCCATATTATTAATGCACCTGCCTGCCCTGTTCACCTGGTAAAATGTTTGATCATATCTCTTTATTTTTTTTTATTCAACCCCGATCGAGTTGCTGGATATGGCTTCCAGATACTAAGGAAACACTTGACCGTGGTTTTGAATCCTCAAGGGAAACCCCAATAATTTGTACTATTTCTCGTATTACCTAAGAAACGGTACAAGAAAAGATAGCCAGCAGAGCCCAGCCTCAAACACTATTTGCACACAATAGATCTTAAAGACACAAACTCAAACTCAAAGCATTTATTTCAATTAGACCATTGCAGGCACTTTTGAATGCCATGCCATAGATATAGCATAGACATATAAATATGGTAAAGAAGACATAAGAAACGATTAGATCATATTGTTGAAATGGTGGTAGGACTAGGAAAGGTATTATACTGTGGAGAAGGTTAATAGAGATAAGGCGTGCCTTCACTGGGAGCATTCGACTATAATGTAACAGTTCAGATTCACTTGTTTCTGTACTGAATCGAATCTTGGATTGGTGAGGGAGCGCCTTTGTGTTAAGAAAAAATAAATGATGCGCCGATCACAAATAAATTCGGATGGAGAGTGGGGAATGACGATGAAACTTCCCATTCGGCTGTTCTTCTCTTTAGCGTGTGGGTGGACTGGATGGTAATCTAGATTGAGTCAATGATGTTGCCACTATTGATTTGTAAGTGATTATTACAGTGCAATATGGAGCTTCCCGAGTCTGCTTGGTGTCTGTAGGATTGACTACTCATGCGGTAACAATACTCGTTAATAACTTCACTGAAGTTATGCAACTCTAGTTTTACCTAATTGTCTAGAAAGTGCTTTCCGTACGGACGCATTATGCATCTATTATATCTGTCAAAACGGCTCAATCATTTTGTAATAGCAGCTGAATATTGGTCTACAACCAATTCGTTTTTTTGTTATGCATCGGTAGAAGATAATAGGAATTGGGAAGTCTGAAAGTGGTACTGGGGGCCTAAAATGGCCACTTTAGAAGAACATGATAGGATAGTAATATGAATCACATTAAAATATGTTGAATTATCAGTTTGTGACCGTTTGACGAATTGTAACGTAATTAATTTTATTATCATATATTATTGTTCCGCTAAAGTGGCCATTTTAGACCCCCTGGTGACTTAAAAATGGCGTGGAAATTAGTTGTCTTGTTATGTGCTTGTGATGCGGAAAAATGGGGAAAATTTCTTGAGTAAAGCTTTGAGAGTAAATGCGGATGACCAAATTAACGATGAATAGTCTTATGTGAAAAGTGAATGAAGATGAGGCTGGAATGGAGGGTGACTACTGAGATAACGACAAATAGAGAAGTATGGAACTACAAGACATGCTGCGCCGACCCCAAATACATATATTGCCATAAGGTTAGACGACTGATGTAGATGCATCAGAACTTGTTTCTTCCATACTAAGCTACACTTATGGTTTGTAATGTCTTCATTTACCTTTCACACTGCCCAGATTTGCGTACCCAAAAATTTTATTGGATCCAAAAATCGAATCGTCCGAGAGAAAGATGCTTCAGTGTGTGTTCTTCCTCCATAGGAAGAACATCCATATTCACGTGCACTCCTGCAATTTCACAGTATGCCAACCAACCTGAAAACGCCTAATGTGAAATTATATTAATGACCCAGCTTCTCATTGCGTAACAAACACGTTAATAAACAAACAAAACGCAACCCTCGACTACCTACATATGATACTAGCCGACCCGCGCAACTTCGTCTGCGTAACATTTTTGATTGATGCTCCGCACCTATTGGTGCGGTCTCCGCAACCCGTGATGTTATATAGCCTATATCCTTCCTCGATAAATGGGCTATACAACACTAAAAGATTTTTTCAATTCGAACCAGTAGTTCCTGAGATTAGCGCGTTCAAACAAACAAAGCTTTATAATATTAGTATAGATGTGATAACGCCGACGACAAGCATCCTTCTAATTAAGACCACATACATCTGCGCTTTCTAACGCTGCGCTAATTATAACTCGCGTCGATGAAATGTAGGAAGTTGGCATCTGAGGCAGGGCCAGTTATCTTGTGATGAAATTTAAAAGACAAGGAAATGGTTGAAGATTTCTTAAAAGGGTTTTTTGTAGGAGTGTAAATTGTTGATTTTGGAATATGATGCGGAATTTAGGTTATGTAGTGCATGTTTTCCGGATCTTAGTGGTGTTAAGTGTTTAGCTTCTCCATTAAGTGCATTTTTATGTGTGCTTTTAACAGATCTAATGTAATGGGATTGATTAGAATCGTGCTTAAACCAGGAATAATGTGGACACTAAACTCGTGGCTCAGTCCTAGGCCGACAGAATTTAGATTACCTACCATCGACACGCTTCGAAGAAGAAGATGTGGACCATTGATCGCAGAAGTCCTAAGGTATTTGGCAGTAGTGGAACGATGCTGACGACTGACAGTAACCATTGAGCCAGACACATGGTAGTCGCTGTCATACCATTACATATTCCATTACAGAAGCTTCTCGCCCCCTACTGATCCTTCAGACATTTTCAGCCAACAAATCCAATGTTACCTGGTCACGTTACCAAACCAAAAGCATGATTGATCTCTTAATGTACTAGAGCTAGAAAATGCCTCTGGACAATCATCTGATACAGATCACATAAAGAGTATTGTGAGCAATAGAAACAAAAAACAGGAACCTATGATGAGTAATGTACGTAATGACTCTAAAGAATTAGGTCTAAAGGTCAGTGTAGTAGAGCAGTAGTAACTGGTTGATATCCTACTCCTGAGACTAATGAATTGTTTCCTGTCTGGTATTACGAAAAACTTCGAAATGCATGGAACAAGCAACAGCATATTCTGGTTTACCTACTAGGAAAAGCTTAAAAACTACGTGTCTGTTTTGGATAGAAACCTGTTCTAAGTGATGTTTTTATAACGAACTCATTTATCAAGCTTAAAATAGAGTTTTATTATATTATTTCGATGGTGAAAGCTGGACGAAGATGTAGAGTTGTAAAACATGAAAAAAAAAAACATATCCCAAGGGGTGAGGGAGAAGTGGAGACAGTGGTCAATTGTTGAGGACCTTCATGAAAACTGGTAATCAAATAAAAAGAGGTATGAAGTTTTCTCTTCAATTACAGTCATCAGATATTGTAGAAGCTGAAGACTGCAAACCGGACACTTACTGTTCTGCACGTAATTATCGATACATTGTGTCTTCAAATGGGAATTCCGTCATCCAAATTGCTTGACACCGGTTGCATATCGTTCTATTGAGACCCCAAACAAGCCGTTAGATCTAGAGTAGGTCATCTGCATCCAACGACTTCTCGCCTCAGTATCTCTATGACTCGCCGTAAATACGCAATTTAGGACATTCAGCGATAACCGGGACGATCATAAAACATGATACTTCATTGAATCAGCGTGTGTACTGGCAGCAAAACGGAATTATGTGCAGTATGCAGACAGTTTAAACTCAGGTTCCAATTCAAATGTTCATATCGGTTAGAGCTGTACGAAATCAACTTATACTGTGTTAAAATGATAAATCAGTCGGCAAGGTTCCTAGTGGGGTTGTGTTCCTGTATTGCGTCGGACGAAGGTTTTGATGGCCTCACTAGGTGGTAAAGAAATGAGTAAGGTTGAGAGCAGGAATGGCTGACTCAGCACTAGTCTAAGAGACCAATAGTGCAAAGAATGGTAGTGCACTCTACGATTTTACTCTACTTTTCATTATCTTCTGCTTCACACAATCCAATTTCGGTGTAGGTCTTCTACATTTCACGTAATTTTCTTCGGTCAGAATGCCCAAGCCTTCTGCACATTGCTTCTTGCTACTATCTGGCTCGTCGCATGCTTATGCTTTGGCTGCCAGTTCTGGGTCTCTGCTTATAAATATTTCTAAACATGGGTATCACGTCGAAGTTCGTTATTAGCCTGCACACATAACCATTTCGCCGCATGTACCTGCCCACTAGTTGCGAGACCTAATTGATGGTGCATCGACCTTACACGCCTTTGTATACTAAATGCGTTCGCATGACTAGCTGACCTGTTGGGATTGTGTTGTCATCTGTTAGCTGTAGTCTTAGATGATCTGCTTAGCTATTTGAGGTATTTTAGGTCGAGGCAGTGTGAGGTTGGTATAGCCTAGTTTTTGTCTAGGAATTTGAGGTACTGATAAATTAGGTTTAGTCTGTAATTTGGTTTTTGTAAACACGATCACAAGTCATATTTTTTTTTATCTAGATTAGGTCGGTGTTTCGTATCTGACTTCTCTGATATGAAACACCGAAACAAATTCAGAGGCTACAGTCTCTTTTAAAGTCCAGATATAATCTCGGTCAAGTCATATGAGGATCATGCCAATTAATTGTAGTTGAATCATACCTTGTTGAAATGTTTTGGGCCCAGGTTTACGAGGACTCTTACCTATAACCTTCGGAGATTATGGGATGCCCAAGGGGATCCCAAAAAGAATATTTTACTTATTCATACTGAATTACTGGTCCATGCAGTTCCACGTTCCATAATGAAAAAAACCGTGACTGACGCAATTCAAGCACCTGCAGTTTATTAACATAATTTATAACTATATCCTCTCTCCAACTAGTCCATTTTACAGTTACATAACTGTCTTATATTACGAACAAAACTTCCTGCCTCCATATACGATAAGCCGACGCATGCGCCGAATTTTAATTCAAATATCCCTTTACAGATGATCCGATTGGTGGTCCCAGCGATGCAATTGGCGGATACGTCACCGTGATGACGCGAGCTTCGCTGTGATTGGCGGAGCGTGTGCTTGCTGTCCTCTGATTGGTGAAAATGTCCGGATTGCAGGCCAGGACGGAGGAGCCGATCAATGGAGTGGATGTTAGGGAGCAGGGCAGCGCTTTGAGGTCAGTTTTTACTTTCGTTTTTTATAATAAGTGGAATTAACGGTTGTTAACGGTTCTGGAAGGAACAAATTATGGCTTTAATTCACGCGAGTCTTTAAAAGTCAATAAATTATCAAGTTGGACGGCAGAGTCTGAATTTATAGACCTGAGAAAAATTTAGTTCCAAAACCAACAAGCATTGAGGTCAATTGGGCCCGCGTGATGAATAACGGACCACTCATTCGCAAAAAGAGGAGGAACGAGTCCCAGCGATGGGATCCTGACAGGCTCATAATGCAATGTTCAATTTGCATTTAAAAAAATATATATATTTAATAAATGCGTGGATAACCGCTAGTGTTACCAAACTTAAAGTGCACTATCGCATCTACCTAACTTCCTGCAATAAAATAACAAACATGATTTTTCCAAACCGCAATAGTTTGTAGGAAAACATTTTATTTTCTATTATCTAGATTAGATAATTCGATTACAACACAACCACTGTATTCTAAACCTTAACACACATTACCGTAAGTACTGGTTTGCTGTGGCAGATTAAATTTGCGCCGTATGAGGGTAGTCAGTAGAGCGAAAAATTGCTAACTACCCGCACGAATATATTAATGTGGTTTAGAGTACATTTGTGTATCAGTGATTGTAGGATAAAGTGATGTAACGGAACTTAAATGTAGTTTTGTACGTTTGGTTTTAGTTGGTTGGTTATTTGAATTGGTTGATTGTGGGCATAGTTTAGTTTGGATAAGAAACAGTAGGAATTACCATTACTATTCACTCGTCAATTCTTTTTCTTATTACTGTCGCTGACATTACATACTTCAATTTGTTTGGCCCAGAACTTCGCCTTCTAGCATTCACTTATTTTATTGCAGCTTCTTTTCTTTTAATGACTGCCTCGTTGTTGTCAAATGTGGATGTACTATTAGGTACACCCCTGCCTAACCCTTCGGGAATTACAGGCGGGATGTTATGTTATTGATGAGTAACTGAGAAGGCGCTCTACAAGAGATTTTTTTCTGAAACTAGATGTGCCATTGGCAGGCATAAAAGGTATAGCTGAACTATGCCACAATAGAGCAGAACTAGAACCTGAAATTATTCAACGAATTCGTTACCATTCAATAGACATAGGCAACAATCTAGTTGACAACAATGGCATCATGAATAGCTAACCAGACAGCACTTAATTTTGAATAGTAAGTCATGATCCGCTGGCTTTGCAATCTCCTTTTATTTATATTGTTACATGTACTAGGTTACATATTGGCATGGAGTAAATAGCCCGTGAACAGAACATCCCAATTTAAGGACAATGAAACGAGCGAATTTTGTGGAAGTCATGTTCATGGCTGGAGAAGGTAAATGGGTAAAAATAGGGTAGAACCTTTAGGGCAAATTGCTAGTAGAGCATTTGTGGGGAACTAGACTAAATTACATTCTTTTAGGGGTAACGATGCTGGGAATGAAAAAAATACATTGGATTGTCAAGCTACCGAAAAGCTTTGTGTGTCCTGCTAAAAATCGTAGAAATACATACGAAACGCTTTGAATGCGATTCCCAATGTCTAGATATTGGGACCATACTCAGGCTAGATGCAACTCGCTGGCCCTCCACAGAAGCATGCAATTGAAGGGGTATATAGCAACAGGCAGTTGATGGTGAAACCTCCAAATTAGTACAATCATCTCTGGTCTCGACAATGAAGACATAGACAAGAGTTAGCAGCGTAGCAGGGTGTGCTTAATGTTCTTGAGAATCGTCATTCGATGCTATCGACGCTCTTTTGATGCAAAGTCATTGAATGCGACATTTAGGACATTTCTTATGAAATCTAAAAATGAGATTATGACAAGATACAATTTACTCATATATTTATATACAGTGATCCCACGCATGGTTACCAAGAAAAGATTGATTCACTTCAAAGTCCCTCAAGGACTGTTCCAGAATTTCTTCCCAATATTTGTACAGCAACTGTACCACACTCATTTTATAGCGCGTTTCAAGTAAAATAGTCACAAACGAAAATAATATCGTGATTTATTATTATCTTGAGATAATCAATGTGTTTCAAGGGAAATTCTGCGTCAATACGATACTAAGAATCGTCATATTTGCATAATATTAATATTCAATAGAAGTAAGCTTTTAATAGAAATAAACGTTTAATTTCTAACTGAGCTAGAGCTCCATCAAACTCTCAAGCGAAACGACAGTGACAATAAAATATTGAGTTGAAAATCCCGATTTTTGTTAACTGCTGTTAATATGCTGATTACACTGCTAATCTTCTGAAGAAGAACGGTGCTGATCATCCTCTCTGATCGTATTTCTTAAGTCCTCTTTCATAACATTGGTTCTTCTTAGCGTATCGATGACAATTTAAATTGAGTCACCTCAATATTTGGCGACGAGTTTGGCACTCTCAGTAGCGTCCACCAGCTCCTGTGATGTGCAAACAACAGGATAAGCAAGTCACGATATTTTGTGTGTCTTGTTGGGAAGCTGCGTAACAAATTCCAAAGTGATTGGTTGACTTGAGGCCACACCATCGACAACTCCAAATCCGTGCAGACTGATTCCCTGGAATATCACACATTTTTACCTCATAGTTTTCATATCAATATCTGCATTGATAACCGAGTTGATAACTGTAGGAGTAATGACATTTGAAACCTTATCAATTTGATTAGAAAAAGTGATTTCATTTCCTTACATCGGCACTCAACTACAATCTCATAAAAAAACCTCTTTACACAACAAACAATTTTTTCTTAGAGCAACTACTTTATAGATAACAAACATAACCTAACTTAAGTTATTTAATACGGAAACGAATTTGTTTGTTTGTACGTCGCACCGTCGCGCCTTGACGACTGAACGGATTCCGATGAAAATGGCATACAGATAAGCCATAACCTGCGTAAGGGCTCTTTTATCCTTTCAGGACGACCCCTTGGTATAGTTTCCGACCTCTAAGCGATCGAGTCAACGGAAGAACTAGTACATATATGTAAAATAAAACCTCTTTATTTTTCATTTACATATTTCACGCAAAAAGGTACAAAGGGGAACTTAATGCCTCTGGAAACACAGGGTGATGTTATGTTATGTAAAAAAGGGTGAAAGGAGTGACATGGCAGGTGCTTTTACTTAAGAGGAAAATAAAATACTGAAAAGATATAAATAAAACAATCACTATAAATAATCAATCTATCTATTGTATATAAATAAAGTAAGAAACTGACTGACTGTTTGATTCACTGACTGCTAGATCAACGCACAGCTGAAACCGCTGGGTCGAGAAGCATGAAATTTTGCACATTTTTGCACTAAGAAAGGATATTTGGAAATACATCCCCTAAGGGGTTAAAAAGCGGTTGAAAGTCTGTATGAAACTTCCTCCACGCGAACGAAGTCGCACGCAACAGCTAGTCGTTTCATATAACATAACAACTATTTAATGGATAAGAAACAAATAATTAACAATGATCAGAAACATTGTTTATAGTTCAACGGAACGGCTGATTCAGATATAGATCGTGCTATCTATATCCTACGGTTATATCATTCAGGTCAATGACATTATTGTAAACTGTTCTTGTATAACTAACTAGCTTATAAATAAATCTCTTAACATTCAATGAGCTCTTGAAAGTTTCTTTTGATAGTCTAATTGGCGATTGCGGATTTGAGTAGTAGTGCGGATTTGATTAAGTAGAAGGAAGTTGGTTTACAACAAAAACAAAAAAAAAAAAAAAAACAAGGCTGTCATATTTCTGGTGTTCCGGTTTAAAGGATACGGTTATTTGGTCGGGTTAGTCCCTGAGTACCCCGATCCCTGAGGCACCCGTACCGGAGGACCCCGAATTCCATAAATAT